>JAANYP010002636.1:423860-717010 GCA_020465985.1 Centrapalus pauciflorus
TTGTAAGGTCTACCACTACGAGATCTATCTAGACGCGGAACCGTCAACGAGTGCGGAATCCTCGTTAACGGGTAGACGAAAACAACTCTCACACAGAAACATGGAGACTATCAGAGGCTGAACGAACGACACACGAACGATCCTACGAACTGATTCTCTCCGAAACGGCACTAACACTGATGATAAACTCGAGATCGCCTTTTGCTTAATCACTCACGAATTCTGCAAAAAGTCGAATAATATTTCGAGTCTATCCCTAATTATAGAGGCTAATTCGAGTCTGTTATGGGCCAGACTCGAATCTGGCCCAAGGCCCATTCGAGTTTGTCCTCATAGACACTCTCGAATCTGCCTAGCTTCGAATCTAGGTCTACATTCGAATCAGACACAGATTCGAATGTCAAACCTTACATAATTCGAATCTACTATTTCACATACTCAACTTAGTATTGAAACTTATGTTTTTACCCTATGATTGATTTTATCTTTGACCTTTATGTTTGAACTTCTTGTAATACATTACATCAAGTTCAAACACACAAACAATAATAACTATCAACCATATATAAACATATATAACAAACACTTGCTAAACCACAATGTAGGATCACTTAGACTGCTATCGTCACACAAGGTGTACCAATAGACTCCCCCTTGACGATAGCTTCTAATAATTCACACATTTGATCAAGACCTTTGTCTATTATTTCTTCAAACTACTTCCAGCATACAAGCCCTTTTCAACACATAGTTTGACTACATTCTCATATTTCCTAGCTTCACTATCAATATGTGCATCACTAGAAATCTTACAAGCATGCAAAATATGAAGATCATCTCTAGAAAGGTTTACCAGATGAAGAGGGTCATAGAATCTAAGAATAACATTTTCTTCAAAATCTTCCATCACCGCTTCTCCAGTCTCAGTCTCAGCATACCACCAATGCATATTCTTCAAGACATTTTGTGGCATAGGCTTGAGCGGCACCTTCCTTAGACATCTTACTGGTTTGTAGTGGATCTTCATCCAAGGTCGCCCAGTTAGAGGATCAATACGTGAAGGATCTTCTACTCTTTTTCCAACCCTTGGATTCAGGCGTTCAAACTTTCTTGATCTTCCCTCTTTTCTTATGATTCTTGCAATTACGTCTGCGTAGGGATCATTTCCAATATTAATCAGATCTATCCATGCTAACGCTGTTATCTCGATCTTTGGCAGTGAATTGAAAGCTTTCAGAGTTCGCCTCAGGTACTGGAGCCCGTCTTTCCTCTTAATTATGAATAGCTGCAGTTCTCGATCAAAGAACCAGCTTAATATGCTTCCAGACAACTTCCCAGTACCCGGCACCCTCATTTTCTTTTTCAGCTCTAATTCCTTCTTCTCAGCTCTGAACCATAACTTTCTCTTCTCTTCATTTGTTAGTTCTCTGGCAGGTTCTTCTATTGATGGCTGAACATTTAACGCAGCATTCACTACTTCTACGTTAACAACATCGTTTCCTTCTATTATATATGTATCAGTGATAGGATTTTGGTGTACGACGATCTCATCAGCTTCATCGTCCTCATCAGCACATACCTCGTCATCTGATTTCCAGTCAACTATATCTTCTGGCACAAACTCACCCTCTTGTAGCTCTTCCATTTCATCTTCAAAATCAAAACCCACATCCATCGGATCATCATCAAGATCCATGAGAGCATCTATCATCTCACTAATCTCCAAATCCGTAGGCTTAGATGAACTCGCTTCTCCTACTTCTCCTCCTGCTAGACTAGGCTCCCCCTGAGATTGAGTAGTCTGAGCAGCAGAAAAATCTACTTGCTCATTCTGACTTTTAGGGCTGGGATCATTGCCTTGGTTATCTTCATCATCATCATCTATCGGCCTCTGTACTTCCTGATCACGGCACGACGTCTCCCTCTGAGCCTGTAAATTTTTCATTAACTGCTCTATTAGGGAGCGCATCGTCCTTATCTCAGCTGCCTGATCGCAGACAAATGTTTTTAACTCTGTGTTTTCTTCCTAGACCTTTTCCACAATCTTCTTCAAATCGGCATTCTCCTTATCGAGACTTGCATTATGCGTCTGAATTTCACCGATTGCCTTGGTTAGGCTTAAGATATGGACATTCTGGAAGTCAACACGAGCTTTAAGCTGCAGAAATCGTTGATTGTCGGCATATGATGATGAGGTTGATGGAATTGACTTTATCGGAGTTGGAAGGATTGGCGATGGAATATATGGTTCATCGCGCGGTGGTGGTGGAGGAATGGAGGTTTGAGGTTCTTGAGGTTGTGGGTTTTGAGGTTGAGAGATTTCTAGTTGTTCTGCGGAGGCTGAAGATGATCCTTGCATGAATCTGTGACGCTTGGCCCGTTGCCTTGTCACTAAAGGAGCAATCTCTTCTTCTTCAAAATCTGAGTCATCAGACTCTCTTGTTACTCTCCTCCTCGAAGCATCTTCATTAACTACCAACCTTGATCCATATGTTCCTATTTGAACATGAGGTTCAGTAGACACTGACTCTGGAGCTTCAACTTCAATTTCCTCCATTTCCTCTGATTCGATGGCAGATGATGACTCATCATTACCTGTCTGTTCTGGCACATATTCGTCAACATCTCTTAACACATCTTCTTCTCCCTCTGGAGGCTCAAGTAATTCACCCACCAATGCTGCAGCTATATCTTCATTAGCATGAGGACCTGCCTCCAAAATTTCATTTAGAGTTTGGCACAACTGATCAGCTTCGCTTGGGACATTTGAAGGCCCTGCTTCCTGTACCTCTGGCTACTGACTCGAAGAAGGCCTTGATGCCTGTGTTTGACTCGCCGTCGCTCTTTGTCTTCGCCTTTGAGGTTGTGCTCGCGGTTGTTGTCTTTGTTGTTGTGGAGGCTGCCTGGCTTGAACTTCAACTTCCCCTGCCCAGTTGGCAGTATCAGGGGCCTCAAAATTCCTATCCAAAATAGCTCCAAACAACGGACGCTCAACTGGAACAGCCAATCTTCCTCTATGCGAGGAACAATCATCGAAGATCCTCTTATCCATTACAGGTACGCTTTGAATCTCATTCGACTGAGGCAGATTCGGCAAGAAATGCCTGATAAGCATCATTATGAACCGTGGATACAGCAGAAATTGTTGCTGCTCCGTAGCCGAAATTTGGTGAACGAATTCCGAGAAAAACAACTCCGAAAAGCTGAATGGCCGATTATATACTAACGCGATTATCCCAGACTGGATCTTCGAGACCATATATTAAAAACCGGCTTTCTTAGCTGCAAAACACACCATGAAAACATGAGCCAGAAATCTCCATTGGCCGATTAGCCCGCTCTTCATATAAGAAGCCTTCATCACATCTACACTATAACCCATTCTCTGAAAGGCCGCTTGCCTAATACTCAGAGGAAAATCGATTGGCCCAGATTCTTCTTCTTGAGAGCCTAGCTGTAGAACTTGTCGCAGCATATCGGCAGAGTACACCAACGGCTGCCCTGCTATCCTGGTTCTCAGCACTGTCGGGGTGACAGAGCAGTCTACCTGAAGATGATCATAAAATTGGCGAACATAGGGAAGCACAATCTGAAGGTTATGGGATAAGGCAAATCCAATCCTAGACTCCACTAGGAAATCCAACATGTGACGATATCCCTGCGCCTCAGGGATATGATGGTCAGGGTGAAGGACCATATTGCGCTTTGGCACAAAAACTCGAACCGCCATATCTACACAATAAATAAACTATTAGAGTTAATAAAAATCAATAAACTTGCCTAAATTCAAATTTGTTTAATTTTGAACTTGATTAAGTACAAAATCCAACACAAAAGAATTTCTACAAGTTTAATAAAATTTAAATTAAATAATTCAAATAAAGTAACAGATTCGAATAGACATATTCGAATAAATCCCCTTTTTGAGTTTGATGACAGATTCGAATCTAGTGTCCTTCTCGAGTTTAATGACAGACTCGAGAAACCTCAGGAACAGATTCGAACCGTCGGCCTTACTCAACTCCAAATCTCTTGATTTTAACCTTTTTGGACTCAGAAAATTACATTCATTATTCCTACTAGTTACTAATCACAGATATGTGCATTTAATTTGACTATTTATCGGTCCAATCTTGGTAATTTTGAAAACCACGATTTATACCCATAAACCTTCAAAAACCGATGATTTTGCCTAAAATGGTGTATAAAACTACATCAATCTTGTCCAATCAAGTTGTTTGTACCTAGAAGTATCAGTAGAATCGAACACTAAGGCAAGAGACTCGACAAATTGTCGTTTTTGAGAAAAACGGTAGATTCGAGGAATAGATTCGAAATCGCCGGATAGACTCGAGGATATAGATTCGAAAACAGTAAGGAGTTAATGACTTCACTGTTAACCTATATATACCACCAACCTTCGAATCTAAGGCCAACATCAAATCTACTGACAGATTCGAGACTACCCTAATTCGAGTCTGAACTAAACTCGAATTACACCAAACACTTAGAAAAATTTCAAAAATTTTGAAATAACTTCAACTTTTTCAACCTTTTCTACGGTATTGTGTAACGAGATAAACTATGCCAACTCTTTTACCCTAAGCTCATGATTTTTCACGCAGTGTTTATTTAGTTCAACTGTGAATGCACCCTCAGAATTTTTGAACTTTTACCTAAGTAAAAACTAAAATAAAATAAAATAAACTAAGGTAAAATAAAATATTAAAATTTTGACTGAAAATTTAACTTAGACTTAAGCTATTCCTATTAAAATTTACAACCTAAGCTAAATACTAAACAAAATATTTTTGATGAGTATAGTCTAAGAAAGGTTCAATCAGATAGCGATGTTAGAGACTCACTTTCAGTACTTAAACTTTCACACTTAGGAATTTTTGATTCCTTTGATTGTTTGTCGTGAAATACCCATTTAGCCGATTGTTGGTATTTTACCCCTTTAAACATTCTACATTTTGGAATATCCCTTGGCATTTTTATTTATCATGAAATTATCTTACGTGACTCAGACATAGACATACTTTTATGATCAAGGCACACAAACAAATATTCTAACTTGTTGGTATTTGCAAACTTTCTTTAAAAGACAAACATCGGACACAGGTCTGTATTTTCATACAACAAAGTGTCTTAGTTTGACTTAAGGTTTATTCTTAAATTTAGCAAGACAGCGGTGACAGGTCTGTACCGACGTACAACAGAGCGACATATCTCGCTAACCCGAATTTGAACAGAGGCAACAGGTCTGTACTTACGTACAACAGAGTTACATGTTTTCGACTCTCAATTTTATATGATTTTTCTATTCATTCCATTTTCAGATGTATTTGATGTTGCTATACATCCCCAGAAAGTTTACATACCTCATTTAGACTCAAAGTTTGTATGTCTTGTACATAAAAATTAAGACCGATTGGTCATACATCTAAGTTAGTGACACATTTGACTTTTTCTTGAATATTTTATTTGCCTTGAGACTCGGGATATGTATTATGCCTAACAACACATCAAACTTAACTAAAGTATAACACTTAGAAATAGCAATAAAATAAGATAACCTACTAACTTACTGAAAATAGAAACTTACTAAAAATAGAAACTATCCTAAATTAGCAGACTTACTATAAAAAGAAAGAAATACCAGTACTATAAAAGGAAATAAACTACTACTAAGGCCAAATTACTCTGGGTTGCGCATTCCATTTAGTTGAATTAAATATTCAAACCATGACTTATCAAATGCTTTGGTAAATAAATCAACATTATTATCTTCTGTTGCCACTTTTACCAATTTAATTAAGTTCTTTTCAGCACAATCACGAATAAAATGATGCCTATTGTCTATGTGCTTTGTTTTGTTGTGTTTAACTGGATTGTTGGTTATAGCAATTGTAGATTGATTGTCTATCCTAATGGGAGTTTGAGTATAAGCCAAACCGTAATCCCGCAATTGTTGTTGTATCCACAGAACCTGTGAGCAGCAACTACCAGCAGCAACATACTCGGCCTCGCACGTTGACACGACTACCTACGTTTCTTTCTTGCATTGCCAGGATACCAATCTCCCTCCTAGGAACTGAAAACCTCCAGTTGTTGACTTGCGCGTCAAGCTGCATCCTCCGTAGTCAGAATCCGTGAACGCCTCCAACTCTAGATCTCCCTCCGCGTGATACCAAAGTCCCAGCTTCAATTTCGACTTGAGGTATCGTAGAATCCGCTTCACAGCTTTCATATGCATCTCCTTCGGATTTGCTTGAAACCTAGCACAAATACATACAGCAAACATAATGTCATGTCTTGAAGCAGTTAAATACATAAGTGATCCAATCATGGCCCGATATAAAGTCGGATCCACATCGGTATCACTTTCAGTACCCGGTCTGAGATTGTGATTCACTTGAATCGGCGTGTTGAAATGGGCAGTCAATTTTGTTCCTTCCATCCCGAAACGTTCCAATATGTCATAGACATACTTCGTCTGATGGATAAACATCCCTTCCTTCTTCTGGTCAACTTGTAACCCCAAAAAGAAATTTAACTCTCCCATAGCACTCATCTCGAATTTCGACTTCATCACCTTCTCGAAATCTTTGCACATCTGTTCGTCTGATGATCCAAAAATGATATCATCGACGTACACTTGTACCAAGATAAAATGTTCTCCCTTCCTCTTAACAAACAGAGTACTATCTATCCTACCCCTTTCAAACCCGTTCTCTAATAAATGGTTGGATAGAGTCTCATACCATGCCCTAGGTGCCTGATGCAATCCATATAGAGCCTTATCTAAGCGATATACTCTATCAGGATATTTTGGATCTGTAAATCCGAGCGGTTGTTCTACATACACCAACTCCTTCACTTTTCCATACAGGAAAGCACTCTTAACATCTAATTGATATACCTTAAGGCCCTTGAAGGAGGCAAAAGCTAAAAACAACCTACTGGCTTCCAGCCTTGCTACTGGTGCAAAAACCTCGTTGTAATCGATTCCCTCCTCTTGGTTGAAACCCTTTACAACTAGCCTAGCCTTGTTGCGCGTGACTATACCCCGATCATCTCTTTTGCACTAAAAAACCCATTTGGTTCCTATAGCAACTTCCCCTCGAGGTAATGGAACTAACTCCCACACTTCTAGTTTCCTAAACTGTGAGAGTTCTTCCTGCATCGCTTCAACCCAGGAGTTATCCTTAAGTGCCATTTGCACATTCTTAGGCTCTACTTGCGATATGAAACATGAATAGAGACATGTGTGATAAGCCTCGGAGTCGTTTATCATCGACAACAACACGGTGTTGTTATTTAAACTACTCCTAGTCCTCACACCCTCATTAGGATTTCCTATGATGCTTTCTATAGGATGATTCTTGTTAATCCTAGAGGTCTCTATCTCATCAACCCTTAGATTATCTCCTAAGTTAGATCCTATTTCACCTAATGGGGGAACAGGCTCAGTTTCTACATTTTCCTCCTCATGAACGTTTTCCTCAGAGTTGGAACTTGATGCTTGAGTCTGATTCTCAGTGGTAGGTGCTTCTGGATCAGCAACTTCTGGAGATCCATCTACTGTCGCAGTAGGCTCGGATGTGGATTCAAACGTAGTTCTCGGAAAGGTATGGCCATCGTCAGTCAGATGCAACGTTGCCACGTCCTTTTCGATTGTACCTGCATTTTCATCCAAAGGAATGTTAAATGACTCAAATAAATTATCATAGTCAAATATCCATTCCGGACCAGTTTGGGGTTCATGTGTATAACTAATGACTTCAATGTTATACACAATCTCCACTGTACCATTTGTTTTGTTAAAAACCCGTTTGTTTGGTGAGTTCGGCACATAACCTAGGAAGTATCCTTCGTCAGCCTTTTCACCAAACTTCGGTTGATGTTTTGTTCGCAAAAGAGTGCATGGTACCCCAAACGGTTCGAATCCAGTTAAATTGGGTGGCCGTTTATTCAAAATTTCATAACATGTTTTGTTCAAAGATTTTACAGTTAGGACTCTGTTTAAAATGTGGCACGCGGTATTCACTACCTCCCCCCAAAACATGGTAGGAAGCTTTGAATCCGACAACATAGTCCTAGCTGCCTCAATTAGTGTCCTGTTTTTACGTTCGGCCACCCCATTTTGTTGAGGTTCATATGGTGCACTGAATTGATGCACTATGCCCTTTGATAGGCAATATACACCAATTACAGTGTTTTTGAACTCAGTTCCATTATCACTACGTATCCTTTTAACCCTCGTTTGGTAGGAATTCTCCACTTGGTCTAAGAACTCGATGAGCTTGGAAGCCGTCTCGTCCTTTGTACCTAAAAAGAAAACCCAAGAAAATCGTGAGTAATCTTCATAGGCACACCCTGCACCAATCCATATTCCGTTATGTAGTTCATCTTTCTTAGGTGCAGGTGAGCCATGCGTCTGTGCCACAGTACCGATTCTGTCTCCGAAGCTTTGGATAATAAACAAATTGGCCCCATCGAAGTCTCCGGCTTGTTCATATCAAGCATGTACAAGTCATTCTTCCTTGGCGCCCGCATCAATACCCATTCTTCAGGAATCTTGAATCCCGGTTTTAGCACTAACGCTTCAGTGTCTGTGAACAACACTGAGTTCTTCTTGTCACAGATTTGAGATACACTAATGAGATTGTGAACCAGTTTATCAACGTGATAAACTTGGTCCAACTTGATCGTCCCATTAGTGACCACTCCGGTACCCGTGATGTTTCCTCCTTTGTTACCGGCGAATGATACAAACCCCCGATTCCCACCCTTAAAGTCTGTAAGTAGACCTCTTTCCCCCGTCATGTGCCTGGAGCATCCACTGTCGACGAACCACTTGTTGTTTGGACCTGTGGTAATCTCCTGCACATGAAAGAAAATAGGTTAGTTATCACTGGGAACCCAAGCCATAACTGACTTGGTTATACCATTCTCGTCCACATACTTAAACTCTTTCAAATACCCATCTCGCCTTTTAGGTGACTTGGGTCGTTGAACAGGAGTTTGTTGTGGTGCCGAGTGATTTAAATTCACTCTTTGCCTTTGAGTAGGAATTTGTTGTGGAGCTCTAGAATAATTACGATTATATTGCATTTCAGATTGTGATCCCTGAGCTCTTACCGGTGCGTACTGTCTAACTGGAGTATGAGACCTAACTGGAGTGTGTGACCTGCTAGGTGTTGTGCTCCTATAGACTTGTTGAGGTGCTGACCTAGATTGATTAATGACACGATTCGGTGAATTTGTCCTAACCACTTCCTTTGGTCCAACCTTTACCGGTGTTTGTTTCACAACTTGTTTTGGTGCGGCGTGCACAGTTTTCTCGGTACTCTGAGAACTACTAGTGCTCGCCACATTGGTTGAGGGCTTAACAGGTGTTGGGTTCACTGTCTTAGGTGTAACATCGGCTTTCCTAAGTGGACAGTGAGAAGCAACATGCCCCTTTTCATGACATCTGAAGCAAGACATCTTATCTATGGACTTTTTGTGTGTTCCCTTAGACTTAGGTGTCTCACTAGTATCTAGGTCCTTTTGTACATCTATAGCGACTGGCTCATCGTCCTGATCAGCCCAGTCAATTTTATGTTTTCCTGCAGGTGTTTCACTGGAGGAAGTCAGAAAATTTAACTTTCTTAACCTTGACAGTTGTGTCAGCCACCTTAGGTGTATTTTCTACTATAGGCTCAGATATAGGTTCAAGTGTGTCGTCTAAGTCTACTGATTTGTCAGTTTTCTCCTGAGGCAGAGGCACATAGTTTGCATTAAAAGGTGGAGGAATTTCATGAAATCCTAGACCTACGGGCTTTTTAGACTGTCTTTGGGCATCTAAAACTTTTCCTAGGTTTAGGCTTGAATTCCTAAACTTCTCTAGCTTACTGTTTGCCTCTGCTACCTTTACCTTTGTTTCAGCTAGCTCTATGTCTTTGTCCTTAAGATTTTTGGTCAAGGCCTCTACATGCTCATACATGAGCTCTATTCTAACACACTGCTCACTCAGTTTGTCTTTCAGAACTATTACGTCTTGAGCATCAGCCTTAAGTTTTTCTTTAAGATCTTGCTTAATATCGTTCAGGCTAGCGTTTTCAATTTTTAAATTCTCATTTTGAGCAGTTATGGTTTTACGTGATTCTAAGACTAGATTTAACCTATCGTTAGAATTAACACACAACGCACATAATTCACGAAAAAGAGAGTAAGTCAGACTAACCTTTGAGTTATCAGATTCCACGTTGGCCATCTGAGCAGCAAACTCCAGAACTGTCTGATCATTCGTCTTTTCCACCCACATCGGACTGTTTTCCCTTGTGGTCTGCTCTTCTCCTTCACACCCAGTCTCCGTGACTTCAGCCATAAAAGCCCGAGCATTTGATTCTGGATGTGAGCTCCAGTCATAAGTACCATCTAGCTGTCTGTCTGAAGTGACATTGGATAGTAGACCAACTAGGTTGGCTTGACCGTTAGATGAACTTGGAAGGTATCGTTGTTGAGACTGATTCTGAAACTGTCCCTGATGATGACTCTGCCCTTGGTACGTTTCTACCTTCGGCCTCTGACATTCTCTGGCGAAGTGTCCCAGACCTTGACAGTTGTAGCACTTTACCTTGGACTTATCAAATCCAATCCCCTTGTTGTTCATTGTCAGATTCCTCCCAGTTCTCTTGATGAATCTCTTAACCCGTTGGGTTACCATGGCCAGTTGCCATATAAGATCCATTTCCTCAAGATCATCAGGGTCGACCTGATCGTAGTCTTCATCCCAGAGAGCAGGATCGTTAATCTTCCCTTGAACACAATTCCCATACGCGGCCACGAATGAAGCAAGGAGATTCAAATGTTCTTCCGCCGATTTTGCGCTCATGGGCATCTTGGAATAGCTCTGAGATGTCGATGCCTGTTGTACTTGAGGCTGCGGTTCTTCCGATCTTCCTAATCCTAAGAACGCTCGATTCAATGTGTCATCAGTCTCTGCTGGTGACGACGTTTCTCCGGTGAAAACCGCTGTTGCAGTCTTCAGATCGGCGGTCGTTGAAGGTTTTGTTGACTTTCCAAAATACATTGCTGGATTCTGGACTTGTTCGTAATCAGTTTCGGCCTTCAGTAGCTCGAAGTGATATGCCCGCAACGTTCCCACGATATCCTCCAGAGATTGGGTATAATACTTATCCTCATTTAGCTTTATCATTGCCACATACATAGCCCATTTGGCTGGTAAGGCATCAAGAAGCTTGTTGTTCTTGTCGGTGTCAGTATACTCAATCCCGTGACTTTCAAGTTCCGTCAACAGATGATAGAACCGGGTGATGATATCATCCAGCTGTTCATCCTTTAATGCCTTGAAAATCGCAAACTGTTGTTTCAACAGCTCCGTACGCTTTCTACGAACCCTAGGATTACCCTCACACCTCTTCTCTAGAGACTCCCAAAGTTCCTTCGACGTCTTTTGAGTCCTAAATGAGTGTAGTATATCCTGAGGCAACGCCATTCTAATTATCGAGAAAGCTTTGTTTTCGGCTTCATACAATTTCTTATCATCCTCCTTCATCATTTGGTATGACAAGACTTTCTGACGGCCTTCAACTTTAGAAACTGGTGGAATATATCCTTCGTCGATACATACCCACATGCGCATGTCATTAAAACGCACGAAATCGGTAAACCGGTCTTTCTGTTGGTAGACCCTGTGTGACGATAGCAGTCTAAGTGATCTTACATTGTGGTTTTAGCCAGTGTTTGTTATATACGTTTATATTTGGTTGATATTTATTATTGTTTGTGTGTTTGAACTTGATGTAACGTATTACAAGAAGTTCAAACATAAAGATCAAATATAAAATCAATCATAAGGTAAAAACATAAGTTTCAATACTAAGTTGAGTATGTGAAATAGTAGATTCGAATTATGTAAGGTTTGACATTCGAATATGTGTCAGATTCGAATGTAGACCTAGATTCGAAGCTAGGCAGATTCGAGAGTGTCTATGAGGACAAACTCGAATGGGCCTTGGGCCAGATTCGAGTTTGGCCCATAACAGACTCGAATTAGCCTCTATAATTAGGGATAGACTCGATTAATTATCGGACTTTTTGCAGAATTCGTGAGTGATTAAGCATAAGGCGATCTCGAGTTTATCATCAGTGTTAGTGCCATTTCGGAGAGAATCAGTTCGTAGGATCGTTCGTGTGTCGTTCGTTCAGCCTCTGATAGTCTCCGTGTTTCTGTGATTGAGAGTTGTTTCCGTCCACCCGTTAACGAGGATTCCGCACTCGTTGTCGGTTCCGTGTCTAGATAGATCTCGTAGTGGTAGACCTTACAAGTGGTATCAGAGCCTACGGAGTGTTCTTGGTGTTCTTCGTGTTCATCTGGATACATTCTAGGTTTCTTGACGCTTTTGGACGGTTTTTCTCTCAAAATCGTGTCTTTCGTGTTCGTCGAGCTTAGCAAATAGTAATCCGGGAAATACTTTGTGTTTTTCACGTTTTTGATCGAAATCTATATTTTTCATTGTAAAAATATTGATTTAATCTGCAAAACGTCAAAAAATCAAAGTGTTAGCCGTTTTTCGAGTTTGCGGCGCTCGAATCTATTAGGGGTAATTAGGGTTACACTTAGTCTCGAGTCTAACCAAATACGCTCCTTTCGAGTCTGATACAGAGGGTTTCGAATCTAATTCGAGTTTGTGCTACATTCGAATAGGGTCTCGAGTCTACTTCCTTTCCAGTTTAATTAGAATTTGGTCTAGTATCGAATAGGTTTTGAATCTGTTGTGTCTTCGAGTTTGCTCTGACCTTCGAATCTGAGGAACTTTCGAATCTGACATAATTTCGAGTTTAATTAAATTTCAACACTTAATCGACTTTAACCCCAAAAGACTTAATCTAAATTACATTCGAATCTATCTAGATTCGAAAGAGTTAGCCTAAGTTAGTTTCGAATTAAATTAATTAAGTACACATTCAATTACTTTTGAAAAGATGTCAAATCTTCAAAAATTCCTGGAAATGGACCACGAGGTCGGGAAGGCAAACGCTCCGCCTAAGCTGATGAAACTCGAAGATTATTACTGGTGGAAAGATCGGTTTACAGATTTCGTGCGTTTTAATAACATGCGCATGTGGGTGTGTATCGACGAACGATATATTGCACCAGTTTCTGAAGTTGAAGGCCGTCAGAAAGTCTTATCATACCAAATGATGAAGGAGGATGATAAGATATTGTATGAAGCCGAAAACAAAGCTTTCTCGATAAATAGAATGGCGTTGCCTCAGGATATACTACACACATTTAGGACTCAAAAAACGTCGAAGGAACTTTGGGAGTCTCTAGAGAAGAGGTGTGAGGGTAATCCTAGGGTTCGTAGAAAGCGTAAAGAGCTGTTGAAACAACAGTTTGCGATTTTCAAGGCGTTAAAGGATGAACAACCGGATGATATCATCACCCAGTTCTATCATCTGTTGACGGAACTTGAAAGTCACGGGATTGAGTATACTGACACCGACAAGAACAACAAGCTTCTTGATGCCTTACCAGCCAAATGGGCTATGTATGTGGCAATGATAAAGCTAAATGAGGATAATTATTATACCCAATCTCTGGAGGATATCGTGGGAACGTTGCGGGCATATCACTTCGAGCTACTGAAGGCCGAAACTGATTACGAACAAGTCCATAATCCAGCAATGTATTTTGGAAAGTCAACAAAACCTTCAACGACCGCCGATCTGAAGACTGCAACAGCGTTTTTCACCGGAGAAACGTCGTCACCAGCAGAGACTGATGACACATTGAATCGAGCGTTCTTAGGATTAGGAAAATCGGAAGAACCGCAGCCTCAAGTACAACAGGCATCGACTTCTCAGAGCTATTCTAAGATGCCCATGAGCGCAAAATCGGCGGAAGAACATTTGAATCTGCTTGCTTCATTTGTGGCCGCGTATGGGAACTGCGATCAGGGAAAGATAAACGATCCTGCTCTCTGGGATGAAGACTACGATCAGGTCGAGCCTGATGATCTTGAGGAAATGGATCTTAAATGGCAACTGGCCATGGTAACCCAACGGGTTAAGAGATTCATCAAAAGAACTGGGAGGAATCTGACAATGAACAACAAGGGGATTGGATTTGATATGTCCAAGGTAAAGTGCTACAACTGTCAAGGTCTGGGACACTTCGCCAGAGAATGTCAGAGGCCGAAGGTAGAAATGTACCAAGGGCAGAGTCAGCATCAGGGACAGTTTCAGAATCAGTCTCAACAACGATACCTTCCAAGTTCATCTAATGGTCAAGCCAACCTAGCTGGTCTACTATCCAATGTCACTTCAGACAGACAGCTAGATGGTACTTATGACTGGAGCTCACATCCAGAATCAAATGCTCGGGCTTTTATGGCTGAAGTCACGAAGACTGGGTGTGAAGGAGAAGAGCAGACCACAAGAGAAAACAGTCAGATGTAGGTGGAAAAGACGAATGATCAGACAGTTCTGGAGTATGCTGCTCAGATGGCCAACGTGGAATCTGATAACTCAAAGGTTAGTCACTTACTCTCTCTTTCGCGAATTATGTGCGTTGTTTATTAATTCTAACGATAGGTTAAATCTAGTCTTAGAATCACATAAAACCATAACTTCTCAAAATCAGAATTTAAAAATTGAAAACGCTAGCCTGAACGATATTAAGCAAGATCTTAAAGAAAAACTTAAGGCTGATGCTCAAGACGTAATAGTTCTGAAAGACAAACTGAGTGAGCAGTGTGTTAGAATAGAGCTTATGTATGAGCATGTAGAGGCCTTGACCAAAAACCTTAAAGACAAAGACATTGAGCTAGCTAAAACAAAGGTAAAGGTAGCAGAGGCAAACAGTAAGATAGAGAAGTTTACGAATTCAAGCCTAAACCTAGGGAAAGTTTTAGATGCCCAAAGACAATCTAAAAAGCCCGTAGGTCTAGGATTTCATGAAATTCCTCCACCTTTTAATGCAATCTATGTGCCTCAGCCTCATGAGAAAACTGACAAATCAGTAGACTTAGAGGACACACCTGAACCTAAATCTGAGCCTATAGTAGAAAATACACCTAAGGTGGCTGACACAACTGTCAAGGTTAAGAAAGTCAAATTTGTGACTTCCTCCAGTGAAACACCTGCAGGAAAACATAAAATTGATTGGGCTGATCAGGACGATGAGCCAGTCGCTATAGATGTACAAAAGGACCAAGATACTAGTGAGACACCTAAGTCTAAGGGAACACACAAAAAGTCCATAGATAAGATGTCTTGCTTCAGATGTCATGAAAAGGGGCATGTTGCTTCTCACTGTCCACTTAGGAAAGCCGATGTTACACCTAAGACAGTGAACCCAACACCTGTTAAGCCCTCAACCAATGTGGCGAGCACTAGTAGTTCTCAGAGTACCGAGAAAACTGTGCAGGCCGCACCAAAACCAGTTGTGAAACAAACACCGGTAAAGGTTGGACCAAAGGAAGTGGTTAGGACAAATTCACCGAATCGTGTCGTTAATCAATCTAGGTCAGCACCTCAACAAGTCTATAGGAGCACAACACCTAGCAGGTCACACACTCCAGTTAGGTCTCATACTCCAGTTAGACAGTACGCACCGGTAAGAGCTCAGGGATCACAGTCCGAAATGCAATATAATAGGAATTATTCTAAAGCTCCACAACAAATGCCTACTCAAAGGCAAAGAGTGAATTTAAATCACTCGGCACCACAACAAACTCCTGCTCAACGACCCAAGTCACCTGAAAGGCGAGATGGGTATTTGAAAGAGTTTAAGTATGTGGACGAGAATGGTATAACCAAGTCAGTTATGGCTTGGGTTCCCCGTGATAACTAACCTATTTTCTTTCATGTGCAGGAGATTACCACCGGTCCAAACAACAAGTGGTTCGTCGACAGTGGATGCTCCATGACGGGGGAAAGAGGTCTACTTACAGACTTCAACGGTGGGAATCGGGGGTTCGTATCATTCGCCGGTAACAAAGGAGGAAACATCACGGGTACCGGAGTGGTCACTAATGGGACGATCAAGTTGGACCAAGTTTATCACGTTGATAAACTGGTTCACAATCTCATTAGTGTATCTCAAATCTGTGACAAGAAGAACTCAGTGTTGTTCACGGACACTAAGGCGTTAGTGCTAAAACCGGGATTCAAGATTCCTGAAGAATGGGTATTGATGCCGGCACCAACGAAGAATGACTTGTACATGCTGGATATGAACAAGCCGGAGACTTCGATGGGGCCAATCTGTCTATTATCCAAAGCTTCGGAGACGGAATCGGTACTGTGGCACAGACGCATGGCTCACTTGCACCTAAGGAAGATGAACTACATAACGAAGAATGGATTGGTGCAAGGTGTGCATAAGAAGAGCTTTCAGTTCGAGGACAAGTGTCTACCGTGCAAGAAGGGCAAACAATATAAGAAGACACATAAGTCCAAGACGCAGAACTCCATAACCTCAACATTCGATTTGTTGCACATGGATCTTTTCGGACCAATCAACAAAAGGAGTATAGGAGGTAGTTGGTTTTGTTTAGTTATCACTGACGATTACTCACGATTTTCTTGGGTTTTCTTTTTAGGTACAAAGGACGAGACGGCTTCCAAGCTCATCGGGTTCTTAGACCAAGTGGAGAATTCCTACGGAACAAGGGTTAAACGGATACGTAGTGATAATGGAACTGAGTTCAAAAACACTGTAATTGGTGTATATTGCCTATCAAAGGGCATAGTGCATCAATTCAGTGCACCATATGAACCTCAACAAAATGGGGTAGTCGAACGTAAAAATAGGACATTGATTGAGGCTGCAAGGACTATGCTTTCGGATTCAAAGCTTCCTACCATGTTTTGGGGGGAGGCAGTGAATACCGCGTGCCATATTTTAAACCGAGTCCTTACAGTCAAATCTTTGAACAAAACATGTTATGAAATTTTGAACAAACGGCCACCTAACATAACTGGATTCGAACTGTTTGGGGTACCATGCACTCTTTTGCTAACAAAACATCAACCGAAGTTTGGTGAAAAGGCTGACGAAGGATACTTCCTAGGTTATGTGCCGAACTCACCAAACAAACGGGTTTTTAACAAAACAAATGGTACAGTGGAGATTGTGTATAACATCGAAGTCTCTAGTTATACACATGAACCCCAAACTGGTCCGGAATGGATATTTGACTATGATAAATTATTTGAGTCATTTAACATTCCTTTGGATGATAATGCAGGTACAATCGAAAAGGACATGGCGACGCTGCATCTGAATGATGATGGCCATACCTTTCCGAGGACTACGTTTGAATCCACATCCGAGATTACTGCGACAGTAGATGGATCTCCAGAAGTTGCTGATCCAGAAGCACCTACCACTGAGAATCAGACTCAAGCATCAAGTTCCAACTCTGAGGAAAATGTCCACGAGGAGGAAAATGTAGAAACTGAGTCTGTACTCCCATTAGGTGAAATAGGATCTAACTTAGGAGATAATCTAAGGGTTGATGAGATAGAGACCTCTAGGATTAACAAGAATCATCCTATAGAAAGCATCATAGGAAATCCTAACGAGGGTGTGAGGACTAGGAGTAGTTTAAATAACAACACTGTGTTGTTGTCGATGATAAACGACTCCGAGGCATATCACACATGTCTCTATTCATGTTTCATATTGCAAGTAGAGCCTAAGAATGTGCAAATGGCACTTAAGGATAACTCCTGGGTTGAAGCGATGCAGGAAGAACTCTCGCAGTTTAGGAAACTAGAAGTGTGGGAGTTAGTTCCATTACCTCAAGGGGAAGTTGCTATAGGAACCAAATGGGTTTTTAAGTGCAAAAGAGACGATCGGGGTATAGTCACGCGCAACAAGGCTAGGCTAGTTGTAAAGGGTTTCAACCAAGAGGAGGGAATCGATTACAACGAGGTATTTGCACCAGTAGCAAGGCTGGAAGCCATTAGGTTGTTTTTAGCTTTTGCCTCCTTCAAGCGCTTTAAGGTATATCAATTAGACGTTAAGAGTGTTTTCCTGTATGGGAAAGTGAAGGAGTTGGTGTATGTAGAACAACCGCCCGGATTTACAGATCCAAAATATCCTAATAGAGTATATCGCTTAGATAAGGCTCTATATGGATTGCATTAGGCACCTAGGGCATGGTATGAGACTCTATCCAACCATTTATTAGAGAACGGGTTTGAAAGGGGTAGGATAGATAGTACTCTGTTTGTTAAGAGAAAGGGAGAACACTTTATCTTGGTACAAGTGTACGTCGATGATATCATTTTTGGATCATCAGACGAACATATGTGCAAAGATTTCGAGAAGGTGATGAAGTCGAAATTCGAGATGAGTGCTATGGGAGAGTTAAATTTCTTTTTGGGGTTACAAGTTGACCAGAAGAAGGAAGGGATGTTTATCCATCAGACGAAGTATGTCTATGACATATTGGAACGTTTCGGGATGGAAGGAACAAAGTTGACTGCCCATTTTAGCACGCCGATTCAAGTGAATCACAATCTCCGACCGGGTACTGAAGGTGATACCGATGTGGATCCGACATTATATCGGGCCATGATTGGATCACTTATGTATTTAACTGCTTCAAGACATGACATTATGTTTGCTATGTCTATTTGTGCTAGGTTTCAAGCGAATCCGAAGGAGATGCATATGAAAGCTGTGAAGCGGATTCTACGATACCTCAAGTCGAAACCGAAGCTGGGACTTTGGTATCACGCGGAGGGAGATCTAGAGTTGGAGGCGTTAACGGATTCTGACTACGGAGGATGCAGCTTGACGCGCAAATCAACAACTGGAGGTTGTCAGTTCCTAGAAGGAGATTGGTATCCTGGCAATGCAAGAAACAAACATCGGTAGCCGTGTCAACGTGCGAGGCCGAGTATGTTGCTGCTGGTAGGTGCTGCTCACAGGTTCTGTGGATACAACAACAATAGCGGGATTACGGTTTGGCTTATACTCAAACTCCAATTAGGATAGACAATCAATCTACAATTGCTATAACTAACAATCCAGTTAAACACAACAAAACAAAGCACATAGACATTAGGAATCATTTTATTCGTGATTGTGCTGAAAAGAACTTAATCAAATTGGTAAAAGTGGCAACAGAAGATAATAATGCTGATTTATTTACCAAAGCATTTGATAAGTCACGGTTTGAATATTTAATTCAACTAAATGGAATGCGCAACCTAGAGTAATTTGACCTTAATAGTAGTTTATTTCCTTTTATAGCCGTAGTATTTCTTTCTTTTTATAGTAACTCTGCTAATTTAGGATAGTTTCTATTTTTAGTAAGTTAGTAGGTTATCTTATTTTATTGCTATTTCTTATGAAAAACAAAAAAAACAGAGAAAATTTTAAAAATACAAAAAAAAAGAGAATATCTAAAAAGGGAGTTAAGTCTTAGATACATAGGTTCAAAGTGACGAAAATTAGCACAGTCGTTACAAACTCTAAGTGTTTAGGCTTACACACATAACGCCACTAAATTCTAAGTGTTATACTTTAGTTTAGATTGATGTGTTGGTAGGCATAATATATATAGGGAGTCTCAAGGCAAATAAAATATTCAAGAAAAAGTCAAAACGTGTCACTAACTTAGATGTATGACCAATCGGTCTTATATTTTATGTACAAGACATACAAACTTTGAGTCTAAATGAGGTATGCAAACTTTCTAGGGATGTATAGCAACATCAAATACATATGAAAATGGAAAGAATAGAAAAATCATATAAAATTGAGAGTCGAAAACATGTAACTCTGTTGTACGTAAGTACAGACCTTTTGCCTCTGCTTAGATTCGGGTTAGCGAGATATGTCGCTTTGTTTTACGTCGGTACAGACCTGTCACCGCTGTCTTGCTAACTTTAAGAATAAACCTTAAGTCAAACTAAGACACTTTGTTGTATGAAAATACAGACCTGTGTCCGATGTTTGTCTTTTAAAAAAAGTTTGCAAATACCAACAAGTTAGAATCTTTGTCTGTGTGCCTTGATCATAAAAGTATGTCTATGTCTGAGTCACGTAAGATAATTTCATGATAAATAAAAATACCTAGGGATATTCCAAAATGTAGAATGTTTAAAGGGGTAAAATACCAACAATCGGCTAAATGGGTATTTCACGACAAACAATCAAAGGAATAAAAAATTCCTAAGTGTGAGAGTTTAAGTACTGAAAGTGAGTCTCTTACATCGCTATGTGATTGAACCTTTCTTAGACTATACTCATCAAAAATATTTTGTTTAGTATTTAGCTTAGGTTGTAAATTTTAATAGGAATAGCTTAAGTCTAAGTTAAATTTTCAGTCAAAATTTTAAAATTTCATTTTTACTTAGTTTCTATTTTATTTTATTTTATTTTATTTTATATTTTACCTTAGTTTATTTTATTTTATTTTAGTTTTTACTTAGGTAAAAGGTCAAAAATTCTGAGGGTGCATTCACAGTTGAACTAAATAAACACTGCGTGAAAAATCATGAGCTTAGGGTAAAAGAGTTGGCATAGTTTATCCCGTTACACAATACCGTAGAAAAGGTTGAAAAAGTTGAAGTTATTTCAAAATTTTCGAAATTTTTCTAAGTGTTTGGTGTAATTCGAGTTTAGTTCAGACTCGAATTAGGGTAGTCTCGAATCTGTCAGTAGATTCGATGTTGGCCTTAGATTCGAAGGTTGGTGGTATATATAGGTTAACAATGAAGTCATTAACTCCTTACTGTTTTCGAATCTATATCCTCGAGTCTATCCGGCGATTTCGAATCTATTCCTCGAATCTACCGTTTTTCTCAAAAACGACAATTTGTCGAGTCTCTTGCCTTAGTGTTCGATTCTATTGATTCTTCTAGGTACAAACAACTTGATTGTACAAGAGTCATGTAGTTTTATACACCATATAAGCCAAAATCATCGAATTTTTGAAGGTTTATAGGTCTAAGTTGTGTTTTTCAAAATTACAAACGTTGGACCAGTAAATAGTCAAATTAATTGCATATATCTGTGATTAGAACCTAGTTGGACTAATGTATGTGATTTTCTAAGTTCAAAATGGTTAAAATCATGGGTTGTGATGAAGATTTAGGCCGACGGCGTTTCGAATCTGATAATGACCTTCCTCGAGTTTACTGACAAACTCGAGAAGTCCATTACATTCGAATCTATCACAGATTCAATATTGGGTTTATTCGAATCTGTCTGTTCGAATTTGTCTTTTATTTGCATTATTTAACTTAAATTTTATTAAACTTGTAGAAATTTAATTGTGTTGGATTTTGTACTTAAACAAGTTCAAAATAAAACAGATTTGAATTTAAACAAGTTTATTGATTTTTAATGAATCTAATAGTTTATTTATTGTGCAGATCTGGCTGTACGAGCTTTCGTGCCGAAGCATAATATGGTCATTCCCTATGATCATCATATCCCTGAGGCGCAGGGATTTCATCAAATGATGGATTTTCTTGTTGAATCTAGGATAGCTTTTGCTTTGTCCCATAATATTCAGATTGTAATTCCATATGTTCGTCAATATTATGATCATCTTCAGGTAGACTGCTCTGTCACCCCGACGGTGCTGAGGGAAAGAATAGCAGGGCAACCGTTGGTATTTTCTGTGGATATGCTGCGTCAGGTGTTGCTGCTGGTTTCGCAGGAAGAGGAGTCTGGGCCTATCGACTTTCCTCTGAGTATTAGGCAAGCGGCCTTTCAGAGAATGGGTTATAGTCTAGATGTGACGAAGGCTTCTTCTATGAAGAGCGGGCTAATCGGCCAATGGAGATTTCTGGCTCATGTTTTCATGGTGTGTTTTGCAGCTAAGAAAGCCGGTTTTGACTATATGGTCTCGAAGATCTAGTCTGGGATAATCGCGTTTGTATATAATCGGCCATTCAGCTTTTCGGAGATGTTTTTCTCGGAATTCGTTCCCCAAATTTTGGCTTCGGCGCGGGCAACAATTTCTGCTGTATCCACGGTTCATAATGATGCTTATCAGGCATTTCTTGTCGAATCTGCCTCAGTCAAATGAGATTCAAAGCGTAGCTGTAATGGATAAGAGGATCTTTGCTGATTGTTCCTCGCACAGAGGAAGATTGGCTGTTCCAGTTGAGCGTCCGTTGTTTGGAGCCATTTTGGATAGGAATCTTGAAGCCCTAGATATTGCCAACTGGGCAGGGGAAGTTGAAGTTCAAGCCAGGCAGCCACCACAACAACAAAGACAACCGCGAGCACAGCCACAACGGCGAAGACAAAGAGCGACTGCGAGTCAAACACAGGCATCAAGGCCTTCTACAAGTCAGCAGCCGGAGGTACAAGAAGCAGGGCCTACAAATGTCCCAAGCGAAGCTGATCAGTTGTGCCAAACTCTAAATGAAATTTTGGAGGCAGGTCCTCATGCTAATGAAGATATAGCTGCAGCATTGGTGGGTGAATTACTTGAGCCTCCAGAGGGAGAAGAAGCTGTGTTAAGAGATGTTGACGAATATGTGCCAGAACAGACTGTTAATGATGAGTCATCATCTGCCACCGAATCAGAGGAAATGGAGGAAATTGAAGTTGAAGCTCCAGAGTCAGTGTCTACTGAACCTCATGTTCAAATAGGAACATATGGATCAAGGTTGGTAGTTAATGAAGAAGCTTTGAGAAGGAGAGTAACAAGAGAGTCTGATGACTCAGATTTTGAAGAAGAAGAGATTGCTCCTTTAGTGACAAGGCAACGGGCCAAGCGTCACAGATTCATGCAAGGGTCATCTTCAGCCTCCGCAGAACTACCAGAAATCTCTCAACCTCAAAACCCTCAACCTCAAGAACCTCAAACCTCCATTCCTCCACCACCACCGCGCGATGAACCATATATTCCATCGCCAATCCTTCCAACTCCGATACAGTCAATTCCATCAACCTCATCATCATATGCCGACAATCAACGATTTCTGCAGCTTAAAGCTCGTGTTGACTTCCAGAATGTCCATATCTTAAGCCTAACGAAGCCAATCGGTGAAATTCAGACGCATAATGCAAATCTCGATAAGGAGAATGCCGATTTGAAGAAGATTGTGGAAAAGGTCCAGGAAGAAAGCACAGTTAAAAACATTTGTCTGCGATCAGGCAGCAGAGATAAGGACGATGCGCTCCCTAATAGAGCAGTTAATGAAAAATTTACAGGCTCAGGGGGAGACGTCGTGCCGTGATCAGGAAGTACAGAGGCCGAGAGATGATGATGATGAAGACAACCAAGGCAATGATCCCAGCTCTAAAAGTCAGAATGAGCCAGTAGATTTTTCTGCTGCTCAGACTGCTCAATCTCAGGGGGAGCCTAGTCTAGCAGGAGGAGAAGTAGGAGAAGCGAGTTCATCTAAGCCTATGGATTTGGAGATTAGTGAGATGATAGATGCTCTCATGGATCTTGATGATGATCCGATGGATGTGGGTTTTGATTTTGAAGATGAAATGGAAGAGCTAGAAGAGGGTGAGTTTGTGCCAGAAGATATAATTGACTGGAATTCAGATGACGAGGTATGTGCTGATGAGGACGATGAAGCTGATGAGATCGTCGTACAGCAAAATCCTATCACTGATACATATATAATAGAAGGAAACGATGTTGTTAACGCAGAAGTAGTGAATGCTGCGTTAAATGTTCAGCCATTAATAGAAGAACCTGCCAGAGAACTAACAAATGAAGAGAAGAGAAAGTTATGGTTCAGAGCTGAGAAGAAGGAATTAGAGCTGAAAAAGAAAATGAGGGTGCCGGGTACTGGGAAGTTGTCTGGAAGCATATTAAGCTGGTTCTTTGATCGAGAACTGCAGCTATTCATAATTAAGAGGAAAGACGGGCTCCAGTACCTGAGGCGAACACTGAAAGCTTTCAATTCACTGCCGAAGATCGAGATCACAGCGTTAGCATGCAAAGATCTGATTAATATTGGCAATGATCCCTACGCAGATGTAATTGCAAGAATCATAAGAAAAGAGGGAAGATCAATGAAGTTTGAGCGACTGAATCCAAGGGTTAGAAAAAGAGTAGAAGATCCTTCACGTATTGATCCTCTAACTGGGCGACCTTGGATGAAGATCCACTACAAACCAGTAAGATGTCTAAGGAAGGTGCCGCTCAAGCCTATGCCACAGAATGTCTTGAAGAATCTGCATTGGTGGTATGCTGAGACTGAGACTGGAGAAGCGGTCATGGAAGATTTTGAAGAAAAAGTTATTCTTAGAGTTTACGATCCTCTTCACCTGGTAAACCTTTCTAGAGATGATCTTCATATTTTGCATGCTTGTGAGATTTCTAGTGATGCACATATGGATAGTGAAGCTAGGAAATATGAGAATGTAGTCAAAGTATGTGTTGAAAAAGGCTTGTATGCTGGAAGAAGTTTGAACAAATAATAAACAAAGTTCTTAATCAAATGTGTGAATTATTAGAAGCTATCGTCAAGGGGATGTCTGTTGGTACACCCTGTGTGACGATAGCAGTCTAAGTGATCTTACATTGTGGTTTTAGCCAGTGTTTGTTATATACGTTTATATATGGTTGATAGTTATTATTGTTTGTGTGTTTGAACTTGATGAACTTGTGTTCTTAATCAAATGTGTGAATTATTATTGTTTGTGTGTTTGTGTGTTTACCTTATGATTGATTTTATCTTTGACCTTTATGTTTGAACTTCTTGTAATACGTTACATCAAGTTCAAACACACAAACAATAATAACTATCAACCATATATAAACATATATAACAAACACTTGCTAAACCACAATGTAGGATCACTTAGACTGCTATCGTCACACAAGGTGTACCAACATTGTCGATGATAAATGACTCCGAGGCCTTTCATACATGCCTCTATTCATGTTTCATCTCGCAAGTAGAGCCGGAAAACGTGCAAATGGCAGTAAAAGATAATTCTTAGGTTGAAGCGATGCAGGAAGAACTGTCACAATTTAGGAAACTAGAAGTATGGGAGTTAGTTCCATTACCTCGAGGAGAAATAGCAATAGGAACCAAATGGGTTTATAAGTGCAAAAGAGACGATCGGGGTATAGTCACTCGCAACAAAGCAAGGTTAGTTGTAAAGGGTTTCAACCAAGAGGAGGGAATCGATTACAATGAGGTGTTCGCGCCAGTAGCAAGGTTGGAAGCAATTCGTTTGTTTCTAGCTTTTGCTTCCTTCAAGGGCTTTAAGGTTTATCAGCTAGACGTTAAGAGTGCTTTCCTTTATGGGAAAGTGAAGGAACTGGTGTATGTGGAACAGCCGCCCGGGTTTACAGATCCGAAATATCCATAGAGTATATCGATTAGATAAGGCTCTGTATGGATTGCATCAAGCACCAAGGGCGTGGTACGAGACTCTGTCCAACCTTCTTTTAGAAAATGCGTTTGAAAGAGGAAGGATAGACAGTACACTATTCGTGAAGCGTAAAGGAGAACACTTCATCTTGGTACAAGTGTACGTCGATGATATCATCTTTTGATCATCAGACAAATGTGCAAGGATTTTGAAAAGGTGATGAAGTCAAAATTCGAGATGAGTGCAATGGGTGAGTTGAACTTCTTTCTGGGTGGAGTCGATCAAAAGAAGGAGGGCATGTTTATCCATCAGACGAAGTATGTCTATGACATCTTAGAGCACTTCGGAATGTAAGGAACCAAGCTGACAGCTCACTTCAGCACACTGATTCAAGTGAATCACAATCTCAGACCGGGTACTGAAAGTGATACCGATGTGGATCCGACGTTATATCGGGCCATGAATGGGTCACTTATGTATTTAACTACTTCTAGACATGATATTATGTTTGCTTTTTGTATTTGTGCTAGGTTTCAAGCTAATCCGAAAGAGATGCACATGAAAGCTGTGAAGCGGATTTTACAATACCTGAAGTCGAAACCGAAGCTGGGACATTGGTATCACGCGGAGGGCGATCTGGAATTGGAGGCATTCACGGATTCAGACTACGGAGGATGCAGCTTGACGCGCAAGTCAACAACTGGAGGTGTGTGTGCGAGATAATCACAACGTGATTGATATAGATGAGATCAAGATAGCCTCGGTCGAAGACTCTGAACTTGAAGAAGCAGAAAAAGAGCCTTCCAGGGCTGATTTAATGAATCTGTTGTTCAAGAAGGAAGAAAAGAAAGAAATGTCGAAAAGAAGAAGAAGATGAGACTTCATGGGGCAGAAAAGTCTCTCAGGAGGAAATATAAGCTGGTTCTTCGACAGAGAACTGCAGCTATTCATACTGAAAAGGAGAGATGGACTTCAATACCTTAGGCGGACGCTCAAAGTATTTAATACATTGCCGAAGGTAGAAGTAAAGGAGTTGGCGTGGAAAGAGTTAATCAATATCGGTGAGGATCCTTATGCTGAGGTTATAGCCAAGATTATCATAAAGGAGGGCCGATCCGGAAAATTTGAAAGACTCAAGCCAAGGACGGGAAAGAGAGTGGAAGATGGAACATGGATTGATCCACATACAGGAAGTCCTTGTTCCAGAATGGTTTATAAACCCGTCAAGTGCTTAAAATGGGTGCCTATGAAATTGATGCCACAGAATGTTTTGAAGAATATGAAGTGGTGGTACGTCGATAATGAAACAGCTGAAGCCGTAATGGAGGATGAAGAAGAAAAGGTCATTTTGAAGGTATACGATCCGTTGCACCTTGTCAACCTATCCAAGGATGACCTGCAAAAGCTTCATGATCAGCCAATTTTCTTTCATGAAGGCTGGAGATCTGAAGGCAAGAAGTTCCAGAAAGTTGTAACGGTTTGTATAGATGCAGGCTTATATGTAGGTAGCAGTCTATATAGTTCTAGTACCTAATCAAAATGTAAATAGTTAGAAGCTATCGTCAAGGGGGAGTCTGTTGGTACACCTTGTGTGACGATAGCACTCTAAAGTATATTAGCATTTTGTGTAAGTGATATTGCAAGGTATTGAATATTAACTAGTGTTTGATATATGTGATTTGTGTGTTTGATATTTATTGATTGTATGTTTGAACTTGATGTAATGTATTAAAAGAAGTTCAAACATAAAGTCCAAAGATTAATTCAAACATAAGTTAAACATATATTCAAATAGAAGTTTGTCAAGTGAAATTCGAATTTAGCATGAATTCGAATTTAGCCTAGAAGGTACATTCGAATTTGTCATGCGGACAAATTCAAATGGGCCTTGGGCCTGGATTCGAGTTTGTCCCATGACAAACTCGAATGGGTCTCTATAATTAGGGATTAACTCGAATGATTAAGAGACTTTTGCAGAATTCGTGTGAACAATTAGCAAAAGGCGATATCGAGTTTATCAGTTGATATTGTGTTTGTTCGGAGAGAATCATTGCGTAGGTTCGTTCGTAGACGATCGTGCAACGCTGTGGTAGTCTCCGTGTTCCGTGTGAGTGATATATCCGTCAAGCCACTAACGAGGATTCCGCACTCGTTGGTGTGCGTCGCGTCTAGATAGATCTATAGTTGCAAGACCTTACATCAGTATCCTATGATAACTGACACTTATCAACTAATAGACCTAAAGAACCCTCACCCACACAAACCATAGATGGTTTGCTCCTTGGGTAGCTCTTCTGGTTCTAGTTAGACCATAGAAGCAATGTTTATGCCTACCACACAATTTGGTGCATAATTGGAGTCAGCAGAAATAATGATAAGCATTTCAGCTCATGGGATATCATACAAAGAATTATTAGGATTTTCAGCTCAGATGAATTAGGAGATGAAATTCAAAACGAATTTGGGGCATGATTAGTTGGGAGATATCTGAAATGAATCTGATTTTCATGAAAGAATTAGCTTATGGGAGATTATGAGAGAATTCAGTATGAATGAATTGGAAGAATTAAGAATGCATGGGAGAATAATGAATAGAATCTCAGAAGCAATGAGATTATGAAAATCTAAGAGAATAGAACAATTAATCTCAATGATATACTCAGGGAATCAGAAATTAACATCTCAATGATAGAACAATTAGTTAACTCATAGAAAATAAATCAGGAGCAAAAAGTTGTAAAATAAAACTCCCTCTTTGTCAATACAGCTTCAGAGTTGAATTCAGGGTAGGAATTTCAAAAAGATTTGTCTTTCAGAATCGGGTTTCTAATCTGATGTGATTAGAAGCCTTTGTTGCGGAAGCTCAGGTTTCAGTCTGACATAACTGAAAGCCTTTTGAATTTAAGATCGGGTTCTGCACTTATGTGTACAGATACCATATCCAATGAAGACCGGGTTCTACTCTGTTGTGAGTAGAAGCCTTTGTCTGCAAAAAATCAAGATGACTTTGGTATCCAAATCGATTTGGATCCTGTCTTGTTAGCACTTTTGGGTACCCATCTCAAAACGGGTTTTGGTACCCATTGGAACTTGGGTTTAGGCACCCATTGCAGAATATAGTTCTTATATTCTCTCTAAAATTCAGAAAGCAAATTTCTTTTTGTATGATGAAATTGAATATATGATTTACTAAAGAAACTTGAATTTGGAAAACCAGAATTTTGCAATCTCTTCTTTCTGAAAAACTGTCCGGTGCATGTCTGTTTTTGATAATACTTGGTGTTTTTGTTTGAAGATGTTTTATGATAAGAATAACCAGTATTTTCAGAAACTTTTGAAAACTTTGATTTTGAAGATTCACCAGGGTAAATATTGACCGGAAGTTTTTCAATTATTTGATCTTTGCGTTTGTTTATCTTTAAAAGATATTTAAGTTTAAGATCTGAAGTTGAATCAAGGTTAGGAGTTTCAGCTAGATTCTTAGCACTTTCTGGAGATAAATCAGAATGATCAACTTTATGTTTGAAACACTCTGAAGAAACCTTAACCTCTGATTTATTTGAAGAAAGGGAATCAGTAAATTGTTTCGAAAGATGAAAGATTTGATCTTCTAATTCTTTAATTTTGACCAAATATGAATTTCTTTTATCTTCAAACAATTTAAATTTCGCTTTGAAATTTTGTTCTTTCAGTAAGAACTCACTTCTTTCCTTCTCAAATAAACCTATACTTAACGAAAACTCTTTTTCAAGAGCAAAAAATTGATCAGAATTGTTTGAAACATAATTTTGATCAGAATGATTTGACTTTGAAAATGTTGCTTCAAGATTTTTAAATTTATTTTAAAGATCAGATGGTTCAGGCAAAAGATATTTCAGTTGAGTTGCATTCTGAAAATATGCTTGTTTATAATCATCAACTTCTTTTGATAATTAAGATATTCCCAAATTAAGCATATGAATATCAGAATTCATTACTCTCTGGTTTTCTTCAAAATTTAAAACTTGTTCTTTCAATCCTTTGACATCATGTACAGCAAAAGCTTTATCTATATTTAATTGAACAAGAATATCATAATTGCTCTTACGAATCTGTTCAGATTCAGTAAGTTTTTCAATCAGCTCAGACTTTGTAAGATTCAAAACCTTATCATGTTCATTTACCATTTTGCGTTGTTGATATTGAACTTCCAATATCTTTTTATGGACTGATGAGTGATTTTTAGAATCTTGATTGAAAAAGGATAAAACTCGAATTATGATTGATGAAACCCGAATGACTCACTATGAAACTAGAATTATATGATGCCAAACTTGGATGATTAAAGAATGAGACTCGAGTGTTTTGGGATGAAACTCGATTTATCAATGATGAAACTCAGATGATTAATGATGAAACTCAGATGAACCTTTATAAAACTCGAAGTCTGAGTTACTAAACTCGATTGAAGGAAGATAAATCTCGAATTACAAAAAATCAAACTCGATAGACAAAAGGATCAAACTCGATAGACAAAAGGATCAAACTCAATATACAAAGTATCAAACTCGATAGACAAAGTATCAAACTCCATATACAAACTATCAAACTCGATATACAAAGTATCAAACTCGATATACAAAGTTTCAAACTCCATAGACAAAGTATCATACTCGATATACAAAGTATCAAACTCAATATACAAAGTATCAAACTCGATATAAGCTTGCAAAAACTCGATAAAAACTTTTGTGAAACTCGATTAACACTAAAAAACATATCATTGTCCGAGTTTTTACAGAGTTTAACAAAAACAAATTCTGAATTGATTATTTTACAACAAAATTCACCAATTAGACTCAAATTAGCAACGTAAGTGCGGATCTCACACACAAACACTTTTTGGAAAGAAACTTTGTCTAGTTTCATATTAAAACCACAAAATTAGACAAAAACCGTAAAGAACATACTTTTTCCAAAATTCAATAAATTTCAGATTAAACCTTGAATGTCTGGAATTAAAAACTGATGTTTATGTCATGGAATTCATCCTTTGAATGCGTTCCTTCAATCCAAAACTCCCTTGAATCCATCTAGTGAATCAACAACCAAAAAGGATTTTCTGGTTTTTGACAACCTCCGATAGAACATTGTACGACAACATGGTTTGTCAAATTCAAAAATCACAAAAATTTAGCCATATTAGGGTTTGAAATCAATTGATATTTCAATAACAACAATCCCAAATATGAATCTAACAATAAGAACACAATTATAACCACAACTGACCGAATGATTTAATTCCAGATGAGAGAAATACAATTTTGTTCATGGAATGACTTGGTTATTCGGTGACTTGGAAAACTTTATGTGCAAGATCCGTATCTCATGAGTGCGTACAAACAGTATCACTAACTCCTATTTATACAAATACAATTATTGAGTATTTACAAAATACACCATGAACTTCTTACAATAAATTGTTTTCTTCTTTATTTATATTTGTACCCAACATAGAATCAGTGATCGTAGTTTCGCTGAAGAGCTAGTTCCTAAGAAAAGGAGGAGGACTAGAACCGAGATTGAACCTCCATCTATACGTACAAGGACATCTCCTAAACCTTTGTACTTCGCAATCAAATCTATTGAGGATGTGCAAAAAGATGCGATTAAGGAAATGAGATTTGGAAGTTTACTACAGCTAATGATTGATGAGAATGGTCAAGTTGTTTATGTGAATGGTGAATGGCTAATGTGATTGATCACTCACATTAGTTAAAGGATGAGCATAGTAATGTGAGATTTCATCATTCACATTTTATAGAAATTTTACTATTCTTATTTTATCACTGAAAAATGTTTTATTAGTTTTTCATATAATAACTCTTACATTTAGTATGTGCAGAAACATAGATGTGAATAATAAATGTTATAAGAGGAAGTGGAAAATATTTCAAGGTATCTTGACAAGTTTGAATATATCAAGTCAATGTTGGAGTCAGGGATTATGAGCATGTTATGTGACTACCCTTATGATGAGAGGGTATTAAATATCAAGAAAAGTTGGGATGATTTCTTATATCCTAAGAAAGATGTTATTGGTACACATGTAATGTTTTATAAAATTATTTAATATCATACCACATTAATGTTGTTTTCAATATCCTTACATTTTTTTTTAATTTTTTATAGATCAAGAAAAAGATTTGCAAAGTGAAGATGCTGTCATGCGTGTGGTTTCAGATTTGAGAGATGTTATTGGTACATAATTAATGTTTTATAAAATTATTGAACTTGATTCATGTTTTTCATGTTAAATTATCAAGCTGTATTTGTTTTTAAAATAAGGTGATGATGATGTGAATGATGACAAGTTATTGGAGAAATCGCCAGTTAATGAATGTATTTTGTTGAATACTTATGTTATGGTTATATATTCATTTTTTGTTATAGCATTTGAATAATATTTATATTTGAATTTTAATGAATTGGTAGGTGAAACAACTGCTGCTATTTGTAATACTCATAATAAAGAGGATGAATCTGTTCTGGAAACACCCGTTTAGATGAATCTCTAAACCCTGCATTATCTAAGGGGGAGGAATCCATTCCTGAGGACAGGCCAAGCAGGAGGAGACATCTGATTTTAGAACAAACTGAAGAAGAGGAGGAAGAGGAGACTGAAGCTGTTACAGCTAAAACAGCATAAGGGAAAGAAAAGGCCTCTATGGATACTGACTATCTCAAAGCTACTCTGCTCAAATTTGAGAAGTCTCAAGCCAAAGAAATGGGCGTTTCACTGGAGACTTATTACACATTCAAAGAAGAGAAACTTGAGATTTTGGAAAGACAAATGAAGGAAAAAGCCCCTCACAAAGTTGCCTAGGCCTTTGCATTCAAGGAGTCAAGAAAAGTTAAAATGCCCTCCTTGGATGTTCAAAGGAAATTGTTAGAGGCTGCAAAAGAGTCAGTGATTGCGAAAGAGGGATAGAAGGAAAAGAGTGAATAGGTCTTAGTGACCACGACAAAGCCGTTATCCTCCTCAGCGAGAGCCCAAGTGCATTTTGACAACATGGCAGGGAAGAAATTTTTTTATGTGGCCAATAGAGGACTTGCCAAGGAAACCATTGTCAAAGTTGTCCCTATTTCAAAGAAAGGCAAGCAGTGGAAGCTTCAGATAACCAGGCTAGGTGCTGAGGGTCTATTACTGAAAGCTTATGAGTATGCCGATGTTGCCTGCATGGGGTACAGAGAATGGGTGGAAATGGCAGTTGCCATGAGTAAGTCTAAATCTGAAACTGGTAGAACATTCAGGGCATATGTCAAAATGCTGATGGAGATAGTCAAAAACCTGGGCCTGATCTCTGAAGAACAAACTAAGGATACCTCACTAGTGGAACCCAAGATTAAGGGAAGGAGAAAGAGAAAGGATACAAAGCTTGAAGAGCTCCTTATGATGACTGATCAAGGCATCCTTGCTGTTGAAATCAAAGGAGTGGATCACACAGCCCGCCAAGGGGAGTTCAGCACCATGAGTTTATGTTTCTCGGACATGAAGTTGAAGAAATTGAGGAGCCCAATGGAGCATTTTGAAGAACTGTTTGAAGGCAGGTCACAGCTTGAAGGTCCATCTACTGCTGAGTAGATGAAGAATGGAAGCTGTCCATAAGTTGGAAAGGCTTGCCATTATTTGCTCCCACCATCAACAGTACAACTTGTTGAAATTCCCTTTGCACATATGTTGTACTTTATTACATTACTTGTGTAAGGTCACCTACCTACGGATCCTATCTTGACGCGACGCCTTACAACGAGTGCGGAATCCTCGTTAGCGGTTGACGGATAGACCACACACACGGAACACGGAGACACACACGATGATAGACGAACAACAGTACGCCCCAACACGTGATTCTCTCCAAGAACAAATACAAAATTGCCTTGCAAGTTCGAGATCGCCTCTGCCTTAATCTTGGCTCAAGTTTTGCAAAATTTTCTTTCTCCCGGATGCTCTGTTTGCTCTCAAGTTCAACAGAACCGCTGAGCCCGCAAAGATGCTTGATTTCACAATGAAAAGTTCAATATATAGACGATAAGTTCGTGAAGACGCTCCTCATGAACTTATTCTCACTAAGTTCAAACTCTACTCTTTGAACTTATTCTTGAACTTGTCTTTGAACTTGTTCTTGAACTTATCTTTGAACTTGTTCTTGAACTTATCTTTGAACTTGTTCTTTGGATGCTCTGTTTGCTCTCAAGTTCAACAGAACCTTTGAGCCGACAAAGATGCTTGATTTTACAATGAAAAGTTCAATATATATACGATAAGTTCGTGAAGACGCTCCTCACGAACTTATACTCACTAGGTTCAAACTCTACCCTTTGAACTTATTCTTGAACATGTCTTTGAACTTGTTCTTGAACTTATCTTTGAACTTTTTCTTGAACTTATCTTTGAACTTGTTCTTTTGAACTTATCTTTGAACTTGTTCTTGAACTTATCTTTGAACTTGTTTCTACAACTTATTCTAGAACATATTCTAGAACTTATTCTAGAACTTAATCTAGAACTTATTTCTAGAACTTATTCTAGAACTTAATATGATAGTCTAGAACTTACCATGCAAATGTAAACATCATACCCAATCATGATATCAATAACAAAAGTAGATTGCTGTCGTCACACCAGATGTGCGAACAGACTCCCCCTTGACGATATCTTCTAGCTGTTGTTCGTTGATCGTAATAGACTATTAGATTCAGAGACTACGAATATCGAAACTAGACAGCTATTGTTACATTGGGTGTATCAACAGACACCCCCTTGACGATAGCTTCTAGTACATATTCATTACTCTATGAATACCGAAATCACCTTTTCTTCTTTGTTATCCATGACTGCCTCTCCAAGTTCGCTGTCCTCACCGGTTTGTAGACTAACTTAGTCCGTTTTCTACCAGTCAGAGGATATATTCTTATTTGAACCACAGCTCTTCTACCAACTCTTAGATTAACCTCTCAAATCTTGCAGAACGACCCTCCCTTCTGATAGTTTTTGCAAACACCTCAGCAAAGAATCGTCTTCCTAGATTTATAAGGTCCTTCCAAGCTAAATCAATCACTTCACACATCAGAATCTGATTCATCATTTAGTGCAGATTTCAGCATCTCTAGATCTATCACATTCTGATCTTCATTCATAACACCTTCATTGAGTGACTTCCAATCAGGTATATCTTTAGGAATAAATGCTCAATCCTCAAGATCCTCCTGTTCTAAGTCATCTTCGAAGATTAACCTCATTCATCTTCATCTAACTCTGACAATGCTCCGATCAGACCTTATTTTCAGTTACTTTAGTCGCCTCTGAATCCTTGCCTTTTCCCTTGTTAGCGACTATGAACACCGACTCCCCTTGAGGATCAGCAAGCTGAGCAAATTGTTGTCTTGAAAGATCTGCCAGCTCACTGTTCGGGCCATCTTCGTTGACTTGCCAGCTCACTGTTCAGGCCATCTTCTTTGACTTCTCTACAATTTCTCCCCTGGAAATGGATGATCTTTCAACAATTCCTCCAGTATAGCCTCCAGATTTGCAATCTGCTGCTGCTGATCAGTCTCTGTCTGATCCAACTGGGCATTAAGATGATGAAGTTCACGAATCGCTGTTGTCAGCTGACGAATCTGTACTTCTATTAAAAATCCTATTCTAACACTGTATACACTTAATCAACACATGAAACAAGTCATAAAATGTTAGCCAAACATCCAGATCCATTATTCAACGATAAAAATTCAACGAAACTTTCCTTACATACATTCTTTGATGGTTTCGAAGGTAAACCAAACACTAGAATTAAGTTCGAGAGAAACAATCGATATCTTCGACAAATAGTCACAAAATCGTAAGTTTTGAAAAACTTTGAAGAATTTTCAACGTTTTCAACTTATCCCGGATCCCTTCACTTTTAGCAACAACAAATTTTCAACTTTTTCAATCACGCAATTTTTGTTTTTCCAACTAGAATGCATCCAAGTAACTTTTACCTTTATCCACTTATACGAACAGAATATTTTTGCGAGAAAGTGAAAGAAAGGTTTAATCAGATAGCGATGTCAAACGCACTTTCAGTATTACACTCTCACACTTAGGAATTTTTGATTCCTTTGATTGTTTGTCGTGATATACATTCCAAGTCGATTGTCGGTATGATTTTCCCTTTAAACATTTAACACTTTGGAATTTCCCATGGCCTTTTTATTTATCAAGAGACTACCTTACATGTCCCATACTTAGATATACTTCTATGATCAAGGCAGACACACAATGTTTATAACGTTTCGGTATTGCAAATCTTCTTTAAAAGGCAAACGTCAGACACAGTACTGTATTTACATATAACGGAGTGTCTTAGTTTGTCTTAGACTTTATTTAAAGTTAGCAAGACAGCGGTGATAGGTCTGTACTTACGTACAACAAAGCGACTTATTTTGCTAACTTGAGTCAAAACAGAGGTGACAGGTCTGTAGTTACGTACAACAAAGCGACTTGTTTCTACTCCCTCTTTTTTTTATCAAAAATTTTTCTTTTCTTTTCTTTTCTTTTAGGTTGTATTTGATGTTGCTATACATCCCCAGAAAATTTGCATACCTCATCTAAGTTAGTTACACATATGACTTTTTCTTGAATATTTTATTAGCTTTTGAGATTTCCTTTGTGTATTATGCCTACCAACACATCAAGCAGGAAAGTGTATATCACTTAGAGTTTAAGGTGCATTATGTGTGAAAGCTTAACACTTAGAGATTGTTTCGACTGTCCTAATTTTCGTCACTTTGAACCTATGACTCTAAGACTTAACTCATTTTCTGATATTCTTTTTTTTTTTTTGAAATTTTTAATGATTTTCTCTATTTTTTCTTTTGATTTTCATTTTTAAGATAAGCTAATAAACTACCTACTAACTTACTATAAAAGCAAAGAAAATCTCCTAAGCTACTAACTTACTATAAAAGGAAAGAAATCTATAAAACCACTAACTTACTATAAAAGGAAAGAAAATCTACTAAGGTCAAGTTAAGCTGGATAACGCATACCATTTAGTTGAACTAACAACTCAAAGTGTTTCTTATCAATAGCTTTAGTGAATAAATCTGCATAGTTGTTATTACCAACATTTTTATATCAATTACCATACTTTACCCTTTTCCCGTAAGACTTCTCCACTTGGTCTAAGGACCCAATCAGCATGCCTGCTGTTTCGTCCTTTGTATCCCTGTCCTGTGTCGAGAGTAACCGCTATCCATAAAACATTTATTATCAGGACCTGTATTTAACTCCTGCAGGCAAAACAAGAAAAGTTAGTTATCACGGGGAACCCAAGCCATGATTGACTTGGTAATACCATCCTCATCCACAAACTTGAATTCTTTCGAATACCCATCTCTCCTTCCAGGTGACTTGGGTTTTTGATTCTGAACCTGTTGTGGAGTTGAGTGATTAACATTCATTCTCGACCTTTGAGTTAGTCTTTGCGGTTCAGACCTTGAATAATTTCTGTTATAATACATCTCAGTTTGATAGTTCTGGGCTCTACCTGGTGTCTTATGTCTATTAGGAGCATTAGACCTAACTAGAGTGTAACTCCTCTTAGGTGTATTATTCCTAATGATGGATTGGGGGCCAGACATTGATTGACTAGTGAATCTAGTCGGTGAATTATTCCTAAGTCCTTCATTTTGTCTGATAGACACCGGTGGTTGTCGACTACCTAGATGTGACATCACACTTGAGTTCTTCTCAGAAATTTGAGAACTACTCCAACTCGTATCACTAGGCATTGTTTTTAAGGTTTGCTGCTCTTGTTTCCCTATGTTTAGTGAAGACTCTAACTTTCTGTAGGGACAACCTGAAGCAACATGTCCTTTCTCATGACACTTAAAGCAATACATTTTGTCAATAGATTTCTTATAGGCACTCTTTGACCTAGGTGTCTTACTAATGCCCTGATTGTTTGTATCAACAGCTTGGTTTAACTCCCCTTTGTTATTATTACTTACAGTCTTTTCTTCTTCTAGTTTTGGCTTACAACTAGACTGAACACACTGTACCGTTTGCCTAATCTGGGGAGTAGTTGAAGATACTTTATAAGACTCGGTTACCTTGACTACCTCTGATTTAACCATATCATTGGTCTCATCCTGAGGAGTAGGTACATGGTTGCTATTTGCCTCAGCAACCTTAGCCCTACACTCAGCTAATTCCATATCTCTAAGAGATATCTCATTGGTCAGTGACACTACATGCTCATAAATTAGTTCATTCCTGACACATTTTTCAATTAATTTCTCATTCAGAACTATTAAATCTTGAGCATCATTTCTCAGTTTGGCCTGAAGATCTTTATTAATGTCTAATAAATTAGCATTATCTGATTTTAACGGTTGAATTTGAGCAGTCATAGATGAATGTGTTTCTAGTACTAAATTCAATTTATCATTCAAAGTAATACATAAAACACATAAATCATGAAAAGTAGAAAAGTTTAGAATTACCTTTTTCCGATCAGATTTGATGTTGGCCATCTGAGCTGCAAACTCCAAAGTAGTCAGCTCCTCAATAAACTCCAGCGCCAAAGGCTCTGAATCAGACTATTCGGTATCCTCTTTCTTTTCCTCTTCTGCTCCCATATCCGTTTCCGTCACTTCGGCCATGAAAGCCCTAGTATTCGCCTCTGGATATGTATTCCAATCATATGTGCCATCTAACTGTTTGTTAGACCCCACATTAGTAAGTAAACCAGTTACTGAACCCTGATTCCCTGATCTTTGATTCCCTGAACTGGCTGAATACTGACGTCCCGAGTTCTGATAATTATCCATCGTAGGTCTTTGACACTCTCTCGCAAAGTGTCCCAACCCCTTACAGTTATAAGACCTAACCTTTGACTTATCGAATCCTACATTGTTCACACTTAGATTTCTTCCCGTTCTTTTCATGAACCTCTTCAATCTCTGTGTGACCATAGCCAATTGTTATTGTAGGTCCACTTGTTCCAAGTCATCCGGATCCACCTAATCATAATCTTCTTCCCATAGAGCTGGATAATTTATTTTCCCTTGAATGCAATTCCCGTAAGCTGCTACGAACGATGCTTGAAGCTTCAGTTGCTCCTCTGGAGATTTAGCACTCATTGGCATGTTTGTGTATCCCTGAGATGATGATCCCGAAGTAGATGTCTGCGGCTGATCATCCGGATTTAAAAAAACCAGAAAGGCCCTACCATAAGATTCTTCTGCTTCTCTTGGTATGCCCTTTTGTTCTCTAGAATATAATGCTGAGGCCTCAGACTTAGGTACACTACAATTAGATGGTTTAGATTTACCAAAGTACATCTCAGGATCTTGTACCTGATCATATTCCCATTCCTTCTTTTGTAACTGAAATTTGTATGCCCTCAGCGTTCCTATCACTCCTTCTAGAGTAAGAGTCTCAAGTTTTTCTTCATCATGCTTGATAAGCGCTGTGTACATTTCCCACTTCGCTGGTAAAGCATCAAGAAGCTTCTCTATCCTCTCAGTCTCTCGATAATCAACATTGTGATTATCCAGCTCTGTCAGCAGATGATAGAATCTTGTTATTGTCTCATCCAGCTTTTTGGTTTTCAATGCTTAGAAAATAGCGAACTGCTGTTTCAGCATCTCGGTCCTTCCCTTGCGTACCCTTGGGTTTCCATCACACCTTTTTTCTAGAGCATCCAATAGCTCTTTAGCAGTACTATGATTTCTCAAGGTGTGTAGAATTTCTTGAGGTAACGCCATACGGATAATCGAGAAAGCTCGGTTCTCGGCCTCATAAAGTTTCTTGTCATCATCCTTCATATTTGATATGTTAGGACTCTTTGACGACCTTCAAACTCTTGAGTAGGTGGAATATGTCTCTCATCGATACAAATCCACATTCGCATATCGTTGAAACGAGCAAAATCGGCGAACCTATCCTTCCACCAATAATATTCTTCCAACTTCATTAACTTTGGCAGAGAATTTACCTTGTCGACCTCATGATCCATTTCAATGAATTTTTGCAAACTTGACATCATGTCTAAACATTTTGTTTTCAAACTTAATTAATTTAATTTAAACTCCTTCGAACTTATGGAAGTTCGACTTAATGTAATTTAAATTTGTTTGAAATTAAATTTGAATTTAAATAAGTTCGAATTCAACAAGTTCGACTGACTGACAAGTTCGAACTACTGACAAGTTCAAATTGAACTTATTTTTCTGACAAGTTCGAATTCTGACAAATTCGATACTAGCAAGTTCGAATCTCAGCCAAATTGGAATGAAACCCTAAATAAGTTCGAGAGCAACGTATTTTCTGACAAATTCGAGATTTCTGACAATTTCGAATAAACCCTAATACCCCCTATGTTTGAGCGCCGCAAGTTCGAGAAACGGCCAAAAATTCAATTTTTTTCAAGTTTTCAGATTAAACCATTATTTTTAAGACAAAAATACTAATTTTGACAGATAAAGTGAACCAATAATCATTTTTCTCCGTTCTTTTGCTTGTATAACTCAAAAAACTAACCAAAAATGTGATTTTTCCCGTCCAAAACGTCAAGAAACCACGGATGTTGTTTATGAACACGAAGAACACTAAGAACACCCTTATGGCTTTGATACCACTTGTAAGGTCACCTACCTACGGATCCTATCTTGACGCGACGCCGTCCAACGAGTGCGGAATCCTCGTTAGCGGTTTGACGGATAGACCACACACATGGAACACGGAGACACACACGATGATAGACGAACAACAATACGCCCCAACACGTGATTCTCTCAAAGAACAAACACAAAATCGCCTTGCAAGTTCGAGATCGCCTCTGCCTTAATCTCTGCTCAAGTTTTGCAAAAGTTACGTTCTCCCGGATGCTCTGTTTGCTCTCAAGTTCAACAAAACCTCTGAGACGAAAAAGATGCTTGATTTCACAATGAAAAGTTCAATATACAGACGATAAGTTCGTGAAGGCGCTCCTCGCGAACTTATTCTCACTAGGTTCAAACTCTACCCTTTGAACTTATTCTTGAACTTGTCTTTGAACTTGTTCTTGAACTTATCTTTGAACTTGTTCTTGAACTTATCTTTGAACTTGTTCTTGAACTTATCTTTGAACTTGTTTCTAGAACTTATTCTAGAACATATTCTAGAACTTATTTTAGAAATTAATCTAGAACTTATTTCTAGAACTTATTCTAGAACTTAATATGATAGTCTAGAACATACCATGCAAATGTAAACATCATACACAGTCATGACATCAATAACAAAACTAGATTGCTTTCGTCACACCGGATGTACCAACAACTTGTAATCTATTTTATACATCAGTTGTAATTTACCTTAGCACATCAGTTGTACTTTTGTAAAACATGTGTTGTTTGTATCAATATCAGTATGTATAAACTGATACTTTACTTTACTTCAATGTTGTACTTTCATTTCAGCAAATGTATTGTAAAAATATATAGTGATAATTGATAGAATAAGCTTAGACTAATTATGCAAATAGGGGGAGATTGTTAGGCACAAAAAGGCCTCAGTCAAACCTATTATACATCTTAGGGGGAGATTATTAATCAAACATGTTTGATGCACTTGAAGGTATAATTTAAGGCCAGTTAATGCCTTATTGAAACCTGATAAGTGATTTGCCATATTAGTCAAAGTTGTTTACCCAATTGCATTACTAAGGCAGATTGTTCAAGCTGTTCTGTTCTGTTGAACAGGCTGGACAAAGAATGTCTATGCTGCTCATACCTGTTGAGCAACTTGGTCAAATTCTAAATGTTTTGTTCTTTGTGAACAGAACATGTTCTTTGTGAACAGGCTAAACACTTTATGGAATATGTTTCCACGTCCTCGTGTATTGTATTGTACCAAAATATAAGTTTAGAAAGTCGAAGACAAAGTGGAAAGTTAGAATCTGCTTACACTGCCCAAGTTGTTCTGATACATGAAGACAAAGTGGATATTTGAAATGGGTGACAGAACATTTCTTATATTAAAATGGCTATACAAGAAGATGAAAGGTTTAAAGTTGACATTCTTCTTTTATTTAAAGCCTTCTGCAATAGAGACAAAAAGAAAAAGACAAAGATTCTGTAATGTAGAGACAAATGCTGCTTTATCAGAAAGTGCTGAAAAGTATTTTTGTCTTTTTGGAAAGGCACTCCACTATCTCTGCATCCAATGAGTGTGATACTCAGAACGTGCTAAGAGGTGTGTTTTCATGCATGCAAAGTCTGCTTGAATAAAACAGTTGAGTGTGTCCAAGCTGTTTTTGTTTAAGCTGTCTGTCTGTCTGTCTTGTAAACAGTGAGTTCATCTTAGTGAGTGTATTCATTGTAACTGGTCTGAGTGTGTCTTAATTTAGTAGTCTCTGTTGTTTCTGTCATATCTGCTAGAACCATTTCGCAGTTCAAGCCTGTTGATAATATACATACAAACATTGAGAAAGCGTGTTGAAATTTTAAAATAGCTGTATTCATGTTGGTACATCCGGTGTGACGACAGCAGTCTAGTTTTGTTATTGATATCATGATTGTGTATGATGTTTACATTTGCATGTTAAGTTCTAGTCTATCATATTAAGTTCTAGAATAAGTTCTAGAAATAAGTTCTAGATTAAGTTCTACAATAAGTTTTAGAATAAGTTCTAGGAATAAGTTCTAGAATAAGTTCTAAAGTAAGTTCTAGGAATAAGTTCTAGAATAAGTTCTAAAATAAGTTCTAGGTGAAGATAAGTTCTAACAGGTGAAAATAAGTTCTAACAGGTGAGTCTAAGTTTGTGAGGAGCGTCTACACGAACTTATTAGCTATAAGTTCATGAGGAGCGTCTACACGAACTTATTAGCTATATGATGAACTTATCTTGGTGAATTCAGAAATCTTTGACGGCTCAGATGTTCAGTCGAACTTGAGAGCAAACAGAGCATTCGGGGGAATAGACTTTTGCTGAAATCAACATTCAGAGCTCATTTATGTGTACGTACGAACTTGTGAGATTTCAGAGAGTCGTTTCGGAGAAAGACACGTGTCGGCTCGTTCGTCGTATCGGCTATCATTGTGTTCGTCTCTGGGTTTCCGTGTGTGATCGATTCGTTAAACCCCTAATGAGGATTCTGCATTCGTTAGACGGCGTCGCGTCAAGATCAGATCTGTGCTACAGGTGACCTTACAAGTGGTATCAGAGCCATTCAAGTGTTCTTCGTGTTAATACGAACATTCTTGGTTTCTTTACGTTTTTCCGGATAAATGACAAGTTTTCGAAGTTTTCAGAGTTCTACAAGCAAGGTTACGGGAAAAAGTTCACATTAGTTCATTTTTTTTCAGTCGAAATCCATGTTTTTCATCTTAAAAACATTGGTTTAATCTGAAATCCTGAAAAAATCGAATTTTTGGCCGTTTCACGAACTTGCGGCGCTCGAACTTAGGGGCATTTTTAGGGTTCCACGAACTTGTCTGACACGAACTTCTCAGACACGAACTTGTTAGACACGCCCCTCTAAGAACTTATCAGGGATAAGTTCTAAGCTAAGTTCATACGAACTTATCGAACTTATCAGGGATAAGTTCTAAGCTAAGTTCGTAAGAACTTATCAGGGATAAGTTCTAATCTAAGTTAGGAAGAACTTATCAGGGATAAGTTCTAAGCTAAGTTTGTAACAACTTATCAAAGCTAAGTTCGTATGAACTTATCAGGGCTAAGTCCGTACTAACTTGTTTTAAATTTATTTTAAAAATTAAATAATTTAAGTTCGTGAACAAAAGTTTTACGAGGCTGTCAAGTTTACATAAGTTCTTGGAAATGGATCACGAAGTGGGCAAATCAAATTCACCACCTAAGCTTATGATGATTGAAGATTACTATTGGTGGAAAGATAGGTTTGCAGACTTTGCTCGTCTTAACGATATGTGTATACGGAAATGCATAGATGAAGGGTATGTTCCCCCTATACAAGAGCTTGAGGGCAGGATGAAGGTTATTCCCTATCACCAAATGAAGGATAAGGAAAAGAAAATTTATGAAGCCGAAATCGAGCTCTGTCATCCATTGAAATGACGTTACCTTTGGATATTCTACATACGTTGAAACATCACAGAACTTCTAAAGAGATCTGGGAAGCTCTAGAGAAGAGGTATGAGGGAAATTCTCGGGTGAGGAAGGGGAGAACTGAGTTGTTAAAACAACAGTTTGCGATCTTTAAAGGTCTCAAGAACGACAACTTGTATGAGATTGTCACAAGGTTCTATCATCTATTAACCGAGCTTGATAACCACAGGTTTGAGTATCAAGAATCAGAAAAGATCGAAACTTCTAGATACGTTACCATCAAAGTGGGAAATGTACACTGCGTTGATAAAGCATGATGAAGAGAAACAAGAAACCCTCAATCTGGAAGAAGTTATTGGAGTTCTGAGGGCTTATAACTTCAAGATACAGAAGAAGGAGATGAAGTATGATCAGGTACAAGATCCTGAGATGTGCTTTTGTAAATCTAAACCATCTAATTCTAGTGTACCTAAGTCTGAAGCCACAGCGTTTTATTCTGGAGAACAAGACGACATACCAAGAGAATCAAAAGAATCTTATGGTAGGGCCTTTCTGGGTTTTTCAAATCCGGATGATCAGCCACCGGCATCTACTTCAGGATCATCGTCTCAAGGATACATAAAACTGCCAATGGGTGCTAAAACTGCAGAGGAGCAACTGAAGCTTCTAGCATCGTTTGTAGCAGCTTACGGGAATTGTACTGAAGGGAAAATAAATGATCCAACTCTATGAGAATAAGATTATGATCAGGTAGATCCGGATGAATTGGAACAAATGGACCTACAATGGCAATTGGCTATGGTGACACAGAGATTGAAGAGGTTCATGAAAAGAACAGGAAGAAATTTAAATGTGAACAATGTGGGATTCGATAAGTCAAAAGTTAGGTGTTATAACTGTCAGGGGTTGGGACACTTTGCGAGAGAGTGTCGAAGAACTAAGACGGATAATCATCAGAACTCGGGATGCCAGTATTCAGGGGTTGGGACACTTTGCGAGAGAGTGTCGAAGAACTAAGACGGATCTAAGTAGACAGAAAGAAGGATTGCTTTGCAAGAAAGCCGAAACCTCAAATGTAATATTTCTCTCTATAATCATTCAATATAGTGTGTTGGATTGTTAATTGTTCATATGAATTGTGTTGTATATGATTGAATTGCATGAAAAGTGAATTCACAATTGGTATCAGAGCTGATTACATACACTTTTAGGACATATCGAGTCTAACAGTCTGCATGACTATAAACTACTAGTTCAAAGTGACTAAGCCGGAACAAATACGAGTGATTTTTTCATGATAAAGGATTTCACGAGGACTATTTGGAAATCCTACCAGTGTTAACATCATGCCAGCGCTGAACGTAGGTCACATAGATTATGTCTATTGTGCAAACAGGAATCCTATGTGGACCTGGACTAGTTATTTTACATAATGAATATGTTTCATTTTCCCCAAAGTTGAAAAGATTTGTTTTTATTCTGAAAAGCTATAGTATCAATTCGAGGGGGAGTGAACTTTTTGAGGGGGAGTGAGATAAATCAGTTTTGTATAGGGGGAGAGATATCAGTTTGAGGGAGAGAAAATCAATGCGTAATAATTTCAGAGTTGTAATTGTGGTTGTATTTCTTCTACTGTAATTTCATTGAATTAATGTCTCTGAAGATTTTGCATGATTTTCATAATTTTTATGATCATCATGAGGGGGAGAAAAGCTAAAGTTCAGAGACAACAGTTGAGTAGATTGAAGTCAGCTGAAGACAATTGCTACATCATATCAAAAGAATTGAGCAAGGGAGAGAATTTAAAAGCTATTCATGATTAAAGGGGGAGTGGACTTACAAGAAAATACAAGAAAAGAGAAGATCAGAGAAGAAGAGGTGTGAAGATCAGAGAGAGACAAATAAAGAAAAGAAGAAGATTCAGAGATCAGAGAAAAGAAGAATATTCACGAAAAAGTCCCTGAAATGATTTTTTATCAGAAAATTGATTTCATCTCTAAGGGGGAGATTGTTAGGGACAATATTTGTAGAGCTGAAATGAATATTACTTTTAATAATTGTGTTCATCTCTAAGGGGGAGAATGTTGGGAATAAATAATAGAGATGAAACAATTATATTGTATATAATTGTAAATACTCAAAAGATTAGGGGTTATGTGTGTAAATACACAATACTTGTGTATTGTGTATAAATAGAAATGTATGCTATGCATGCTGTAATAAATCAAAGATTACACACACACATACGGATCTAAGTAGAGAGAAAGAAGGATTGCTTTGCAAGAAAGCCGAAACCTCAAATGTAATATTTCTCTCTATAATCATTCAATATAGTGTGTTGGATTGTTAATTGTTCATATGAATTGTGTTGTATATGATTGAATTGCATGAAAAGTGAATTCACAAGGTACAAGATCCTGAGATGTACTTTGGTAAATCTAAACCATCTAGTTCTAGTGTACCTAAGTCTGAAGCCACAACGTTTTATTCTGGAGAACAAGAGGGCGTACCAAGAGAAGCAGAAGAATGTTAGGGTAGGGCCTTTCTGGGTTTTTAAAATCTGAATGATCAGTCGCAGGAATCTACTTCAGGATCATCGTCTCAGGGATACACAAAAATGCCAATGAGTGCTAAAACTACAAAGGAGCAACTGAAGCTTCTAGCATCATTTGTAGCAGCTTACGGGAATTGTATTCAATGGAAAATCGATTTAGCTATATGGGAAGAAGATTATGATTAGGTGGATCTGGATGACTTGGAGCAAATGGACCTACAATGGCAATTGGCTATGATAAAACAGAGATTGAAGATGTCCATGAAAAGAATAGGAAGAAATCTAAGTCTAAACAATGTAGGATTCAATAAGTCAAAAATCAGGTGTTATAACTGTCATGGGTTGGGAAACTTTGCGAGAGAGTGTCAAAGACCCAAGATGGATAATCATCAGAACTCGGGACGTCAGTATTCAACCAGTTCAGGGAATCAGGGTTCGGTGGCTGGTTTATTTACTAATGTAGCGTCTAACAAACAGTTAGATGGAACATATGATAGGAATACACATCCAGAGGCGAACACTAGGGCTTTCATGGCCGATGTGATAGAAACGGAGATGGAAGAAGAAGAGGAAAAGAAAGAGGATACGCAGCAATCTGATTCAGACCCTTTGGTGGTGGAGATAACTGAGGAGCTGAATACTTTGGAGTTTGCAGCTCAGATGGCCAACATCAAATCTGGTCGGATAAAGGTAACTCTGAACTTTTCTACTTTTCATGATTTATGTGCTTTATGTAATACTTTGAATGATAAATAGAATTTAGTGCTAAAAACACATTCATCTATGACTGCTCAAATTCAATCCTTAAAATCAGATAACGCTAGTTTATTAGACATTAAGGAAGACCTTGAGGCCAAACTAAGAGCTAATGCTAAAGATTTGATGGTTCTGAATGACAAATTAATTCAACAAAGTGTTAGGAAAGAACTAATTGATGACCATATACAATCACTGACCAAAGAGATCTCTCTTAAAGATATGGAGTTAGCTGAGTCTAGGATTAAAATTGTTGAAGCAAATGGCAACTATGTACCTACTCCTCAGGATGAGACCAACGTAAAGGTTAAAATAGAGGAAGTTGAGGTAACTAAATCTCCTAAAGCATTATCAACTACTCCTCAGGTTAGGAAAACGGTACAGTTAGGGATGTGTAGTTGTAAGCCAAAACTGTAAGTAATAATAACAAATAGGAGTTAAACCAAGTTGTTGATACCAAAAGACAGGACATTAGTGAGACACCTAAGTCAAAGAGTGATCATAAAAAATCTATTTACAAGATGTCTTGCTTTAAGTGTCACGAAAAAGGTCATGTTGTTTCAGGCTGTCCCTATAAGAAGCCATAGTCTTCACTAAACATAGGGAAGCAAGAACTGCAAACATTGAAAACAATGCCTAGTGATACGAGCAGGAGCAGTTCTCAAATTTCTGAGAAGAACAAAAGTGTGATGTCATTTCTAGGTAGTCGACAACCATCGGTGTCTCTCAGACAAAATGAAGGACTTAGGAATAATTCACCAAATAGATTCCCTAGTCAATCAATGTCTGGCCCCCGATCCATCATTAGGAATAATACACCTAAGAGGAGTCACACTCTAGTTAGGTCTAATTCTCCTAATAGACATAAGACACCAGGCAGAGCCAAGAATTCTCAAACTAAGATGTACTATAAAAGAAATTATTCAAGGGCTGAACCGCAAAGACTAACCCAATGGTCGAGAATGGATGTTAATCACTCAACTCTACAACAAGTCCTCAAGCAAAAACCCCAAGTCATCTGAAAGGAGAGATGGGTATTTGAAAGAGTTCAAGTTTGTGGATGAGGATGGTATTACAAAGTCTGTCATGGCATGGGTTCCCTGTGATAACTAACTTGTCTTTTTTAGTGTGCAGGAGTTAACTACAAGTCCTAATAACAAATGGTTTATGGATAGTAGTTGCTTTCGACACAGGACAGGAGTACAAAGGACGAAACAGCAGGCATGCTGATTAGGTCCTTAGAACAAGTGGAGAAGTCTTAGGGGCAAAGGGTAAAGTGTGGTAATTGATATAACAATGTTGGTAATAACTACTATGCGGATCTTTAGCATTTGATAAATCACAGTTTGAGTTGTTAGTCCATCTTAATGGAATGCGTAATCCGGAGTAACCTGACCTCACTAGCTTTTTCTTTTTTTTTTTTTTGAATGTTTTTTAAGTTTTTAGTTTATCTTATTAGTTGCTTTACTTAAAAGTGAAAATCAAAAGAAAAAAGAGAGAAAACCAAAAAAAAATTTTAAAAAAGAGAATATTAGAAAATAAGAGAAGTCTTAGAGTCTTAGGTTCAAAGTGACAAAATTTAGCACAGTCTAACAAACTCTAAGTGTTAAACTTTCACACATAATGCACTAAAACTCTAGGTGATATACATATTCTTGTCTGATATGTTGGTAGGCATAAGACATGAAGAATTTCCGTAAAGCTAATAAAATAATCAAGAAAATGTCATATGTGTAACTAACTTAGATGTATGACCAAAAGGTCTTAATTTCTATGTTAGAAACATACAGACAATGATTATGAGTAAGGTATACAAATTTATCTGGGGGATGTATAGCATCATCAAAATACATCTTAAAAAAAGAAAGAAAAAGTTTTGTAGATAAAAGGAAGTCAAAACAAGTCTCTTTGTTGTACGTGAGTACAGACCTGTTACCGCTGTTTTGACTTAAACTAGCAAGATAAGTCGCTTTGTTGTACGTAAGTACAGACCTGTCACTGCTGTCTTGCTAACATAAGAGGAACTCTAAGACAAACTAAGACTCTCTGTTGTATGTAAATGCAGAACTGTGTCCAACATTTGCCTTTTAAAGATAATTTGCAAATACCAAAAAGTCATATTCATTGTGTGTCTGCCTTGATCATAGAAGTATATCTAAGTATGGGACACGTAAGGTAGTTTCTTGATAAATAAAAAGGCCAAAGGAAATTCCAAAGTCTTGAATGTTTAGAAGGAAAAACATACCAACAATCACCTTGAAGTGTATGTTACGACAAACAATCAAAGGAATAAAAATTCCTAAGTGTGAAAGTGCAACACTGAAAGTGCGCTTGACACCGCTACCTGATTGAACCTTCTTTGACTATCTCGCAAAAATATTCAGTGAGTGTATTTTTATCTTTAAATTTCTACAATTTAATTTTACTTTATTATATTTTAATTTATTATATTTTACTTCATTTTATTTTTATTTTATTTTTAGTGAATTTTTAGTTTTAAATAAATAGGATCGAGGTCAGTTACTAGGAAGCATTCTAGTGAAAGAAAAACAATTGCGTGATAATCTATTGCTTAGTTTGAATGTCTCACAAAGTTGAAAAAGTTCCGTCAAATGAAGAAGTTGAAAAAGTTTGATTTTGTTCAAAATTTTTCAAAATTTTCAATTTAGTTCGAACTAGGGTTAAGTTCGAATCACATTCGAACTTCAAATAAGCTCGAACTTAATGTATGTTTGAATCACAGTGTGAGTATTGAAAAATTTGAAAATTGCTCAAAGTTTTTCAAGACTTACGATTTTGTGACTGTTTAACGAAGATAACAACCGTCTATCTCGAGCTTAATTCTGGTGTTTGATTTACCTTCTACACCATCTTAGAAAGTAGGTAAGGAGAGTCTCGTTGTACTTTTCATTATCGTTGAATATGAAAATTTGATGTTCGGCTAACATATTATCACATGTTTCATGTGTTGATTAAGTCTATACGTTGTTAGAATTGGAGTTTTAACAGGCAGTACAGATTCTTCAGCTGACAAAGGCGATTCGTCCATCTCAGGGGCAGAAATTGTAGTGAAGTCGTAGAAGAAGGCCCAAATGCACAAAAGGATAGTTTAGGGAGAGAAATTGTAGAGAAGTCGAAGAAGATGGCCCGAACGCACAAAAGGATAGTGAAAGATAGTGAGCTGGCAGATCTTTCAATACAACAATCCGCTCAGCTTGCTGATCCTCAAGGGGAGTCTGGATCATCAGCCGCTGACAAGGGAAAAGACAAGGCTTCAGAGGCGACAAAAGTAACTGAAGATAAGGTCTGAAGGAGAGTTTACTCCTGAAGATGTACCTGATTAGAAGTCTAACGATGAAGATGTTATGAATGAAGATCAGAATGTGATAGATCTAGAGATTCTGAAATCTTCACTAAATGATGAATGAGATTCTGAAGTGTGAAGTGATTGATTTAGCTTGGAAGGACCTTGTAAATCTAGGAAGACGATTCTTATGCTGAAGTGTTTGCAAAAACTATCAGAAGGGAGGGTCGTTCTGGAAGATTTGAAAGGTTAATCCAAGAGTTGGTAGAAGAGCTGTGGTTCAAATAAGAATAAATCCTCTGACTGGTAGAACATGCACTAAGTTAGTCTACAAACCGGTGAGGACAGCAAAACTGGAGAGGCAGTAATGGATAATAAAGAAGAAAAGGTGATTTTGAGACTCTACGATCCCTTGCTCCTTGTCAATCTATCTAAAGATGACCTGCACAGACTTCATGATCATGGAATTTCTTTTGATGAGAATTTGAGATCTGAAGGCAGGAAATATCAAAAAGTTGTCAAAGTGTGTGTTGAGCAGGGACTCCATGCAGGTAGTAACTTAAATAAGCCTAACTCTATAGAGTAATGAATATTTACTAGAAACTATCGTCATGGGGGAGTCTGTTGATACACCTGATGTTACAATAGCTGTCTAGTTTCGGTATTCATAGTCTCTGAATCTGATAGTCTATTGAAATCAATGAACGACAACTAGAAGTTATCGTCAAGGGGGAGTCTGTTGGTACATCCGGTGTGACGACAACTGTCTTGTTTTGTTATTGATTGTGCATGATATCTTCATTTGCATATTAAGTTCTAGTCTATGAAGATAAGTTCAAGACTGTGCAAATATGTTTTAAGAATAAGTTCTAGGAATAAGTACTAAGGATAAGTTCTAGGAATAAGTTCTAGGAATAAGTTCTATGGATAACTTCAAGGAATAAGTTCTAGGAATAAGTTCTAGGAATTAGTTCTAAAAATATGTTCTAATAGGTGAAGATAAGTTCTAACAGGTAAAGATAAGTTCTAACATGTGAAGATAAGTTCTTGAGGAGCGTCTACACGAACTTATCACCTTTATATTGAACGTATCATTGTGAATTCATAGATCTTTGACGGCTCAGAGGTTCTGTCGAACCTGAAAGCAAACATAGCATCCGGGTGAAGAAGACTTTTGAGAAATACGAGTTTCAGAGCTTTTGCAAGTGCACGTGCGAGCTAGAACGTTTCAGAGAGTCTGTAGTTGAGCAATACACCGTGTGGGGTCGTTCGTTGCATCGAATATCATAGTGTTTGGCTCCGGATTCCGTGCGTGATCAATCCGTTAAGCCACTAACGAGGATTCCGCACTCGTTGGACGGCATCGCGTCAAGATCAGATCCGTGACAGAGGTAACCTTACATTCCTTTTGAAAACAAGTATGGTGTTGTTCCTGCTGAAACTGTAAGTATCATCACTAACATAATAGATTCAAATGTTTTGTGACATACTGATATATCTTGCGAATGATCATTTTATAATTGAACTTACAGTTTTCATCATTCAACGAATGTGAATGGTCATTTAACTAATGTGAATGACCATTGACATACATTATTTGACCATTCACATGACTCATTTAAGAAATAAATTCATGTTACATCTAAGATTATTGTAGACACATGCTGATATTATTGTATAATATGCTGATATTATTCAACTAATGTGAATGGCATAATATCATTATACATGTAAGATTATTGTAGACATATGCTGATATTATTAAGAATTTGTTTTAGCAGCGAGCAATGTTTGTTCAATATTTACATGAGGTTGGACATCCTATGGCTGATAGGATTGAAATGAATGAGCCTTTTAGGCTAGAAATGGTTTGAAGGTAACCATTTATTTTTTTGGATTGTGGCGTATTACTATGTGGCATCTCGAAACGTATATGGGAGACCCTACGTGCCTTTGTGGCTTCAAACGCCAATGAAGTTACAGAAGCCACAGTTAGACCATCTATGTCGCTGCTATCTTGCAAAGATTTTGCTTCATGATATCAATATGCATGCTGAGGAGATGCATAATGAAGCCATTGAATGGAAAAAGAGACCAAAGACTGGGAGGATTAGGTTGTTTAAGTCAATTGACAAGAACAAGGTTGAACGTCCGAATAAATGATTTGATGAAGGCTTTTGTTGATAAGATAATTGATGCTTGCTGCAGAATTTGTTGTTTCTTGTCTTGAACATGTACAAATGGGTTAACTATCACGCGTATTTAGTTCTTATGTTAGGTATTTTTTAATACAATATATACCTACAAGTGTTGTGCAAAACTTGATTAACCATACTTATTTGTATAATTTATAGATATTGATATAGTTTATAGTTGGATGACCATTCACATTAGTTGAATGAAAATTTTCATAAATTCAATGTCTATTTACAATGTAATACTTATCATTGACATCCATTATTATTTGACCACTTGGAGTACAGTAACAGTTACTAAAAATGTATGTGAATGGTCAGTTAATTATGATGTGAATGGTCAAATAATATATGTGAATGATAATTTACATTAGTTAAATAACCATTTACAATGCGACATTTCATCATTCAAATGTATTGTTAACTATTTATTCACAGACCATTTACCATTCACATTAGTTATATCCATTTACATAAGTTGAATGACCATTCACATAAGTATAATAATATATTATCTTAAATGTGACATTTGAATGGTCAAATATGTAGCATAAATTTTACTGTAATGTCAAGTTCAACAATTTTATAGTTGAGCATTGACCATTCACATTAGTTGGATGACCATTCAGATGATATATTTCGACCATTCACATTGAATATGTTTGTTTATATTTTTCTTACATATACATTGTGAAATCATGAATATAGGTACGTGTTCATATATTGTTAAATAACTATGTAAATGAATAACAACTCATTATTCATTATTCATGAACTGTATGATACTATTCACAATCTATTAATTTACTATCTTCTTTAACTGTGCATCTTTCTATGGACAATTCCTTGAATCATGGTTTGATAGCTCATTACATATCTTACATTTGCGTGGAGCTCTTGAATTTTTTGTTATTGCCTTCTCTCGATTGCTTGTCAGCCTTTTCGAGGTTCCACATCCGTTGTTTCTTAATCCTTGCGGTGGAAGTATTGTAATCTAATTTGGTTGAGGGACACCCAACAATTGCTCTACGACATCTTTCTTTTTGCATACCCGTTTATCACGACTCGCAGTTAATTCCATTATCAACTCGTGATGTCTCTTTGCATTTTCAATAGCAGTATCATCACCTAGTAACACTTGTATATAATACGCAAGATCCCCATACATATCATGTTTGCCTTAGTGTTTGTTGACTTTTTTGATGCTTGTGGTGTTATATGTTGTAAATTTGCAAGGCTGATGGTGAATATATTCTTCGTCCATCGTAGTGGTATGTACTTTTCAGGTATGTCATCCACATCATGAATCCTAAACACATAAAATTTATGACGGCATACGATGCCGAACCTTTCGAAATACATGCAGCTACAAGTTATATTTATATCTTTCTCACCGAAAACTACCTGTACATGATTAATATCGGTGCTAACATCAGTATACAATGAGAATCATTGTAGTTTTCATCATTCAACTAATGTGAATGATCATTCACACACACGATTTGAGCATTCACTTGAGTCATTTCAGAAATAATATCATTATACATGTCTCATAAAACATAACATGAACACATATATCATGCGAATGGTCAAATACGTAACACACCATTTACCATCCATATAAGTTGAATGACCATTCACAGTATAAAATTTGATTATTCACAGAAAGTTTAAACACATTAAAATAATTTAGATTACATTATTTGACCATTCACATTTGAAAAATTATCTCTTGTGAAAGGTTAAAAATATACAAACACAAGTTAAACATGTGAATTGTCAAATATTACCTTCTGAATGTTCATTAAACTGAAGTGAATGGTTACATAACTAATGTGAATGGTGAATGATTAGTTAATTATTTGACCATTCACATACAGTATTTGAGCATTCACATGATGAGTTTCAGTAATGAAATCAGTATACAATGAGAATCATTACTACTTGCATATTAATCTTCGGGTCATCAAGCTTACGTCTACTGCTTTTTTAACTAGTATGTCGTTTCCAACCTCTATCAGTGTATACTTCTTAATATCTTCATCGTTGGCTCATGTAATTGGCGGTACACTGACTGAACTCTTAATGATTTCTTCTTGTACTACACAAAAGATCTTGAACATGAATATTTATGAAGCCTTTTTTTCCATGTTCATCCCCGTATTCAAATCCAACCTCTTTGTTCTCGATTCGTAATCCAATGTCCTTTGCATGTTTTTTTCAGAGTCCAATGCACTATCGAAACGACTAAAAAAGTCAACCAAATTAGAGGTGCTTTTCAAGTAATGGTTGAAGAAGTTGTTTTGTCCCTCCGATAAAGACGTTGTTCTCATCAATCACGACACTGGAATGTCTCGAAAAAATGCAGGTATCCGCTCTTCTCTAATGTCATAAAGATCATTGAAACATTTATGATTCTCAAGTTCAAATTCTATCATTATCTTATTCCATACAACCTAGAATTCATCTACATCAATATTTTGGTTCCAGACAACGTCCATCAATCGCTTTGAGAAAGGTGAATCATTCGTGCATAACGTTGGTACCTTTTTTAAGTAAACATGTTAGCATTATATTAAGTGACTGATACCATGCTGTAACACCCTGCCCAAGCCTGGAAATGCCACGTCAATACAATACACAAGTGGCAATATCGCAATAACTCTATCATGCACATGTCATAAGATAAGCTGAAATTACTAATAATTTAAACTTGCGCAATAATGTCATTAACACATAATTCACTGGTTACATAACCCAAAGGATGCTAACATAAGAAAACTAATCAAATCATTACACAAAACCAGTCCTAGATTAACAAGCACGGCTACCAATCTCTTCTCTGATACCCTGAACATGGTAGAATCGAATACGTAAGCTCGGAAGCTCGTGAGTACTCGGGGGTTAGACTCTGCACAATAAACACATACCATGCGCACACATAGCACATACACACAGCACAAGCTCTATCCCTGTCCCTTGTAATCAACATCACTATACAGGTATGAACACACAGTATGAGATCCCAAGCCCTGCACACAGAATCACTGAAGGGGACCCTTCCCCAGCTACCGACTGCGGCCGCGGTTGTTAGCCACAACCCTGTAGCACGGGCGCGAACCGGCTATAGGCCCTGCCGTGTATACACGCCCCAAGGACTGTTATGGACAATCAACCCGTGCGATCACTCATCGCGAATCACCGTCCGTATGGAACTCATCACGGACCCCGGACTGGGTCTCATCTCATGCACATATAACACATTTATGAGAACATAATCATACCTGAAACCCGCGTCCCTTTCTCGTACACAGTATAGCATAATATACACAAATAACACGATACAACTCAGAAAATGGAGCGCTCGTTTGGAAAAGACTCGGGTACTCACCTGACTGTCAGACAACCTGTCTCAATCCCTAACTCTACGATCTCTGATTCGGCTCACCTCGCGATCGGCTCGTCCCTGCAATCATACGGATCTCAAACAATTAATCTCAATCCCAGTCAACACATATAACCGACTCACAATGAACCCATAGCCAACACGGACTCAAACAATCTTAATGGAACCCCCGAACTCCAATTAACATATATAGCAAACCCGAACACGACCCTTTAATCGAACTGAACTCGACACACAATCCCAACCGGACCCCGAAAACCCAACCGAAACCTGACCCCAAAATCCCGACGAGACCCGCTTCCATACCCCGCCTCAAGTCCCTACAGAACCCAACCCAAAACTCTACGCAGAACCCGGCCCAGCAGCTGACCGCGCCGCGCCCCATGCACATCGCGCCGCGCCCTTCCTCCTCTGCGCATCGCGCCGCGACCCCCTCCGCGTCGCGCCGCGACCCCATACCTGCATCCATCCCTGCTCTTCGATTTTCATGGCTGCCCAGGAGTTTTAACTCCTTCCAATCCGATTTTCAGCTCCAATACACCCCAATATTAACATATATTAACCCCTCATAAGCCCCACAATTAAACCTCACAAACTCATAGCATATAACAAGGAATTAAAGGTTAATTCATAGAAACCTTACCCCTTTTTGAACCTCAAGAACACCACCAAATGAAGGAGATGAAGTTATGCAAACCAAATCAGATTCTTGAACCCTTCTTGCTGCTCCAGGATCACACGCACACACACACTATTACACACACTTCACACACTTAGGGCTCAACTCAAATGGATAAGGAAAAAGGCACGTATATGATTATCTCTCTTTTGGCCGGTCCCGAACCCATTAACCTGAACCCGATACCCCATTTTCACAATTAATATCCTTTTACCCATTTAACTCCACGAACCCAAATATATAATTAACCCACTAAATTAATTACCCGGTGACACGTAACTCGCAAACCCGACACATATAGTCCACTACTCGGGATCTCATTGGCCCAACACAATAATAATTATTTAAACATCCACTAAAATAATTCCACGCAATTATCTCAAAAACGGGATGTTACAAATCCTCCCCTCTTAAAAAGATTCCGTCCCCGGAATCTATCGCAAACCCATTCGCAATTACACATCTATATGTCAAATCCCCGAAATCTCAACTTATAACTCTCGATGTGTGAATGTTAATTTTTCTATAAATACCTTAAATGCAAGCTTATCCATTATATGCCACATGCAGTAACGGTGGACAACCTTGTTAAAAACTAATTTCACTGCCTTTTTCATTGATAGGTCTTGGTCTGTTACAACAATATTCGTCTCTCGTCGATGTACGCATATAAATGCATTGAGTAGCCATTTGTATGATTCTATTTCCTATTTACTTAGCAACCCAATACCAAATGAAAAACACTTTTCGTGATTGTTAATACTGGTGAATGGGACAAGAACCATATCATGCCTGTAAATAATCATTCACAATACATATTTAAGCATTCACATTTAGTATAAGATCATATACGTTACTGAAATTATCTCACTATTCAAGATTAATTATTTGACCATTCACTAATGTAAGTGATTGCTATTTAACTAAGTTCATGTAGATATGTTACTGAAATTACCTGACCAATCAAGATTCATTTTACTTTATTTGACCATTCTCATGTGAATGATTATAAAAAAAATCTAAATTTATTATATGAACAGATAATAAAGCAGATAATAAAACATGTGGATTACAATAGTATTACGTTCTGAGTCTTCATTCAACTAATGTGAATGGTTGATATGAGTAATGTGAATGGTGAATGGTCAGTTAATTATTTGTCCATTCACATACAATATTTGAGCATTAACATTCACTTTCAGTTATAATATTAGTGTACTCTAAGTGTTAAGTTCTAATTTCATATGAACTGTTAACATTTAACTATATACTTACTTGTTTGTCTTGTATGTTGCATCGAAAGACAGTCTGTCACCAAAATCAGCATAGTTTGTCACATCTGCTTAATCTGCCCAAAATATTGCATTGAGAAAGCCACCATCTTTTATTGAGTGGTTAAAATGAAAGTCTTTAACAGTTTCTGACATAAGAGGAAGCCACATCTACAGTCTGTCACCAAAAGCATTACTACCCACAACATAGCAGTTTAAGTCTCTTTTAAAATTCTTGAAATCTGTCCTTGTTGCCCCAACATAAGGGTATCCTCCATATATCTCTTTGCATAGTTTGAATAATTATTTGTTCTTCAAAGCTTAGCTTCCTTAATGATCGCATGAGATATGCATCCTCTGATGGCACGAGACAGTGATTGTCGCGCTCGTTAAATTTGTAAACATCAAACTTCCCTTCATGTGTTATATGGAATCGTCTTTGTGCTTTGCAATCACTCTTAGTTGAAGGTACTAAACGCTGCTGTTGCTTCTTTCCTTCTAAGCTTCTGTGTTTTCATTTTTCAGGCAGTCCTTCTTTGTTACATACCACTGCCCTCATTCCTTCTTCACATATCGAATCCAGCCAAACGTGCAAATGTTTTATAAAAATTCACCCCTTCATCTGAAGTATTGAAAATCATTTTTTCTCTAGGACTAAAGTCTTTGAGTAAAACTGGAATCCAATACATATGTCCACCTATAGTCATTTGAATTAAAAATGCTTCTTCTTGTTTTTCCATATGAACAGAAAAAAAAAATGAATTTGAATAATACTAGTATTATTTCTGAAATGAACTCATGTGAATGGTCAAATAGTGTATGTGAATGGCCATTCACATTAGTGAATGATGAAAACAGTAAGTTCCATTATAAAACCATCATTCACAAGATACATCAGTATGTCACAAAACATTTGAATGTAATATGTTAATGATGATTTTTAAATAACTAATGATCCAATGTATCAAACTACAACAACAAAAACCATGGATTTTTCATGTGAATGGTCAAACAATTTTAAGACCATTTTCCATTCATAGTATTTGTATCACCATTCACATTATTTATATCACCATTCACATAACTATAATAATATAGTACCTGACATGTATCCTGTGAATTGTCAACTAGTTTATGTGAATGATCAAATAGCTAATGTGAATAATCATTCATATTATTTGAATGATGAAAACAAAAATGTGAGATTTCATCATTTACATACCATCAATGTTAAATCCGTGTTATCCATATTGCATAGAAAATTTTTGATAATCTAATGACAATTACCTATAACAAATCATATGTTGAATCGAATAGATTTTATAAGCGAACTTGCTGCTTTCTTCTTCATTATCATCGACGCCATTAGGGTTTGTGATTTCAGCATCAACAAGTACAATTTCCTTCTCAATATCAATCGATTCCTCCATGAATGTAAATTTTAAAGGATTGTGTAAAAACGTAATGGATTCCTACCCGATTGGTTGTATTTAATTGTGAGATTTCAGATGATTGCATATGATTTGAAGAAATCGCTTCTGATATACACAAAAATCATACCCTTAATGAAGCTGAAATCCCGTACAAAAGGAGTGTCCATCGTGCCCATCCCGCTTTATTTTTAATCTAGTGGTTGGTGAATGGTGCGTTGGGTACACTGGATTTCCGGTGGTACGCTAGGAACCAAATTCTCTCTCTCTCTCTCTCTCTTTATATATATATATATATATATATATATATATATATATATATATATATATATATATATATATATATATATATATATATAACTTGATGATGTAGGATTGTACGTCAAAATATAGTTCAATGGAACATATCCTATACCAGATTCAAGACATAATCAAAATACGTAGATTGCTAAACACGTCTATTTTTTATGTTTTAAAATAGAAAAAGCTAATAAAAAAATTTCCAAGTCCCCCAAGTACATTAATGTTATGTTTTAATAAGACACATTTTTTAGGATAATTTTACCTTTTGATGATAAAGAAGAAATACATGTGTAATTATCATAATCGTAAGTGCGGAATACAAATAAATATGTGTTTAATTATAACTATAATTTTAATGTTGAAAATCTTGTAATAATATTGTTAACTACTGACAAAGTGAAAAAATAAATACATTAAAATAGTTATTTGAAAATAAAATCAATATGTGGATGTAATGTGAAATATCTGATTTGAAAATAAAATCAATATGTGGATGTAAAAAAAAAGATTTCAACAAATATCAAACTTGCATGTAACTTGAGCAATAATCACTTTGTAAGTTGTGTATATCGCAAATAAAAATAAAAATAGAATATTGTTAGGCACAAAAAGGCCTCAGTCAAACCTGCTCTACATCTGAGGGGGAGATTTTTCAATCAAACCTGTTGATGCACTTGATGGTATAATTTAAGGCCTGTTTATGCCTTATTGAAACCTGAAATGTGATTTGCAATATCAGCCCAAAGCTGTTTACCATGTTGCATTCGTTGCAACAAAGGCAGTTTGTCCAAGTTGTTCTGCCTGCTGAACAGGCTGGACATAAACTGTCTACACTGCTCTATCTGTTGAGCAGCTTGGACAGTTTACAAGTCTTCTGTTCTTTGTGAACAGAGCCTGTTCTTTGTGAACAGGTTAAACACTTAATGGGATATGTTTCCAAGTCCTCATGTATTGTTTTTGGCTACAATATCAGTTTACAAGTCGAAGGCAAAGTGGAAAACAGAACTGCACAAGCCTGCCTACGTTGTTCTATTACATGAAGACAAACGGATATCTGAAAAGGGTGACAGACCTTTTCTTTTATCAAAATGGAATTAGCAAAAGAAGAAAGATGCAAAGTTGAAATTCCTCTTTTGGTTAAAGCCTTATGCAACAGTGACAAAAAGGAAAAGACAAAGATTCTGCCATGTGAAGACAAATATACTTTATCAGAACGTGCAGAAAGGTGTTTTGTCTTTTTGGAAAGACTTTCCACTATCTCATTTGTCCAATGAAGAAGCTTCACTGAGATTCTCCTTTTAAGTATAAAAGGAAGCTTCTAAGGATTGTGAGACATTAAGAGTGTGAAATCAGAACGTGCATTGAAGTGTGTTATTCCATGCATGGAAGTCTGCTTATATAAAACAGTAGAGTGTGTCTAAGCTGTTTTTGCTTAAGCTGTCCATCTGAGTCTTGTAAAAACAGTGAGTGCGGTCATTGTACTTAGTCCGAGTGAGTCTTAGATTAGTCAAACAACTGTTGGGTTCGTCATCTCAGGTTGAACCTTTCCGCATTCAAGCTTCTTTGTAATTAACACTTGTTAATAATATACACAAACATTGAGAAAAAGATTGTTAAGTTTTTAAATAGCTGTATTCACCCCCCCTCTACAGATTAGAACTAGACACTTGGGAAACCTTTTGGGACCTACAATTGGTATCAGAGCAGATAGAGTGTGTGTCAACTCTAGATCTCTTATTCTCCCTACTTTCCAATGGACAACAGTGCTGCAAATTCCTCATCCTACTATGACAATGGGTCAATGGCCAAACCCCCAAAGTTCAATCATCAGAACTTCTCTGGTTGAAAGTGCAGAATGATGCTCTACTTAGAGAATCTGGATGTACAACTACCAGAGATAGTAATGGAAGGTCCCTATGTGCCAACCTCTGTTACTACCATAACTCCTGCTGTTGAAGGAGCTGCACCTAAAATCAGAACCTTTGAGAAGGCCAAAGCTCAATGCTTTGATGAAGACAAAAGACTGGTTGCTCTGGATGCAAAAGCCAGGAATAACCTGGTTATCTCTCTGCTTGATGATGTGTTCAAACAGGTTGAGAAGATGAAGACTGCAAAGGAGATGTGGGATACTTTGTGTACCGTCTGGTGAACAAGTTCTTGGACATCTTGCCTGAATAGTGGAACTACTTCTCTACCATCTTGAGAAATTCAGGTACAATCAAAGATGTGGATCTTGTAAACTTATATGGATCCTTACTAAATGATGAGCAGTCAAGGCAGCAGAAGAGAAATGCCTTGGAAATGTCCAAGAGAGGTGCTGCCTTAGTGGCCAGCGTGAGACAACCTGTTGGGCGGGTATGTAATGTGTTCACACAACCTGATCAACAGGCTGATGATGAAAGAGAGGAAATGTCTGATGAGGAAGACAGTGTAGATCTTGCTGAACTTGATGATGAGCAAATGATTGCAATGCTTGTCAAAAGGTTCAACAAGAAGAGGTTTGGAAGAAATATGGTGCAGGGGAACTGAAATGCTGTCATGAAGAAGACATTTGATAAATCTAAGGCTGAGTGCTTCAAATGTGGCAAAACTGGCCATATAGCTGTTGCCTGGGTGTCAAAAGCTGTTGGATAGTCTTCCAAACCATACAAGACTAACAGGGACGATGGCTATAGGGTTAAGTACCTTATGGCCATGGCTAAGCTGAAAAAGTTGGAAAACTCAGTGGCTTCCAATAAGAAAAAGGGACTGATGGCAGAGACATGTGACTGGGAGGAGTCTGATTCATCCTCAGATGAAGAAGACAACAACTGTCTGATGGCCAACACTAACGTCCCATCAACTAGCATCTTCAATCAGAATTTGGCTGAAGCTGAAGCCTTCAGCATCTTAGAGAACTGGAACCCTACAATGATGTACAAGGTAAAAAATCTTATGGCTTACAGTTCTGAGGAAAAAGTAAAAATGTTTGAATATATGGTGGTTGATTTAAAAGCTGCTGTTGAGAAGCATAATGTTTTACTATCTGAAATCTCTAAGCTTAAAACTGATCTTGAAATAAAATCCAGTAAACTGGACAGTTTCCATAAGTTGGAAACTGAGCTTGATGAATGAAAGCACATCAACTCTATTTTGCTGGAAGAAAAGAGAGAAACAGATGTAAAACATGCAATGCTTCAAAAGATAGTTGACTCTTGGTGCCAATCTGCACAAAAAGTCAGCCATTGCATCAGTCAGCAGATCTCTGCACAAATCCAAGCCTATCTTGGAGGGGATCTTGACAAAGCAGCTTCTATTGTTGAGATTAATAATCTGAAAGATGACTTATCCACTCTTGGTGAGCTTCCCAGTACTTTCATCCAGAAAGTTAATGGAAAGCTGGTCTCAACAAACAGGTTTGTCAGGCCTCAAAATACCTCCAGCTTGTGTGAAAAAGGCCCAAAAGCTGATGATAGAGTGTGTTCTCCATCTATTCATCCTGCTAAGTGCTCTGCTGATTCACACAAGCAAAAGAAAGGAAAACATGCTCAAACTGTAGCCGTGGACACTGAACCTGTTGACAAAACAGGCTCTGGGTCCAAAGCTGATGGTAAGAGACATGTTAATCCTTTTGATGCTAAACATTTTGAAAATAAGTTTTCAAAAGGTAAGCAACCTGCTTTCAACAAGGGTAAGTCTCATGTTGAAAGAAAATCTGCTGTGGTTTCAAATAAGTTTTCAAATCATAGTGGAAAACTGGTTATAAATGAAAATAAGTCTTTCAAAACAAGAAACAGTGATTATGTTGATAGGCAGCATTAATCACATCTCAGTAAGGGCAAAAGCAAAGCCATTGCTCAGCCTGAGAAATCTGGGATTAAGTTTCCCAAACCAGTGGAAGGTCAAAAACCAATCAAGCTTCCTATTTTTGACATCTGTCTTCCCAAAAAGAGGAAAGAAGAAATAGGCAAAGCTGTTGCTATTGCGCCTTCCACCCAAGCTGTTGATTCATCGAAAAATAGTAATAAGTTTGCTAAACCTGCTGATAAAATCAACAGAAATAATTCAGAATGTGTTTCTGAAAGTTCTTCTTCCAAAAAGGCTAAAAAGAGAAAATGCAATAAATGTCGGAAGAAGACACAAATAGCCAAAGACTGTTCTGAAACTGAGGACATGAGGCCTGTTGACTCAGCTAGTTCCATCATTGCAAAAACAAGCAGTGTTGGAAGTAACTTAGTCAATGAGGGTGGTATCCAAACTAATATCATTCAAATAGGAAATATTAGTGTGGACATCACTAGCCCATCAACAAATTTTGATGAAGTAGGAGAACTCATCACTATGATGAGTTCCCCTAAAAGTAACTAATGTTTTCCTATGACACTCTACAGGACAAACAACCATCCCAGGTTTGGTACTTGGACAGTGGCTGCTCAGGACACATGACAGGTTGCAAGGACCTGCTGAGTGATCTCAGGCCTGAAAAAGGGCCAAAAGTCACCTTTGGTGACAATGTGCAGGGATCCACTGAGGGATATGGAACTCTTAAAGCTGGTGCTGCAGTGTTCAATAGAGTAGCCTATGTGGTTGGGCTAAAACATAATCTTGTTAGCATAAGTCAACTGTGTGATGCTGGCTACAAGGTTAACTTTGATGAGCACCTGGGTTACATATTGGATTCCCAAGGCAAAGTTGTGCTGTGTGCTCAACAGAAGAAAGGTGTATATGTTGTGGACATGAAATCTGCTGAACCCACAACTGAAACCTGCTTTCTCACAAGAACCAATGCAGACCTGAACTGGTCATTGCACAAAAGGCTGTCACACCTGAACTTCAAGAATATCAACAAACTCTGTAAGAAGGAGTTGGTAACAGGTTTGCCTTCTATGACATTTGTTAAGGATAGACTCTGCACAGCTTGTGAGAAAGGCAAGCAGAGAAAATCATCTTTTAAATCCAAGCATAATTTTTCTATTGATACTCCTCTCTTCTTAATCCACATGGACTTGTTTGGACCAGTAAGTGTCCCAAGTTTAGGAGGAAGAAGATACACTCTTGTAGTGGTTTATGAGTTCTCCAGGTTTACATGGGTGATCTTTCTGAAGAGCAAAGGAGAGGCTGCTAGAGAAATTATTGGATTTATCAAGAAGATGGAAATGCTTAACTCTGCTCAAGTGAAGCAGCTTAGAAGTGATCATGGTACTGAATTCAGAGACAGTACTCTTGAGGACTTCTGTGAAGAAAGAGGGATCACATAGAACTTTTCAGCAGTAAGAACTCCACAAGAAAATGGAGTTGGTGAAAGAAGAAACAGAACCCTCATTGAAGCTGCTAGAACCATGATGTGTGCATCTGGTTTACCTTCATCATTCTGGGCTGAAGCTGTTAACACTGCGTGCTTCACCCGAAACAGATCCTTAGTGGTGAAAAGGTTCAACAAGACTCCCTATGAGCTGCTCAAAGGGAGGAGACCAAATATTAACTACTTCCATGTGTTTGGATGTCCCTGCTTCATTCTGAATCAAAGGGACCAACTGGAAAAGTTTGAACCCAAAGCTGATGATGGTGTCTTTGTTGGATACTCTGCTATCTCCAAAGCCTACAGAGTGTACAACAACAAGAGAAAGGGGATAGGGAATCTATCAATGTCACCTTTGAAGAGTCCAGGAGTGCCTCTACCAAACCTGTTCCTGAATCAGTTTCAGGAGAATTCAGCTTTGATGATCTCATGCATTCTAACAGTGAAGAGAAGGACTCAAAAGCTTCCACTACATCCAGAGTGGAACCTGCTAACCATGATGGGCATGATGATGATTATGTTGATACACCCTGTGTGAATAAGTGTACTGACTTAATTTACAACTTCATGTCCTGAACCAATCAACGCTGATTTTCCTGGATCCTCTGCTGATGTGTTCAACAATGGAGAGTCATGCTCAACAAGTGAACAGGCTGAAGATATAAGTGTGTCTTGAAATCTTGAGAGCTGTTCAACAGGACCTGTTGAAGATGCAAACAACTCATGAGAATCCTCATTGAAAAATGATCCTAAGTGGATCAGGTGTCATCCAAATGATCTAATAATTGGTGACATCAACAAAGGGGTACAAACAAGATGGGACAACTTAGGGAACTTTTGTATGTTCTCTAGCTTTGTGTCCCTAATAGAGCCAAAGAAAGTGGACGAAGCACTTAAAGATGCCAATTGGATCACTGCTATGCAAGAGGAAGTCAATCAGTTTGAGAGAAACAAGGTATGGAAGTTGGTCCCTGCTCCTAAAGGTAAAACTATAATTTGCACCAAATGGGTTTACAGGAACAAGATGGATGAGCAATGTCATGTCATTAAAAATAAGGCAAGACTAGTTGCTCAGGGCTACAGGCAGGCGGAAGGCATTGACTACGATGAAACATTTGCTCCTATGGCCAGGCTAAAGGCAATTCGTTTGTTTCTAGTCTACGCTGCTCATAAGACCATGAAGGTATTTCAAATGGATGTGAAGAGTGCATTTTTAAATGGGAAGCTGCAAGAGGAAGTTTATGTCAAACAGCCTCCAGGTTTTGAAAATAAACATCATCCAGGTCCTGTCTATAAGTTGGACAAAGCTCTCTATGGTTTAAAACAAGCCCCTAGAGCCTGGTATGACACTCTTACTGATTTCCTTATGAGCAATGGGTATTCCAGGGGGAAAGTGGATACCACACTGTTCATAAAGAGGTGAAGTATGATATTATGCTTGTTCAAATTTATGTGGATGACATAATATTTGGTTCTACTAATGAGCAATTATGCAAGAATTTTTGATTACTCATGAAATCAAAATATGAAGTGAGTATGATGGGAGAACTTACTTTCTTTTTAGGATTATATGTTAAACAAACCTCGAATGGAATTTTTATAAATCAAAGAAAGTATACTTTAGATCTCTTGAAAAAGTTTAAATTTGATCAAAGTTCTCCTATTAAAACCCCAATGGCAACCAATGTAAAATTGGATGCAGATGCCAGTGGGAAAACTGTTTCAGTAACAGCTTACAGAGGCATGATTGGGAGCTTGCTGTATTTAACTGCTAGTAGACCTGATATTATGTTTGCTACTTGTTTATGTGCCTAGGCTGACTCAGGGTAGACCCTTGTTGGAGTGAAGCCTGCTCCTAGTGTGTTGGAACCTTCCCCCAAAATAGGAGAAGCAGCAGGGGTTGCTTCTTTGTCAACTGATCCCTATTGGGAGGGGTCATAGGGGTTAGTATGGTCTGTTGGATTCTTTTTGGCTAAGGATCTGCGTCTGTTGTAGGATTTGAGGGATGAGGTAGAGGATTGATGTTGTGGAGAGGTGATGAGGGGTTCTGTTTGGACTGGTGGTGAGACTGGGTCAGAAACAGGAGGGTTAGCTTGTTCCATGGTCTCAGGTGCCACAGACGCACCAGCCACAAAGGCTTCAAGTTCAACATATGAACCAGGGTGAGAGGCCTGCTCCCCCTCAGCCATAGAGGCTGATGGGGCAGACTTAGACTTAGCTGTTTTTGCCTTCTTGCGGACAGGCTCAGCTTGAGTCGATTCCAGTACCCTTTTGACAACTTTGGGTCTGGATTTGGGTTTTCCCTTGGGAGCAGTATCTGGATCCACCCTCACAGTAGAGGGTCCTTCCACCATACCAAGCAACCTCCACATTGGTGTTGACAGAGGAGGCTCATTTGGGAGTGCAGGGGTGTAGAAAACTCTATTCCCAATCACTGGGAATGCAGCAGTAAGTAACATAGGCTGAGAGTTATAGAGATTCTCATCACAGACATGCTTGAAAATGAGGCTCAGAAACCGTGGGTATCTAACAATAGCTGGACGTGTGTCCTACTGCACCAGGTTCCACAAATCCATGAAAATCCACGGAGCCATGATCATAGTAGTCCCATCTACAAGCTGTAGGACTATTGGGATCTCATCACGGCTAAGTTGGTCAAAGGAACCAACTTTGATGCTGAAGCACATTAGCTCAGAGGCAACAAGAAGCTGTAAGTAGGTGAGAGGTCCTTCCTGAACAGTGTGGCTCTAATTTTGGGTTCTGCTACACCACAGAAGCGTAGCAGGTTTCCCATTTGATCATTTTTTCAGGCTGTGGCTGATCATAGGTTTCAGCCACAGGGAGACGAAGAATTTCCCTGATAAGACCTGTAGTGATCTCAATGGTCTGAGTCCCATTGAGAATGGTTCCCTGAATGATTTAGGTTGTTGGGTCATAGGCATAGGAATACCAAAATTCAAACACCATCTCCTGGTATAGGACACCAGGAGAAGCAGTCATGCCGTAGTGCAGGGGCTGAACCTTAAGAAAACTCCACCATATTTTCATAACCATTCCCCACATAGTTTTTGGGAATGGCTAGGTTCGCTATGTAGTTTGTGGGTTTCAGTGTTATCATCCTGGTAATAGAAGGATGTTTCTGTACGTCCTTACCAACGAATACTGGGAGCAAGGGGTTGTTTTGGTGAGCCACGGTTAAAGTAGTGGAGATATGAGCACAGGACACTTAGTCTAGTTTAGGGTTCTTTGGAAGTTATGGTAGCATTAGAGAAAGAAGAAGATGAAACAGTAGAGGAGGTATTTATAGGATTCAAATGTGCGTGGGTATGAGAGAGAAAGGTTTGGGCGATTGATTTGAAATGTTCTTTAATGTAAAACGGAACGGTTGTCCATGTCAAGAACTGTTGTCAGACCACTTGAGCCATTTTTAATCACTAACACACGTTAACACACATTATCCGTAGTAATTAAGTTAAATAAATACAGAAATTAAGTAACGTAATTGTGAAGAAAGGTAATTAATACTGATAGTCTAAGCTGTTGGTCAAACCTGTGATGAGCAGGGTCATCATAAGCTATTCATTCAACCTAGGCAGCTATGCAAGAACATGTTGTCTTCAATAGCTGACCAGGTTACAAGACAATGCCTTGTATGATAGATTGAGGGAGTGAGCAGGTTGGAGGTTTGATCAACAGACCAGGTTTGAGGTGAAAACTGATATTGTCAAATCTATTATACGCTCAACTTGTTCAACTTTTTACAAATTTGCTAAGTGTAGAACATGCATAGCCTGTTCTGTCTAAGCTGCTCTGAGAAACTTGAGCAGTGTGAGATATATAATGACTTAGAACATTTAGGACACTTAGTCACCTTTATTCAACATGCCCAGCTTGGTTACAAGATAATTAAACCTGTTTTCATCAAGAGGCTTGGTGAAAATGTCTGCAAGCTGTTCATCTGTGGAAATAAAACTTACCTCCACATTACCTTTCTGTATGTGATCCCTGATGAAGTGATGTCTGACTTCTATATGCTTTGTTCTAGAATGAAATACTGGATTGTTGGAGATGGCTATGGCATTTGTATTATCACACAAAATAGTAGTCTTCCTATATACAAGACGATAGTCTTCAAGCTGATGCTGCATCCATTGAATCTGCCCACAACAGCTTCCAGCAGGAATATACATAACTTCAGCAGTGGAAGTAGAAACTGAGTTCTGCTTCTTGCTACACCAACTTATCAACTTACCACCAAGGAGTTGACATGCACCTGTTGTGATTTTTCTGTCCAGTCTGCAACCTGCAAAATCAGAATCTGAATATCCTGTTAGCTCAAGACTTGAGTCTTTGGGATACCATAGACCTAAACCTGGTGTACCCTTAAGGTATCTGAAGATTCTTTTTACAGCAGCTAGATGTGATTCTTTAGGATCAGCTTGAAACCTAGCACATAAACAGGTAGCAAACATAATATACAGTCTACTAGCAGTTATAGCAAGCTCCCAATCATCCCTCTGAAGCTGTTACTGAAACACCTTTGCCACTGGCATCTGCATCCAACTTTGCATTAGATGCCATTGGGGTTTTTATAGCAAAACTTTGATCAAATTTAAACTTTTTCCAAAGAGCTAAAGTGTACTTTCTTTTGATTTATAAAAATTCCATTTGAGGTTTGTTTAACCTGTAATCCTGAAAAGAGTGTAAGTTCTCCCATAATACTCATTTTATACATGATTTCATGAGTAATGAAAAATTCTTGCATAACTGCTCATTAGTAGAACCAAATATTATGTCATCGACATAAATTTGAACAAACATAATATCAGACATCACCTTCTTTATGAACAGTGTGGTATCCACTTTACCTCTAGAATAAGCATTGCTCATAAGGAAATCAGTTAGAGTGTCATACCAGGCTCTAGGGGCTTGTTTTAGACCATAGAGGGCTTTGTCCAACTTATAGACAAAACCTGGATGATGTTCACTTTCAAAACCTGGTGTTTGCTTGACATACACAACTTCTTGCAGCTTTCCATTCAAAAATGCACGCTTGACATCCATTTGAAATACCTTCATACTCTTGTGGACAGCATAGGCTAGAAACAAACGTATTGCCTATAACCTGGCCACAGGAGCCAATGTTTCATCATACTCAATGCCTTCTTCCTGTCTATAGCCCTGAGCAACCAGTCTTGCCTTATTTCTAATAACATGACCTTGCTCATCCATTTTGTTTCTGAAAACCCATTGGGTGCCAATTATTGTTTTTCCTTTAGGAGCAGGGACCAACTTCCATACTTTATTTCTCTCAAACTGATTGAGGTCTTCTTGCATGACAATGATGCAATTGGCATCTTTCGGTGCTTCATCCACTTTCTTAGGCTCCATCAGGGACACAAAGCTGGAAAACATACAAAAGTTTCCTAAGCTGTCCCATCTTGTTTGAACCCCTTTTTTGATGTCACCAATTATTTGATCATTTGGGTGACACCTGATCCACTTAGGATCTTTCTTCAATGAAGATTCGCCTGAGTTATTTGCATCTTCAACAGGTCCTGTTGAGCAGCTTTCAATATTTTTAGACATACAGTTATCTTGAGCATGTTCACTTGTGGAACATGTCTCACCATTGTTGAACACATCAGCAGAGGATCCAGGAAAATCAGCATTGATTGGTTCAGAACATGATGTTGTGATTATGTCAGTACACTTATTCACACAGGTTCAACATTGTCATCATCATGGCCATCATGATTAACAGGTTCCTCTCTAGATGTAGTGGAAGCTTTTGAGTCCTTTTCTTCATTGATAGAATGCATAAGATCATCAAAGTTGAACTCTCCTTAAACTGATTCCGGAACAGCTTTGGTGGAGGCACTCCTAGACTCTTCAAAGGTGACATTGATAGATTCATCTATCACCTTTCTCTTGTTGTTGTACACTCTGTAGGCTTTGGAGATAGAAGAGTCACCAACAAACACACCTTCATCAGCTTTGGGTTCAAACTTTGCAGGTTGGTCCCTCTGATTCAGAATGAAGCAGAGACATCCAAACACATGGAAATAGCTAATGTTTGGCCTTCTCCCTTTGATTAACTCACTGGGAGTCTTGTTGAACCTTTTCACCATGAAGGATCTATTTTAGGTGAAGCAGGAAGTGTTGACAGCTTCAACCTATGATGATGAAGGTAAACCTGATGCACACAGCATGGTTCTAGCAGCTTCAATGAGAGTTCTGTTTCTCCTTTCAGCAACTCCATTTTGTTGTGGAGTTCTTACTGCTGAAAAGTTCTGTGAGATCGCTCTTTCTTCACAGAAGTTCTCAAGAGTATTGTTTCTGAATTCAGTACTATGATCACTTCTAAGCTACTTTACTTGAGTAGAGTTCAATATCCCCATCTTTATGATAAATCCAATGATTTCTCTAGTAGCCTCTCCTTTGCTCTTCAGAAAGATCACCCATGTAAACCTGGAGAACTCATCAACCATTACTAGGGTGTATCTTCTTCCACCTAGACTTGGGACACTGACTAATCCAAACAAGTCCATGTGGATTAAAAAGAGAGGAGTATCAATAGAGAAATTGTTCTTAGATTTAAAAGATGATTTTCTCTGCTTGCCTTTCTCACAAGCTGTGCAAAGTTTATCCTTAACAAATATAATAGAAGGCAAACCTGTTACCAACTCTTTTTTATAAAGTTTATTGATATTCTTGAAGTTCAGATGTGATAGCCTTTTGTGCCATAACCAGTTCAGGTCTGCATTTCTTCTTGAGATAAAGTAGGTTTCAGTTTTGGGATCTGCAGATTTCATGTCCACAACATATACATCTTTCTTCCGTTGTGCACACAACACAACTTTGCCTTGGGGATCCAATATGTAACCCAGGTGCTCATCAAAGTTAACATTGTAGCCAGCATCACACAGTTGACTTATGCTTACAAGATTATGTTTTATGCCAGACACATAGGCTACCCTTTTGAATACAGCAACACCAGCTTGAAGAGTTCCATATCCTTTTTTGGATCCCAATACATTGTCACCAAATGTGACTTTTCGCCCTTTTTCAGGCCTGAGATCACTCAGCAGGTCCTTACAACATGTCATATGTCATGAGCAGCCACTGCCCAAGTACCAAACCTGGGATGGTTGTTTGTTAGCAGAGTGTCATGGGAAAATATTACTTATTATTAGGGGAACTCATCATAGGGATGAGTTCTCCTACTTCATCAACATTTGTTGATGGACCAGTGATATCCACACTAATATTTCCTATTTGGACAGTATCAGCTTGGATACCATCCTCATTGACTAAGTTACTTCCAACACTGCTTGTTTTAGCAATGATGGAACTAGCAGAGTCAACAGGCCTCATGTCCTCAGTTTCAGGACAGTCTTTGGCCATATGTGTCTTCTTCCCACACTTGTAGCATTTTCTATTTTTAGCCTTTTGGAATAAGAGCCTCTAGAAACATATTCTGAATTATTTTGTTGATTCTGTCAGCAGGTTTAGCAAACTTATTATTGTTTTTAGAAGAATCAAGAATTTGGGTGGAAGGCACAATGGCAACAGCTTTGCATGTATCTTCTTTCCTCTTTTTGGGAAGACAGATATCAGATACAGGAAGTTTGATTAGCCTTTGACCTTCCACAGGTTTGGGAAACTTATTCCCAAATTTCTCAGGTTGAGCAATGTCTTTGCCTTTGCCCTTACTGAGATGTGATGGATGTTGCCTATTAACATATTCACTGCTTTTGGTTTTGAAAGACTTACCTTCATTTATAAAGCAAACTTGTCTTCATGTGGCAGAATCTTTGCCTTTTCCTTTTTGTCTCTGTTGCATAAGGCTTTAACCAAAAGAGGAATGTCAGCATTGCATCTTTCTTCTTTTGTTAATGCCATTTTGATATAAGAAATGGTCTGTCACCCATTTAAAATATCCTTTTGTCTTCATGTAACAGAACAGCGTAGGCAGGCTTTTGCAGTTTCTGTTTTCCACTTTGTCTTCGACTTGTAAACTGATCTTGTAGCCAAAAACAATACATGAGGACTTGGAAACATATTCCATGAAGTGTTTAGCCTATTCACAAAGAACAGGTTCAGTTCACAAAGAACAGAACACTTAAAATCTGTCCAAGCTGCTAAGCAGAATAGAGCAGCGTAACAGTTTATGTCCATCCTGTTCAACAGACAGGACAACTTGGACAATCTGCCTTTGTTGCAATGAATGCAACAGGGTAAACAGCTTTGACTCATATTGCAAATCCCTTTTCAGGTTTCAGTAAGGCATAAACAGACCTTAAATTATACCTTCAAGTGCATCATACAGATTTGATTAAAAATCTCCCCATAAGATGTAGAGCAGGTTTGATTGAGGCCTTTTTGTGCCTAACAGTAGTCTTCGTGAGTCGGTCAACGATTACCCAAATGGTGTCATAACCACCAGTAGTCTTTGGCAACTTTGGGATGAAATCCATGGTTATCCTTTCCCTTTCCATTGTGGTATATTTGGTTGCACCAATAATCCTGATGGTTTTTGATGTTCAGCTTTAACCTTCAGGCATGTTAAGCACTTGCTCACATACCTAGCAATGTTAGCCTTCATGTTTTGCCAGCAGTATAGATCCTTCAAGTCGTGATACATCTTCTATGATCCTGGATGAATAGCATATCTTGACTTATGCCCTTCATCTGTAACCAGCTTCGTTAGTCCTCCGAATTTAGGTACCCAAATTCTGTTCATGAAGTACCGGCATCCAGCAGTTTTGGTCTCAAATTTTTTGTCCATGCCTCTCAGGGTTTCAACCCACATATTTTTTTCCTTGACTGCTTCTTTCTGTGCCTCAAGGATTTGGGAGTTCAGGTTTGATTGAATAGTCATCACCAGGGCTCGGACTATTAAAGGCTTAACTCGTTCCTTCCGACTTAAGGCATCGACAACAATATTTGCTTTGCCCGGGTGATAATGAATATCGCAATCATAATCACTTAGCACCTCCACCCAATGACGTTGCCTCATATTTAACTCTTTCTAGCTTAGAATGTGCTAGAGACATTTATGATCTTTATACATGGTGCACTTTGTACCGTAAATGTAGTGTCTCTAGATCTTGAGGGCAAATACTACAGCTCCAAGCTCTAGGTCATGTGTCGTGTAGTTCACCTCGTGTATCTTTAGTTGTCATGATGCATAAGCGATAACCTTAATGCATTAACACACACCCCAACCCATTATGTGAGGCATCGCAGTATACCATCAAATTCTGAGTTACTTCGGGTAGGGATATAATAGGTGCACTACACAATTTTTGTTTTACTAGTTGAAAAGATGACTCATGTTCTTCCCCCGAGTTGTTCTTTACATCCTTCTGAGTCAACTCTGTTAAAGAACCAGCTATCTTGGAGAAGTTCTCAATAAATCGCCTATAATTACCAGCAAGACCTAAGACTGACGGATTTCCGTGGGAGTTCTAGGAGTTGCCCAGTTCTTAATGGCCTCGATTTTTGACGGGTCTACTTGTATTCCTTGACGGTTGATCACATGAGCAAGGAATTTTACTTCTCGCAGCCAAAAATCACACTTTGAAAATTTGGCGTATAGTTGTTCTTTCTCTAGCAGCTCCAAAACCAACTTCAGATGTTGTTCGTGCTCCTCCTTGCTTCGTGAGTAAATAAGGATGTTATTTATGAAGACAATGACGAATTTGTCTAAATAGGGCACGCATACGCAATCATAAGAGCCATGAACACCGCTCGCGCATTAGTCAAACCGAATGGCATCACCTGAAACTCGTAATGACCATAACGAGTTCTGGAAGCCATTTTCGGAACATCCTCCTCACGTAACTTAACCTGATGATATCCTGACCACAGGTCAATCTTTGAATAGAAGCTACATCCTTGCAGCTAGTCGAATAATTTGTCGATTCTTGGGAGAGGTATCGGTTCTTCATTGTTAACTTATTCATCTCACGATAGCCTATACACATCCTAAAGGATCCATCCTTTTTGTTTATGAACAAGACCGGAGCTCCCCATTGTGAGCAACTTGGTCGGATGAATCCTTTATCCAACAGCTCTTGTAGCTGATTGGATAATTCTTGCATCTCTAATGAGGCTAATCGGTAAGGTGCTCGTGCCACAGGTGCAGCTCCAGGCACCAAGTCAATCTGAAAGTCTACTTGTCTAGGTGGTGGAAGTACTGGCAAGTCTTCAGGAAAGACTTTGGGGAAATCATGAACCACCAGAATCTCTTCGAGTCGCTTCTCCTTTGACTCTTTCTCAATCATGTGAACTAGATTTGCTTGACATCCCTTTCAGAGATATTTTAGAGTTCTTAAACCATATATGACGTTTAACTGCGGGTTCTTTCTTTCTCCTTGGACTGTTTAGACTTTCCTCTTCTTGAGTGGTATACGTACAACTTTCTTACCACACAGGATTTCTGCATGATTAGCTGATAACCAATCCATCCTGATAACTACATCGAAGCTCCCAAGTTCAATAGGCAACAAGTCTATTTTAAACGGATGATCTACTAATTTTAGTGTGCACTCTTTAATTACACTATTTGTTTCAATCAACTTACCATCAACTAACTCTATGGCATAAGCATTGTCTAATAGGGAAAGAGTGACATTCAATTGTTTACTAAACTTAGTAGATATAAAACTTCTATCAGCCCCGGTATCAAATAACACATAAGCATATACATCGTTGAAAAGGAACGTACCCGTCACAACGTTGGGATCATGAGGAGCATCTCCAGTTCCTAACACAAAATCTCTTCCCTGAGCTCCACCGTTGTTGTTTAGCTTTTGGCAGTTCTTCATGAAATGCCCAGTGTTTACACATTCAAAATAGTTCCTTTGCGCACCGTTGTTGTTTCCATTGCTGTTACGCCTACAATCTTTGGTTAGATGACCAATTCGCTTACACTTCACACATGTGGTAGGACAGGGACCAACGTAATGGTAGGTGCATTTGTTACACAGTCGTTTGTTGCCAGTGTAACCCTTTCTTGGTCTAGCCCCGACAACAAACGCCTTAATGGTTTCGGGATTCTTGGCTTGTGAACCTGAATTTTTCCGCGAGCGATCCTCCCACTTTCTTTTGTTTTCTCCAGCCTTAGCTTATACCTGCCTTTCCACTTGATCCATTAAGTTATTCGCCATCTGAATGTTGCTTTGAATTGTGGTTGGATTGCAGGCGGCTACATTCCCTTGAATCTTAGGAGAGAGTCCCCGAATATAACATTCGATAAGCTTGTATTTGGGAGTGACCATCTGTGGGCATAGCAAAGTTAGTTCGTGAAAATGAATGGTGTACGCAGCGACATCCGTACCCATCATTGTATGATTCCAGAATTCAAATTCCATCTTCTGTAGTTCATTTTTGGGGCATATTCATTCGTCATCATTTGTTTCAACTCTGCCCATGCGAGTTGGTAAGCCGTGTCAATTACAAATGACTGGGCATAAGAGTTCCACCATGTTAGAGCACTATCTTGCAGGTTGTGAGTGGCAAACTTGACTTTCACATCTTCGGTACAACCACTGACACGGAAGACAGATTCAAGCTTCTCAAACCAGCGAACTAGCCCGACCACACCTTCCGTTCCGTTAAAGTATCGTGCCTTGTAGCTTAGAAATCCCTTGATGCTATACCCCCTTTGGTTTGAGTCGATTCCTCCCACAGTGCCGCTTGGTCCTCCATCCCCGTTAGCAGTGCTATTTCTATTCGTTTCATACGTGGCTATAACAGCAGCCACTCGTTGAGCAACGAGTTGGTCAATTGCAGCGGCGCTCATTGCTTTTCTTGCCGACATTATATTGAATAAAATATAAATGGTATAAGGGAGCGAATCCATTGACTATGAATTTAAAAGAGAACACTTAATTGTAGCACCTTGTTGCACATAAATTTTGCAAGTAGGTAACATCGATTTCATTGATACTTGATTTAATTTTTTTTCAAGTAAGTACTTTGATTACATCGGATACTACTACTTTCTAGAATTTAAAAGACATAATAGAAACACAAGATTATATCCTACATAATTAGGTGTGGGAGTGGTCAGGGGTCTCTCCTCACTCCAGAGCATTGAGCCTCTGTGTCAGTGTGGTGTTACGTGCCTCGCACTCCCCCACATGTTGTCGGAGCTTGTTTTAACCCTTCCTGCTAAATCAAGTGTGCATGCTGATTGGCCCAGTAGATATTTATATTCTGTATTTCTTCTCGTTCTATCCTTGATGTGATCTCTCCGACCTCTTGGCTAAGCTGCCGAAGCTGGAGGTCGTGTCGGGTGGCTCTTACCACCAGTAGAGGTACTGTTTGGGTTGCGGGTTCTTGGGTGAGGGGTGGGGTATTGTTAGGAACAAAAAGGCCTCAGTCAAACCTGTTCTGCATCTGAGGGGGAGATTCTTAATCAAACCTGTTGATGCATTTGAAGGTTCAATTTAAGGCCTGCTAAATGCCTTATTGAAACCTGAAAATGATTTGCAATATCAGTCCAAAGCTGTTCTATATGTTGCATGTGTTGCCACAAAGACAGTTTGTCCAAGCTGTTCAGTCTGCTGAACAGGCTGGACATAAACTGTTTACGCTGCTCTACACTGGTGAGCAGCTTGGGCAGTTTACAAGTGTTCTGTTCTTTGTGAATAGAACCTGTTCTTTGTGAATAGGCTAAACACTCTATGGAATATGTTTCCAAGTCTTCATGTATTGTTTTTGGCTAAATGATCAGTTTACAAAGTCGAAGACAAAGTGGAAAACAGAACTGCTCAGCCTGCCCACGCTGTTCTGTCACATGAAGACAAAAGGATATTTGAAAAAGGGTGACAGACATTTTTCTTATATCAAAATAGGCCTTAACTAAGAAAGAAAGACGCAAAGTTGACATTCCTTATTTAGTTAAAGCTAATACAACAGTAGACAAAAAGAAAAGACAAAAGTTCTGCACACATGAAGACAAGTCTGCTTTTCAGAATGTGCAGACTAGTTTATGTTGTCTTTTCAACAAGACTTTCCACTTTTCCTTTCGTCCAATAAAGAAGTTTCTCTTAGATCCTCGGAGTGAGTATAAAAGGAAACTTCCAAGTATTGAAAGGATAAGCCAAAAAGCTAAGTGCTGAAGCCAAGAGTGAACGTGCATTCAAGTGTATCTTTCATGCATGCAAGTCTGCTTGAATAAAACAGTGCTTGGTGTCTAAGTTGTTCTTGTTCAAGCTGTTTCCTTAACTCTTGTAAACATAATGAGTAATTCTTAGTGAGTGTATTCATTGTAACTAGTTTAAGTCTATCTTAGATTAGTTAATATACTGTTGTATCTGTCATCTCAGCTTGAACCTTTCCGCATTCAAGCCTGTTTGTAAATAACTTCTGTTGATAATACATACAAACATTGAGAAAAGAGTGTGTAGTTTTTAAATAGCTGTATTCACCCCCCCCCCCCCTCTACAGCTTAAGGCTATATACTTGGGAAACCTTTAGGGACCAACAACTGGTATCAGAGCAGTTTAGAGTGTGTGTCATTCTAGATCTCTCATTCTCCCAAAGTTTTCATGGACAACAGTGCTGCAAGTTCCTCATACTATGACAATGGCTCAATGGGCAAACCTCCAAAATTCAATCATCAGAACTTCTCTCGTTGGGCAAACCTGGATGTGCAACTACCAGAGATTGTAATGGAGGGTCCCTATGTGCCAACCTCTGTTACAACCATAACTCCTGCTGTTGAAGGAGCTGCTCTTGAAATCAAAACATTTGAGAAAGCAAAAGCTCAATGGTCTGATGAAGACAAAAGACTGGTGGCTCTTGATGCAAAAGCCAGAAATAATCTTGTCATCTCTCTGCCTGATGATGTGTTCAAACAGGTTTAGAAGATGAAGACTGCAAATGAGATGTGGGTTAAGTACCTTATGGCCATGGCTAAGCTGAGGAAGTTGGAAAACTCAGTGGTTTCCAACCAGCAAAAGGGACTCATGGCAGAGACTTGTGACTAGGAGGAGTCTGATTCATCATCTGATGAAGAAGACAATTACTGTCTGATGGCCAACACTGATGTCCCATCAACAAGCAACTTCAAACAGGATCTGGCTGAAGCTGAAGCTTTTAGCAGCTTGGAGAACTGGAACCCTACAATGATGTACAAGGTATAAAATTTTATGGATTACAGTTTTGAAGAAAAAGTTAAAATGTTTGAATATATGCTTGTTGATCTGAAAGCTGCTGTTGAGAAGCATACTGTTTTATTATCTGAAATCAGTAAGCTTAAAACTGATCTTGAAACAAAATCCAGTAAACTGGACAGTTTCCATAAGTTGGAAACCGAGCTTGATGAACTAAAACACATCAACTCTATTTTACTGGAAGAAAAGAGAGAAACAGACATAAAACATGCTAAGCTTCAAAAGATAGTTGACTCTTGGTGCCAATCTGCACAAAAAGTCAGCCACTGCATAAGTCAACAAATCCCTGCACAAATCAAAGTCTATCTTGGAGGGGATCTGGACACAGCAGCTTCCATTGTTGAGGTTAATAATCTAAAAGAAGACTTGTCCACCCTAGGTGAGCTTCCAAACACTTTCATTCAAAAAGTGAATGGTAAATTAATCTCAACAAACAGGTTTGTCAGGCCTCAAAACACTGACAGGTCGTGTGAACCTAGCTCAAAAGCTGCTAATGAAATGAATTCTCCATTAAGTCAGCTTGTTAAGTGCTCTACTGATTCACACAAGCAAAAGCAAGGAAAGCATGCCCAAACTGCAGCTGTGGACACCAAACCTGTTGACAAAACAGGCTTTGGATCTAAAGCTGATGGTAAAAGGCATACTAATCCTTTTAATGCTGAACATTTTGAAAATAAGTTTTCAAAAGGTAAGCTGTCTGCATTTAACAAGGGTAAGTCCCATGTTGAAGGCAAACGTGCTATGATTTCAAATAAGTTTTCTAATCATAATGGTAAACTAGTTCTAAATGAGAATAAGTTTTTCAAAACCAGAAATAATGATTATGTTGATAGTCAGCATCAATCACATCTTAGGAAGGACAAAGGCAAAGTCATTGTTCAGCCTGAGAGATTGAGGAATAAGTTTCCTAAACCTGTGGAAGTTCAAAAGCCAATTAAGCTTCCTATCTTTGACATCTGTCCTCCTAAAAAGAGGAAAGAAGAGACAGGCAAAGCTGTCGCTATTGAACCTTCCACTCAAGCTGTTGATTCATCAAATAGTAATAAGTTTGCTAAACCTGCTGATAAAATCAACAGAAATAACTAAGAGGGGAAAATGCTATAAATGTGGAATGAAGACACATCTGGCCAAAGACTGTCCTGAAACTGAGGACATAAGACCAGCTGACTCTGATGGTGCCTTCACAGCTAACATAAACAGTGTTGGAAACATCTCAGTCAATGAGAGTGGTATCCAAACTGATACCATTCAAATAGGGAATATTAGTGTTGATATCACAAGTCCATCAACAAAAGTTGATGAAGTAGGAGAACTCATCTCTGTGATGAGTTCCCCTAAAAATGACTAACATTCTTCTTGTCACTCTGCAGGAAAAACAACCATCCCAGGTTTGGTACTTGGACAATGGCTGCCCAGGGCACATGACAGGTTGAAAGGACCTGCTGAGTGATCTCAGGCCTGAAAAAGGGCCAAAAGTCACATTTGGTGACAATGTACAGGGATCCACTGAGGGATATGAAACTCCTAAAGCTGGTGTTGCAGTGTTCAAAATAATAGCCTATGTTGTTGGGCTGAAGCATAACCTTGTTAGCATAAGTCAACTGTGTGATGCTGGCTACAAGGTTAACTTTGATGAGCACCTGGGTTACATATTGGATCCCCAAGGCAAAGTTGTGTTGTGTGCTCAACGAAAGAAAGGTGTATATGTTTTGGACATGCAATCTGCTGATCCCACAACTGAAACCTGTTTTCTCACAAAGACAAATGCAGATCTAAATTGGCTATGGCTCAGAAGGCTGTCACATTTGAACTTCAAGAACATCAACAAACTCTGTAAGAAAGAGTTAGTGACAGGTTTGCCTTCTATTACTTTTGCTAGGATAGACTCTGCACAGCTTGTGAGAAAGGCAAGCAGAGAAAATCATCTTTTAAATCCAAACATAATTTTTCTATTCATACTCCTCTCTTCTTAATTCACATGGACTTGTTTGGACCTGTCAATGTCCCAAATCTAGGAGGAAGAAGATATACTCTAGTAATGGTTGATGAGTTCTCCAGGTACATATGGGTTATCTTCCTGAAGAGCAAAGGAGAGGCTGCTAGAGAAATTATTGGTTTTGTGAAAAAGATGGAAATGCTGAACTCTGCCCAAGTGAAGCAGCTTAGAAGTGATCATGGCACTGAATTCAGAAACAGTACTCTTGAAGACTTCTATGAAGAGAAAGGAATCACTCAAAACTTTTTAGCTGTATGAACTCCACAACATAATGGAGTTGCAGAAAGGAGAAACCGAACTCTCATTGAAGCTACTAGAACGATGTTGTGTGCATCTGCTTTACCTTCATCATTCTAGGCTGAAGGTGTTAGCACCGCCTGCTTCACCCAAAACAGATCCTTAGTGGTGAAAAGGTTCAACAAGACTCCCTATGAGCTGCTCAAAGGGAGGAAGCCAAATGTCAGTTACTTCCATGTGTTTGGGTGTCCCTACTTCATTCTGAATCAAAGAGACCAACTGGCAAAGTTTGAACCAAAAGCTGATGAAGGTGTGTTTGTTGGCTACTCTGCTATCTCCAAAGCCTACAGAGTATACAACAACAAAAGAAAGGTGATAGATGAATCTATCAATGTCACCTTTGAAGAGTCCAAGAATGCCTCCACCAAATCTGTTCCTGAATCAGTTTCAGAAGAATTAAACTTTGATGATCTCATGCATTCAAATAGTGAAGAGGACTCAAAAGCTTCCACTACATCCAGTGTGGAACCTGTTAACCATGATGGGCATGATGATGATTATGTCAATACACCCTGTGTGAATAGGTGTAATGACTTAATTACAACTGCATGTCCTGAACCTATCAATGCTGATTTTCTTGGTTCCTCTACTGATATGTTCAACAGCGGTCAGTCATGTTCAACAAGTGAACAGGCTCAAGACAACAATGTGTCTGAAAATCTTGAGAGTTGTTCAACAGGACCTGCTGAAGCTGCTGATAACTCAGGAGAATTCTCATTGAAGAATGATCCTAAGTGGATCAGATGTCACCCCAATGATCAAATAATTGGTGACATCAACAAAGGGGTACAAACAAGGTGGGACAGCTTAGGGAACTTCTGCATGTTCTCCAGTTTTGTTTCACTAATGGAGCCAAAGAAGGTGGATGAAGCACTAAAAGATGCCAACTGGATCACTGTCATGCAAGAAGAACTCAATCAGTTTGAGAGAAACAAGGTATGGAAGCTGGTCCCTGCTCCTAAAGGCAAAACTATAATTGGCACTAAATGGGTTTTTCAGGAATAAGATGGATGAGCAAGGTCATGTCATTAGAAATAAGGCAAGACTAGTTGCTCAGGGTTATAGACAGGAGGAAGGAATTGACTATGATGAGACATTTGCTCCTGTGGCCAGCCTAGAAGCAATTCGTTTGTATCTAGCCTACGCTGCTCATAAGAGCATTAAGGTATTTCAAATGGATGTGAAGAGTGCATTTTTGAATGGGAAGCTGCAAGAAGAAGTTTATGTCAAACAGCATCCAGGTTTTGAAAATGAACAACATCCAGGTTTTGTCTATAAGTTGGACAAAGCTCTCTATGGTCTCAAACAAGCCCCTAGAGCCTGGTATGACACTCTTACTGAATTTCTTATGAGCAATGGGTATTCTAAAGGTAAAGTGGATACCACACTGTTCATAAAGAAGGTGAAGTCTGATATTATGCTTGTTCAAATCTATGTGGATGACATAATATTTGGTTCTACCAATGAGCAGCTATGCAAGAATTTTTCATTACTCATGAAATCCAAATATGAAATGAGTATGATGGGAGAACTTATTTTTTTTTAGGATTACAGGTTAAACAAACCTCAACTGGAATTCTTATAAATCAAAGAAAGTATACTTTAGATCTCTTGAAAAAGTTTAAATTTGATCAAAGTTCTCCTATTAAAACCCCAATGGCAACCAATGTAAAATTGGATGCTGATGTCAGTAGCAAAGCTGTTTCAGCAACGGCTTACAGTGGTATGATTGGGAGCTCGCTATATTTAATTGCTAGTAGACCTGATATTATGTTTGCCACCTGTTTGTGTGCTAGGTTCCAAGCTGATCCAAAGGAATCTTATCTAGCTGCTACTAAAAGAATCTTTAGATACCTAAAGGGCACATCAGGTTTGGGTCTTTGGTATCCCAAAGACTCAAGCCTTGAACTAACAGGTTATTCATATTCTGATTTCGCAGGCTGCAGCCTAGATAGGAAAAGCACAACAGGTGGATGTCAACTTCTTGGGTGGTAAGTTGATCAGTTGGTGTAGTAAGAAGCAGAACTCAATGTCTGCTTCTACTGCTGAATTTGAGTACATTTCTACTGGAAGCTGCTGTGGGCAGATTCTGTGGATGCAACATCAGCTTGAAGACTATGGGCTTGTGTATAGGAAAACTCCTAATCTGTGTGACAACACAAGTGCCATAGCCATTTCCAACAATCCAGTATTTCATTCAAGAACAAAGCATATTGAAGTCAGACATCACTTCATCAGGGATCACATTAAGAATGGTAATGTGGAGGTAAGTTTTATTTCCACAAATGAACAGCTTGCAGACATTTTCATCAAATCTCTTGATGAAACCAGGTTTAATTACCTTCTCAGCAAGCTGGGCATGTTAAACAAAAGTGACTAAGTGTCCTCAAAGGTCTAAGACTTTGTATGTCTCACACTGCCTAAGTTTCTCAGAACAGCTTAGACAGAACAGGTTATGCATATTCTGTACTTAGGCATTTTCTGAAATCCTTGAACAGCTTGAACATATAACAGGCTGAACAATAACAGTTTACTCGTCCAGCCTGCTCTGATGGTCTATTCTCCACCCTGCTCACTCCTTCACACTGATTTACAAGACATTGTCTTGTATCATGTTCAACTAATGAACACAACCTGATCTTACATTAGAACACAGGTTGAAAGCATAGTGTGAAGAGTGAACAACTTGAAGAATGAACAGCTTGTGATGATCCTACTCATCACAGGTTTGACCAACAGCTTAGACCAACAGTTTTAACTACCTTTCTTCACAATTAAGTTACTTAATTTTTGTTTTTATTTTACTTAATTACTGCGGATAATGTGGGTTACGTGTGTTAGGGATTAAAAAGGGCTCAAGTGGTCTGACAAACGGTCTGACATGGACAACCGCTCCGTTTTCCGTTAACGACTTTTTCAAATCAACCGCCCAAATGTTTCTCTCTCATACCCACTCACATTTAAATCCTATAAATACCCCCTAATGTTTCATCTTCGTTTTCCTCAGTATTTACAGAAATCCTCAAGAACCCTAAATCGACTAAGTGTTTTCTGCTTCTCAAAACCCCAATCCTTCACAAATGGCTCAAAGAAACAAGCCCTTTCTTCCAGTATTCGTTGGTGATGATGTTGTGAAACACTCATCAGTTACCACGATGCTGACCATAAAGCCCACAAACTACATTGCCAACCTAACCATTCCCAAAAACTATGTGGGGAAGGGTTATGAACAAATTGTGGAATTTCTGAGAGTTCATCCGTTGAACTATGCAATGACTGCCACTCCTGGAGTCATGTACCAGGAGATGGTGTATGAGTTTTGGTACACTTGTGCCTACAACCCTAACACCAAAGTCATAAAGGGGACTATTCTCAATGGGACTCAGACCATTGAGATCACAACTGATCTTCTCAGGGAGGTTCTTCATCAGCCAACTGCTGCAAATGGGCTATCTGCTACGTTTCTGTGGTGTAGCAGAACCCAAAATCGGAGCAACATTGTTTAGGAAGGATCTGTCCCCGACCTACAATTTTCTATTTGCCTCGGTGGTGATGTGCTTCGGATGTAAAGTTGGTTCATTCGACCAACTAACCCGTGATGAAGTCCCCATTGTTCTACAGCTGGTTGATGGGACAACAATCGACATGGCCAAATGGATTTTTCTGAATTTGAGGAACCTGGTACAACTAGAAAACCGTCCAGCTGCTGTTCGGTATCCAAGGTTTTTGAGCCTCATCTTCAAACATCATTGTGGTGAGCAATTATATTCCTCTCAGCCTTTACTTAAGACTGCTGCATTCCCTGTAATAGGGAATAAAGTGTTTTATACTCCTGTTCTACCCAATGAGCCTCCTCTGTCAACACCAATGAGGAGGCTGTTAGGATTGGTGGAAGGACCCTCTTATGTGAGGGTGGATCCTGAACCTGCTCCCAAGGGAAAATCCAAATCCAGGGCCAAGCTTGTTAAAAGGACCATGCCAACCACTGAAGCTGGGCCTGTCCACAAGAAGGCCAAAACAGCTCAGTCTGAGTCCGCTTCCTTGGCCTTTGTGGCTGAGGGGGAATAGGCTCCTCACCCTGGTTCATCTATTGAACCTGAAGCCTTTGTGACTGGTGCCTCTGTGGCACCTGAGACCAGGGAACAGGCCAACCCACCTGTTGCTGACCCAGTCTCACACCCTGTCCAAACAGAACATATCACCTCTCCACAATCACCCAGTTCATCCATCCAATACCAACGCAAATCTCTAGCCAAAAGGAAATCAGCCCCAACCACCAGCTCCTCTATTCCGTCACAACAGGGTTCAGTTGTAAGAGAAGCCACCCCTGCTGCCTCTCCTATTTTGGGAGAAGGTTCAGCACAATTGGAGACTCCTTCACTCCAACCTGAGTCCACCCAGAGTCAAACTAGACCCTCTGGTTCCTCCCAACAGGAGCCAGTTGTACAAACGGAGATAGCCACCTCAACTATTTCAGCCTCCCAACAGGCTGAGAATATTGAAAGACAGGAGCCCTCTCCACTCCATACTGAGTCCACACTGTCCCCACCTCAAACTTCTTTACACCCTGAGTCTGCACGAGGTGTCCACACTGCTGGTATAGACCAATCAGCAGCTCAGCCTCAAATTTCTGCTCCCTATGATACAACTGTTCTACACCAAACAGCTGCTGAGGGACCAACAACTCAACCTGATGATCCTCAGGGAACATACCATCCCTTGGGTGAGGCTGCTCCTTCTATGCAAATTCCATCAGCAGAATTTACCACTGCTGATGTTGAAATGCATATCCCATCTCCCCATGATGAGGTGCTTTTACACCAAGGAACTGAAGAAGGAACACCCACTGGCCTTAATGAAGGTGTTGCAACACAAGAAGCATCTGAAAGGCCCCCAACATGAACACCTTCTCCTGATGATGCAGCTACTACCACTGCTGAGGGACCCTTTGACCCCTCCAAGCTGGGCCACATTACTTTTGCCCATGCTATGGAGCTTCTTTCAACTGTTCCTCTTCCCTCTCCATCACATCCTCATACACCAGCCTCATCCTCTTCCTCTCCCTCAACACAATCTAAACTGTCCACCCATACACCTCCCTCTCCTAAAGACCTGCCTTTGAAGGATCAACTTACAGTGCTGACCAACAAAGTTAGTTCTTTAGAATCCTCCATGTCCTCTCTACCTTCTCTCATTTCAGACTCTGTGTCTGCACAGCTTAAAGGATTCTTTGATCTGTACAAAGATTCCTTCCCAGCCACTACACAACCTGATAATTCTCCACAGCTGCTTGCACTCACTGCACAGCTGCAAAGTGTCTCTACTTCCCTTTCCTCTATTCTTTCACTACAACAGGACTCAGTGCCTCAATGGCAGCTATATCTCAACAGCTGTCATCTCTCCTCACTTCTTACAATTCTACCCTTCCTGCCACCTTGGCCAGCTTGAACATTGTTATTGGCTCCCTATCCAATTCTGTGTCCTCAGACGTTGCTGATGTGCAAGATTCCCTTGAACTACATCTTGCACAACATCAAAGCCTGTTGTTCACCACTTCTGATAGGGAAAACATTGTCAAACTGACCTCTCTTGCTGACACCCAAGCCTCTGCTCTTCAATCCTGTCTTTCCCAGCATGCAGAGGTAAAGGACAACTTGGCCTATTTAGTGAATAGCCTTGTTGGCCCCAAGCCTGTTGCCAAAACTGCTGGCAAGCCTGCTGACTTTGTGTCTTCAGGCAGACCAGGTGTTGAAGGTGCTGGTACATCTCCTTCAAAGGGGGAGAAGTCATCTGCCTCGAAGACTAAGTCTAAGGGGGAGAAAACTTCTTCTACTAAGGAGAAATCAGTGCCTGCAATACCCACTGGTCAACAAGCAGGAGCATCTGATATAGGTACAATGGAAGGTGCTTCCCAGGCTGCTCAGCCTACTTAGGGTGAATCACCAAACCCTGCTCAGTCTATGGGGGAGGAATTCATTCCTGAGGACAGGCCAAGCAGCAGAAGGAGGCATCTGATTCTACAAGAAGAAGAAGAAGAAGAAGAGGAGGAGGAAAGTCCTGAAGCTGCTGTCACTACAGCAGCTAAAGGAAAAGTAAAAGCAGCAGGTGATCCCCAACAGCAGAAAGCAGCAGAATTTAAATTCCACAAAGCCAGGGCTAAAGAAATGGGTCTTCCCATGCACAAATACTTTGAGTTCACAGAAGAACAGCTTCAAGCCCTGGAAGCTCTAAGAAAAGAATAAGAATCTGCCAAAGCTGCTAAGACTTTTGCACTTCAAGAGGCAAGAAAAGTTATAATGTCCTCTCTGGAGGTGCAAAAGAAATTAATGGAAGCTGCTAAGGGATCAGCAGGAGAGAAGGAAGCAGAAAAGAAAAGGATGCTCAGGTCTCTGTGACCAAAACACAAGTACCCTCTGCAAGAGCTCAGTTCCACTTTGACCACTTGGCTAGAAGAAAATTTCAGGATGTTGCTGATAGAAGGCTTGCCAAGGAAGCAATTGTCAAAGCTGTTCCCATATCAAGAAAAGGCAGTCAGTGGAAGTTGAAAATAACCATAATGGTTGCAACTGGCCCTGAACTAGAAACGTATGACTACACTGATGTTGCACAGATGGGGTACATGGAATGGATTGAGTTGGCAGTTGCTCTGAGTGAATCTAAGTCAGAAACGGCAAAGACAATCAGGGCATATGTCAAAAAGTTGATGGAGAGAGTGAAGAATCTTGGCCTGATCTCAAAAGAAGTTAGTGAAGGTGTCTATGTGACACAACCAAAAATAAAGGCCAGGAGGACAAGGAAAGACACTGAGCTTGAACAACTCCTCATTTTAGTTGAACAGGGTGACTATGCTGTTGAGATGAAGGGAGTTGACTACAGCCTGCCTAGTGGTGTAGAGTTTGAAGATGGCAAGATTATTGAAGAGCCTGAGCTGGGGGCATTTTTTATAGATCCCTTAACTCAGAAGAAATGCTTTCAGAGAGCATCAGATCTATACAAGGTGGATCTGAGACAGCTTGTAGCCTTCAGACTTGCAGCTTCATTTAGGCAGTCAAGCAGGTGGAGAGCAACCGTCTGGGATCAGCTCAGAGGCTTTTATGAGAGAGGTGAACTTGAAGATCCCAAGTTTATGATCATTAGAAATGAAACTGAAGAACTTGAGGATACAAGGGAGGAACTTGAAAAGATTTTTGAAGGACCCCCTCCACTGTAGTTCAGTCCATCTACCATCTGGGTAGGTGAAGAATGGAAGCTGTCCATCAGTTGGACAGGCTTACCATTATCTGCTCCCAACACAAACAGTCCAAAATCTGTTGTACATTAGTTGTACTTTTAATTACATAAGTTGTAATTTTTTCTTTTGCATCAGTTGTAATATATATCTTTACATCAGTTGTACTTTTGTAAAAACATGTGTTGTGTTATATAATCAAGAATCAGTGTATGTGTAAACTGATCTTTTACTTTACTTTGATGTTGTAATTTTATTTCAGCAAATGTACTGTAAAAATACATAGTGATTTTTGATAAGGCCAGCTTAGACTGGTTATTGCAAATAGGGGGAGATTGTTAGGCACAAAAAGGCCTCAGTCGAACCTGTTCTGCATCTGAGGAGGAGATTCTTAATCAAACATGTTGATGCATTTGAAGGTTGAATTTAAGGCCTGCTAAATGCCTTATTGAAACCTGAAAATGATTTGCAATATTATTCCAAAGCTGTTCTATATGTTGCATGTGTTGCAACAAAGACAGTTTGTCCAAGCTGTTCAGTCTGCTGAACAGGCTGGACATAAACTGTCTACGCTGCTCTACACTGGTGAGTAGCTTGGGCAGTTTACAAATGTTCTGCTCTTTGTGAACAGAACCTGTTCTTTGTGAACAGGCTAAACACTCTATGGAATATGTTTCCAAGTCCTCATGTATTGTTTTTGGCTAAAAGATCAGTTTACAAAGTCGAAGACAAAGTGGAAAACAGAACTGCTCTGCCTGCCCACGCTGTTCTGTCACATGAAGACAAAAGCATATTTGAAAAAGGGTGACAGACATTTTTCTTATATCAAAATAGGCCTTAACTGAGAAAGAAAGACGCAAAGTTGACATTCCATATTTAGTTAAAGCTAATGCAACAATAGACAAAAAGAAAAGACAAAAGTTCTGCACACATGAAGACAAGTCTGCTTTTCAGAATGTGCAGAAAAGTTTATGTTGTCTTTTCAACAAGACTTTCCACTTTTCCTTTCGTCCAATAAAGAAGCTTCCCTTAGATCCTCTGAGTGAGTATAAAAGGAAACTTCCAAGGATTGAAAGGATAAGCCAAAAAGCTAAGTGCTGAAGCCAAGAGTGAACGTGCATTCAAGTATATCTTTCATGCATGCAAGTCTGCTGAATAAAACAGTGCTTGGTGTCTAAGTTGTTGTTGTTCAAGCTGTTTCCTTAAGTCTTGTAAACATAGTGAGTAATTCTTAATGAGTGTATTCATTGTAACTAGTTTAAGTCTGTCTTAGATTAGTTAACATACTGTTGTATCTGTCATCTCAGCTTGAACCTTTCCGCATTCAAGCCTGTTTGTAATTAACTTCTGTTGATAATACATACAAACATTGAGAAAAGAGGTTTTCAAGTAGTTGTATTCAAGCCCCCCCCCCCCCCCCTCTACAGGTTAAGGCTATATACTTGGGAAACCTTTCGGGACCAACAGGTATGCTCGGAGGATGGTTCACCGATCTCAAAATGGGAGGGGATTCCCTCCTCTCGCCTCAATTCCTGGATGGTGTCTGGCATCCAACCCCAATGTCTTGCGTCTACCCGTCGCCGTTGCGGCAGGCTAGGCTGGGAAACAGGGACCGAGATAGACTCCCGTCGTGGTATTCTCACCCTTTTACGTGAAGAGAATTTCACGAGGGGCCCATTGGGGTGTCGACGATATGTTTTGTGGGAGGGGACTTGGGGGTGATAGGGTATGTTTGAAGGGGCCATCAGAGATGGTGGATGCTCATCGGATGGTTCTCCCCATCCGCCAGAAGGTTCTTCCTCTTCCATTGGTTCTTCTTCAGACTCCTCCATTCGCTCTTCTTCTTCGGAGGGGTCTTCTGATTCGATGAAGATCTCGGTGTCTCCTTGCTACATCGGGGTATACTCGTCTTCAGAATCGGATAAGATGATGATCGTACTGCTCGACATGTTTTTGTAATCATGGTCCATATATAGTTGTTTTAGTTGCATGTCTTAGTCTTTTGAACCAATGCAGTTTAGTTGTAACAGTTATAGCCTAGGGTACTAATGCAACCTAATTCACTATGGGCTCTGATACCAATATGTCACACCCCATTACCCCGGTTGGCAACTAGGCATGACGTCGTAGAAGCATAGTCATAATCAACCAAACGACCACTAAATGGACGTTTTGCAAAAATACATTAATAAACTTCAAAACATGATATTGTTTTTACATAATTCGAATAAAACGTAAAGTAGTTCGCAATTGCAGAGATTTAAATACATGGTCAAAAAGGACATCAATTATGAAAATAAATCTCCGTCTCCAAAATATGCCGAAGCCTTGTTACGCTTCCGATGCATGCTACTCTCCTTAATTTCCTGAAAATATACGCTAAAATACATCACCAAAATTGTTGGTGAGCTCATAGGTTTACACAAAAGAATGACTTGGATGGACTACAACGATTGAGTTTGAATTTTTAATGCATAAATTGCATGTTATGTAGTACATATAACCATCATGCAACCGAACATAATTATAAGTTTGCCCTACGTAGTATTAACCACTACAATACCATGATGTTATATATATATGCACCCGTTAATAGTTGGTGTAACATCCGGCATTAAACCAGGTTAGCAACAAAGCCCTAATCTACATTTAATAGTCAATTATAGCCTAATCAATGGTCATTAGAAATTAATCAAGTGATTAACAAGGGTTATTAGAAAATTCAACTCAATTAGAATCAAATTCATCGGTGCGATGAATCAAGAAATCATTTAATCCGATCAATTTACGATATGAGGGATTAATTCAACTAAGTACATATTTAAATCATGATTAGTGACACTAATCATACACTAATACAATTACTTAACCTTAATTATGCAAGACTAAAACAATTAATTAAAACAATGCATCCAAAAGTATTTATGAATTTACAAAAAAAGGGAAATACAAGAATACATTTCTAAATACTTTTATACAAAAAAAAAAATACCTCAAATATACATCATCTAGGCCGGCCAAAAGGAGGTACACAAGAACCAAAAGTTTGTATTATTTTACTCAACATTTCTACATCAAATCCTCCTCTTTCCTTTCATCCAAGATTTTACAACTCCTTTCATCATTTCACCACCTTTTTCTCATCTATAAATAGAACCACCACTTCACTTCATTTCTCACACCTTCACAACACAAATCTCTCCTTTCTCTCCCTCTAAAATCCGGCCAAGGCCTCAAGCCAAAGCCAAAATTGTGCAAGTTTCATATTTTTGTAATTTTCAAGTGTTTTTGGGTGAAATCTTCCAAGAGTTTCAACTTCTACTTGGTTTCATCTTTCTAATACCCCAAAGTAAGTAAATACGAACTTATATCATCTTATATTTATGTTTATATAAGTCTTGCATAATATATATAATCACCTACAACAACAAGTTTCATAAAAACTCAAGTTTATAAGTTTCTAGTTCTTATTTTTAAGTTGTTTCTTTAAATGTGTTTATGAATAAGTGAACACATTATAAAAGTGTTAATATTATGAAAACATGTGATATATTTGTGTTTTTATAACTATTATAACTTTTATACAAGTAGTCTTTGAATAAACAACAAGAATCATAAGTTGTTGTAAGTTTATAAACTACGGACTTTCGGCAGAAAATTTATATCGACATTGAAAAATCATAACTAATTCATAACTCAACGAAATGAGTTGATTCTTGCCTCAAAATTTAGATCTATGTCTTAACTATAGATCTGCAAATGTTCATGATTTATTTTGAAGCTTAAGACCTCCAGAAATTATTTGGGAAACCGAAAGTTTGACAGCTCAAAAATGGCCAACATAGCGTTTTTAACGAGCTTTTTCACTAACCTAAACAACTCGAAAAATGGCCGTTCTTGATTCTAAAAATCCTTTGTATATAGTAGTTGAATATCCTAGAAAACCAAAGTCTAAAACATTTTGGACCTTGGTCAAAAACAGCCTCAAAGTAGGCCGAAAAACCTCCGAAAAAGCTGGAAAATTACATATATATAAACTTGACGTTTTAAGCACATTTTATTTATAAACTTGTAATGTTGGGTGATTTAAGACATAAAAATCTATAAATATACATATTATCATATATTAGTGATATTAAGTCCTTATTATCATTTAGGACTCGGTTAAACACCTCCGGTTTCATCAACCATCAAACAACGCACCTTTGCATTTTTGCGCATAGTTTTGCCATCACAAGTTCGGTGAGTCCTCATAGCCTCTATTTTCACAATGTTATGTTTTGGGGTTGAAATACATGCTTCATTTTCATATGGACACGAAAATAACTTCATTTCTATTATGTATTACACATGTGGTTCCATCCGCCCTTATATCATGAACCGTTAATTGCATTTATTTGTAAGCGCGAATATATTGTGGATAGATCTATTGGGAGTCATGTCCCCCATTCGGGTTAGCTCGGTTCGGCTAACAGCGAGTGCATATATATTTAACACACGGTATTACGTATGGGAATACTGCACAGGGCAAACTCATTTTAATTAAGCTTCGGTTGCATGATGGTTTATATGTAATACATAACATGGAATTTATGATTTTATAAATTCGAACTCTATTAATGTTGTCCATACAAGTCAGATTTACGTGTAAACCTATGAGCTCACCAACAATTTTGTTGACGTATTTTAGCGTGTATTTTCAGGAAATTAAGGCAAGTATGCCTTCAGAAGTAACTACTTACAAGCTTCCGCACTTAAGGAGTCGCATTCTTTTTCAAACCGTCGGAGATTTATTTGCATTATTTTGGATAATTTAATTATGTATTTAAATCTCTGTACCTTGCGAACTACTTATCATTTACGGGTTATGTAAAACATTTCTACCTTTTAAAGTCATATCGATGTATTTTTGAAAACGTCCATATAGTGGTCGTTCATTATGATTATGGTTACGCTTCCGCACTCATCACGTCTCGCTGCCAACCGAGGTAGCAGGGTGTGACAGATTGGTATCAGAGCCATAGTTATAGTGAACTAGGTTGCATTAGTACCCTAGACTATAACTGCACATAAGATTTACTAATTTTAGAAAATATTTTATAACTTGTAACTAACTAAATGACTATGAATGGACCTTGATAGCAGAAATCATGTCCCATCCGGAAACAATCATCATATCGGATTCAGAGGAGGAGTACACTCCTGCTAGCCCCACGGCCACTGAGATTTTCCATGAGGAAGACACATCGGAAGAAGAGGACCCCTCGGAAGATCCGATGTGGGAGACGGAAGAACAGCCGATGGAGGAAGAAGATCCATTGCCTCCAACGGTCCCTGCTCGCGTTCCATACCATCCAGCCGAACCGTCATATAAGCCGTATAGGCCTTACCCTAACGGCCCCAAAATGCTGTACACACCCCGAAAGCGGGTGAACCCACCAACAGGGGAGTCTATTCCTGTCCCGACTCCCCAGCCCAATCCCCCACCACCACACCGACGGGTAGACGCCCGGCGATGGACCTGGATACCGGAGACCCTCCGCGAATGGAGGCAGATGGAGGGAAATCCTCCCAACTTCGAGATAGGAGGACCATCCTCCGCACCTGTCCCGACCCTCACCCAAGAGCCTACCGAGCAAACCATACCACTTCTGATAGCACGGTCGACTAGGCATGACCACCAGATCCGATCACTTAACCTAGATATCGGTGGGATGACCGCTCGTCTAGAGCGGGAGGAGTGGCAAAACTCCAACATCTACTGGGCTAACCAGCATGCTCTCACCATCCAACAGAATGGCCTGAATGAGCTTTGGCAGCAACTAGCCGAAAGCCAAGCTCGGATCGAGGAGCTGACTCAGCACCTCAACGCGATGGAAAAGGGAGAGACCCCCGATCACTCCCACACTTAGTGCACTTCTATCTATCCTTGTAATAGTAGGAAAATATCATGTATAGGACAAAAATTTTCAGGTAATAACCCGCCCCTAATGTAAGGAAATTTCGAATGATTAATGAAAATTGCAAGTTATTTATGAAATTGTGTTTGATGATTATAGTATTGTGCTTTAAGGAAAAATTTACCTCTTTAAGATTCAATTTCTTAAACTATGCTTTTTCTTTAAAATTTTAAGATAATGCCGCCGAAACGAGCAATGAACGCTGCTGACATTGAAGAGCTAGTCGCACAAATGGAGATGGTGGTGCTAGCCGCACCACGGAAGGAACGGAAATCCACGCAAAAGGTTGTGGAATTAAAGGATTTTTAAGTTGCAAACCCCGGTATTTCAACGGGACTGAAGGAGCCGTTGGCTTGATACGATGGTTTGAGAAGTTAGAATATGTCTTTCGCGTCAGCGGATTTGCTGAGGGAGATAAAGTGAAGTTTGCTACTCACACTCTACAAGATAGCACCCTCACATGGTGGAATTCCTATGTCCAGTCTGTAAGTATCGATGAAGCCTACCGGCTCACATGGTCCGCGTTAAAGCAAATGATGACGGACGAGTACTGTCCGAGGAACGAACTCCAGAAGATGGAATCGGAGTTCTGGAACCTGTCGATGAAGGGAACAGATGTGACGGGGTACACCAACCGATTTCATGAGCTGAGCATTCTGTGCCCTCAAATGGTGACCCCGGAGTACAAAAGGATCGAGCGTTATATTTGGGGACTCGCTCCTCAAATTCAAGGTAATGTCACTGCCTCCAACCCATCCACCCTACAAGATGCCATCAGGATGGCCAATAATCTTATGGACCAAGTATCCCGGAGAAATGAAGCCAAGGCCGGGGAAAACAAAAGAAAGTGGGAAGACAAGACCGGGAAGAATGCGGGTTCACAATCCAAAAAGCCCGTAACCATTAAGGCTTACGCAGCGGGAGCAGAGCCAAGAAGAGGGTATACCGGTACCAAGCCTTTTTGCACTAAATGCACCTTCCATCACAACCAGGGTCCCTGTCCAACCCACTGTGAGAAATGCAAACGTTTGGGGCATATGGCCAAAGACTGTAAATCTGGAGCCCCGGGAACCAGTGGCAGCAATCAAAAAGGCTGCTTTGAATGTGGAGTTACTGGGCACTTCAAGAGTGAGTGCCCGAAGCTGAGGAATGGTGGAGGAGCTCAGGGGAGAGCTTTTGTGTTGGGAGCAGGTGACGCTCGTCAAGATTCCCACGTAGTATCAGGTACGTTTCTTTTAAATGACATGAATGCTTACGTACTCTTTGATACTGGGGCTGATAGGGGCTTTATATCTGATAAGTTTAGTAAGCAATTGAATGCCGCTCCTTTTCCCTTAGACAACTCTTATACTATAGAACTGGCTGACGGTAAAATAATAGAGGCAAGTAGTATCATTAAGGAATGCTCACTGAAGCTGGCGGATCATCCCTTTAAAATAGACTTGATGCCTATAGAACTCGGAAGTTTTGACGTAGTAGTTGGTATGGATTGGTTGTCACACAATCATGCCGAGATTTTGTGTGGTAAGAAAGTAGTATGGATACCACTCCACAAGAAGAAGTTCCTAACAGTCCAAGGAGAAAGAAAGAACCGACAGTTGAATGTCATATCTAGCCTAAGAACATTAAAGTGCCTTAGGAAAGGTTGTCATGCAGTACTGGTGCAAATTGTAGAAAAAGAGTCGGAGGAGAAGCGACTCGAGGATATTCCCGTGGTTTGTGACTATCCGAAGGTCTTCCCGGAAGATTTGCGTGGACTTCCGCCAGCTAGGCAAGTAGAATTTCAAATCGATTTGGTGCCGGGAGCTGCACCGGTCGCAAGAGGCCCATATAGACTCGCCCCTTCTGAGATGCAAGAGGTATCCAATCAATTACAAGAGTTGATGGATAAAGGATTCATTCGACCAAGTTCCTCACCTTGGGGAGCTCCGGTCTTGTTCGTGAAAAAGAAAGACGGATCCTTCAGAATGTGCATAGACTACCGAGAGCTAAACAAGTTAACGGTAAAGAACCGCTACCCTCTCCCCAGAACTGATGACCTGTTTGACCAACTACAGGGATCTAGCTTCTACTCTAAGATTTATATGTGATCCGGTTATCATCAAGTAAATGTTCGGGATGAAGACATACCCAAGACAGCATTCAGAACTCGTTATGGACATTACGAATTCCATGTAATGCCATTGGGTTTGACTAACGCACCAGCCGTATTCATGGACCTCATGAATCGAGTGTGTAAACCGTATCTGGACAAATTTGTAATAGTGTTCATAGACGAAATTCTCATCTATTCAAGAAATAAGGAGGAGCATGAACACCACCTCAAGCTGATATTCGAGTTGTTAGAGAAGGAACAGTTATACGCCAATTTTTCGAAATGTGAATTTTGGTTGCGAGAAGTTAAATTCCTTGGACATGTGATCAACAGCCAGGGAATCCAAGTTGATCCATCAAAAATCGAGGCCATAAAGAACTGGGCGACTCCTAGAACCCCCACGGAAATCCGCCAATTTCTAGGACTTGCCGGTTATTATAGGCGATTTATCGAAAACTTCTCAATGATAGCAGGTTCCTTAACAGAATTGACTCGGAAGGATGTGAAGTATATCTGGGGTGAAGAGCAAGAAGAGGCGTCTCAGCAGTTAAAGCAAAGATTGTGTAGTGCACCAATTCTGTCCTTACCTGAAGGGACTGAAAATTTTGTGGTCTACTGTGATGCCTCACACAATGGATTAGGTTGTGTGCTCATGCAAATGGATAAAGTCATTGCTTACGCATCACGGCAACTCAAAAATCACGAGGTGAATTATACGACTCACGACTTAGAGCTTGGAGCAGTGGTGTTTGCCCTCAAATTATGGAGGCACTACCTATATGGAACTAAGTGCACGGTGTTCACAGACCATAAAAGCCTTCAGCATATTCTAAATCAGAAAGAGTTAAATATGAGGCAGCGTCGTTGGGTTGAACTGCTTAGTGACTATGACTGCGAAATTCGTTATCATCCGGGGAAGGCAAATGGTGTAGCTGATGCCCTGAGCCGAAAGGAACGGGTTAAACCCTTGAGAGTCCGAGCTTTGGTCATGACTATACAGTCAAACCTAAACTCTCAAGTCCGCGAGGCACAAGAAGATGCAGTCAAGGAGGGTAATATACTGGATGAAGCCTTGAGAGGGATGGATAAGCAGTTTGAAATCAAGCCGGATGGATGTCGATACTTCATGGGCAGAATTTGGTTACCAAAACTCGGAGGAGTAAGGAAGCTGGTCATGGATGAAGGGCATAAGACAAGATATGCTATCCATCCAGGGTCAGATAAAATGTATCACGACTTGAAAGGAATGTACTGGTGGCCAAATATGAAGGCTGACATTGCTACCTACGTCAGCAAGTGCTTAACATGTTTGAAAGTTAAAGCTGAGCACCAAAAACCATCAGGATTGCTAGTTCAACCAGAAATACCCCAGTGGAAGTGGGAAAACATCACCATGGATTTCATCACCAAGCTGCCAAAGACTTCTAGAGGTTATGACACTATTTGGGTGATTGTGGATCGGCTTAGCAAAACCGCACATTTCCTGCCCATCAAGGAGACTGATAAGATGGATAAGTTAACACGAATCTATCTTAAGGAAGTCGTCTCAAGGCATGGGGTGCCAGTATCAATTATATCAGACAGGGACAGCCGGTTCACATCAAGATTTTGGCAATCATTGCAAGAAGCACTGGGTACATGCCTAGATATGAGCACAGCCTATCACCCACAAACGGATGGTCAGAGTGAAAGGACGATTCAGACGTTGGAAGACATGTTAAGGGCATGTGTCATCAATTTTGGCAAAAGTTGGGACAGACACCTGCCATTAGTCGAGTTTTCCTATAACAACAGCTATCACTCAAGCATTAAGACTGCCCCATTCGAGGCACTCTACGGGCGAAAGTTTCGATCACCTCTTTGTTGGGCTGAAGTAGGAGATAGTCAGATCACTGGACCTGAGATCATCCAAGAGACTACAGAAAAGATAGCCCAGATTCGTAACCGATTAAAGATCGCGCGGGATCGACAGAAGAGTTATGCAGACATTCGACGGAAGGATTTGGAATTCCAAGAGTGAGATCAAGTAATGTTGAAAGTCTCGCCTTGGATAGGCGTAATCCGTTTTGGGAAACGAGGAAAGCTCAATCCTCGTTATATCGGACCATTCAAGATCACCAAAAGAATTGGCCCGGTAGCTTACCGACTCGACCTGCCCCCAGAGCTTAATAACGTTCATAATACCTTCCACGTGTCCAATCTTAAGAAGTGTCTGGCTGATGAATCATTCGTTATACCCATGGACGAGCTGGAGTTAGACGATAAGTTGAACTTCATTGAGCAACCTGTAGAAATAATGGACCGAGAAGTCAAAAAGCTCAAGCACAGTCGGATCCCAATAATAAAAGTCAGATGGAACTCTAAGCGAGGTCCTGAGTTTACATGGGAACGAGAAGATCAGTTCCGTGAAAAATACCCTCACCTGTTCTTGGATACTCAAGCAGTGGAGAACACGAGCTAATTTCGGGACGAAATTCCCTTAACAGGGGGAGACTGTAACATCCGGCATTAAACCAGGTTAGCAACAAAGCCCTAATCTACATTTAATAGTCAATTATAGCCTAATCAATGGTCATTAGAAATTAATCAAGTGATTAACAAGGGTTATTAGAAAATTCAACTCAATTAGAATCAAATTCATCGGTGCGATGAATCGAGAAATCAATTAATCCGATCAATTTACGATATGAGGGATTAATTCAACTAAGTACATAATTAAATCATGATTAGTGACACTAATCATACACTAATACAATTACTTAACCTTAATTATGCAAGACTAAAACAGTTAATTAAAACAATGCATCCAAAAGTATTTATGAATTTACAAAAAAAGGGAAATACAAGAATACATTTCTAAATACTTATATACAAAAAAAAAATACCTCAAATATACATCATCTAGGCCGGCCACAAGGAGGTACACAAGGACCAAAAGTTTGTATTATTTTACTCAACATTTCTACATCAAATCCTCCTCTTTCCTTTCATCCAAGATTTTACAACTCCTTTCATCATTTCACCACCTTTTTCTCCTCTATAAATAGAACCACCACTTCACTTCATTTCTCACACCTTCACAACACAAATCTCTCCTTTCTCTCCCTCTAAAATTCGGCCAAGGCCTCAAGCCAAAGCCAAAATTGTGCAACTTTCATATTTTTGTAATTTTCAAGTGTTTTTGGGTGAAATCTTCCAAGAGTTTCAACTTCTACTTGGTTTCATCTTTCTAATACCCCAAAGTAAGTAAAAACTAACTTATATCATCTGATATTTATGTTTATATAAGTCTTGCATAATATATATAATCGCCTACAACAACAAGTTTCATAAAAACTCAAGTTTATAAGTTCCTAGTTCTTATTTTTAAGTTGTTTCTTTAAATGTGTTTATGAATAAGTGAACACATTATAAAAGTGTTAATATTATTAAAACATGTGATATATGTGTGTTTTTATAACTATTATAACTTTTATACAAGTAGTCTTTGAATAAACAACAAGAATCATAAGTTGTTGTAAGTTTATAAACTACGGACTTTCGGCAGAAAATTTATATCGACTTTGAAAAATCATAACTAATTCATAACTCAACGAAATGAGTTGATTCTTTTCTCAAAAGTTAGATCTATGTCTTAACTATAGATCTGCAAATTTTCATGATTTATTTTGAAGTTTAAGACCTCCAGAAATTATTTGGGAAACCGAAAGTTTGACAGCTCAAAAATGGCCAACATAGCGTTTTTAACGAGCTTTTTCACTAACCTAAACAACTCGAAAAATGGCCGTTCTTGATTCTAAAAATCCTTTGTATATAGTAGTTGAATGTCCTAGAAAACCAAAGTCTAAAACATTTTGGAGCTTGGTCAAAAACAGCCTCAAAGTAGGCCGAATAACCTCCGAAAAAGCTGGAAATTTATATATATATATATATATATATATATAAACTTGACGTTTTAAGCACATTTTATTTATAAACTTGTAATGTTGGGTGATTTAAGACATAAAAATCTATAAATATACATATTATCATATATTAGTGATATTAAGTCCTTATTATCATTTAGGACTCGGTTAAACACCTCCGGTTTCATCAACCATCAAACAACGCACCTTTGCATTTTTGCGCATAGTTTTGCCATCACAAGTTCGGTGAGTTCTCATAGCCCCTATTTTCACAATGTTATGTTTTGGGGTTGAAATACATGCTTTGTTTTCATATGGACACGAAAATAACTTCATTTCTATTATGTATTACACATGTGGTTCCATCCGCCCTTATATCATGAACCGTTAATTGCATTTATTTGTAAGCGCGAATATATTGTGGATAGATCTATTGGGAGTCATGTCCCCCATTCGGGTTAGCTCGGTTCGGCTAACAGCGAGTGCATATATATTTAACACACGGTATTACGTATGGGAATACTGCACAGGGCAAACTCATTTTAATTAAGCTTCGGTTGCATTATGGTTTATATGTAATACATAACATGGAATTTATGATTTTATAAATTCGAACTCTATTAATGTTGTCCATACAAGTCAGATTTACGTGTAAACCTATGAGCTCACCAACAATTTTGTTGACGTATTTTAGCGTGTATTTTCAGGAAATTAAGGCAAGTATGCCTTCAAAAGTAACTACTTACAAGCTTCCGCACTTAAGGAGTCGCATTCTATTTCAAACCGTCGGAGATTTATTTGCATTATTTTGGATAATTTAATTATGTATTTAAATCTCTGTACCTTGCGAACTACTTATCATTTACGGGTTATGTAAAACATTTCTACCTTTTAAAGTCATATCGATGTATTTTTGAAAACGTCCATATAGTGATCGTTCATTATGATTTTAGTATGTACTTTCACCCTAAAACATAACGTAAAAATAGGTGCTATGAAGACTCATCGTAAATGTGATGGCAAATATGAGAGTAAAATCGTAGATTTCGTAGATGACTTGGGATGATGCTTGATGTATTTTAACTGAGGCCTAAATGATACGAGGGACTTAATACTTCCCATATATGATAATATGCATGTATGAGGGTTTTTATGTTTTAAATCACACAACTCAACAAGTTCATAAATAAAACCCACTTAAAAAGGTTAAGTTTATATATATAGATTATCCAGGTTTTGTCTTAGTTTTTCAGCCTACTTTGTGGTTGTTTTTGACCAAGCTCAGAAATAATTTGGGCTTTGGTTTTCATAATCATAAAAATACTATAAACAAGTAAATTTTCAAGATAAAACGGTCATTTTTGAGGTGTTTAGGTTAGGGAAAAGGGTCGTTAAAAACCCTATGTTGGCTATATTTGAGCTGTTAGACCTTTCGGTTCCAAAACAGTATTTGGGGGTTCAAAGCTCCATATTAATTTATGAAAACATCCAGATACCTAGATCAAACATAGATCTAAATTCTGAAACAAGATTCAACTCATTTCGTTAAGTTTTGAATTAGTTATGATTTTTCAAAGTTGATGTAATATTTCTGCCGAAAAATCCGGATTTCATATCCTTGAAACAACATGCGATTCTTGTTGTTTATTCGCAAACCACATGTATAAATGGCTATGAAACACATTTATATAACTTGTTTTCATATTATTCATGGTTACATATAGTTTTTATATATTTATAAATACATTTGAAGAAATAAACTTTAAAAATAAGAGCTAGATATTCATGAACTTGGTTTTTGATGAACTTTGTTGTTGTTGGTGATTATATATTATTATGCTAGACTTGTATTAGCACAAATATAAGAAGTAATTAGTTAGTATTTACTAACTTTGATGTATTAGAAGTATGAAATCAAGTAGAAGGTTTGATCTTGAATTGATGCACCAAAAATTTTTGCACAAGATTTTAAGAAACAAAAGTTACAAACTTTTGCTTGTGAAAAGGCTTTGGCTGATTTTTTTGAGAGACAATGACAGGTTTTGCTCTTTCCAAGGTGCGAGAATGGATGAAGGATGAAATCTATATTTATAGAGAAAAAGTTGTCATACAAATGGAGGTTGAGTGAAGATATAGATGGAATGAATGTATTAGTGTATTTTCCTTTTTATGTAATTTCATAAATACTTATGAATATACTAGTTTTGTGTATTTGTTTTTGTTTTGCATCATTAAGGTTATGTAAGTTTGTTAACGCATGATTAGTTTCACTAATCTTAATTTAATTATGCACTTCGTTGAATTAATCCATCATATCGTAAATTGATCGGATTAATTACTTTGTCGTTAACGATGAACTTGTTTTTAATCACATTGATTAATTGCTAATGACCAATGATTAGGTTATAACTTGCTAATAACTACTGATTTAGTTATAGTTGCTAACTTGATTTTGTGCCGGATGTTACATTGAAGCTGTTAGATTTATTTATTTCAATCAAGTGGTTTAGTTTGTAATAATATGTAATTATTCTATTTCCATGTAATTGTATTTTAATTCTATGTAAGCTTTTCTTTTAAATAGAAAGTTGAGGGGTATGTTGTGTAAATCCTGTTAGGCAAAAATTGTCTCAATCAAACCTGTTCTATTTCATAGGAGGAGATTTCTAATCAAACCTGGTTGGAATACTTAGGGGAAGATTTTAAGGCCTTTTAATGCCTCAATCTAACCTGTTGAGTGATTGCCAAAGGACAAAATGACATTTGAAATGGGTAACAGACCATTTCCTATAAAAAAAAAAAATAGCTTTATAAGGAAGAAAAAATGTCATAAGTTGACATTCCATTTTAAGTTAAAGCTAAGGACGAGAGAAACAAAAAGGTAAAAGAAAATGATTCTACATTAAGAAAAAAAATTTGCTTTGTCAGTTTTGACTTGGTGCAGAATAGTGATATTGTCCAATTACAAGGCATTCCCGTTTTTCTCTACAACCAATGAATAAGATTCACAGAGATTCTATATATGAGTATAATTGAGAAGCGTTCAAGGAAAGAAAAAATATTTTAGAATTCAAAAACAGAGAACGTGTCTTAGATTAGTTAAATTATGTTGTTCATTTCTGTCATCTCCATTTGGATTATTCTGCAATGCAAACCTGTTTGTAATATTAATAAGTGTTAATATATACTTACAAGAATTGAGAAAAATCTATGTGATTTAAGGATAAATTGTATTCATCCGCATCTACACTTTATCTAAGAGTATTTGGGAAACCTCATGGGACTCACAAGCCCCTCAAAGTATTCCTAGGTATAAAAAGGAAGTCTGACCTAGGATTTTAAAATATCTTTACACTTTTGCAAATTGAATATTGTAAGGAAAAAGTGGCGGTTGCACATGCTTTGGTTGACATTGATTAAGTTCAAACATTCCCTTTGTTTTCTTGCATGACTCAACCGATTATCCTAAAGATTCTTGTGTGAGTGTGTATTATTCATTTGGGACCACATCAACAATTGGAATCAGGGCCTTTGAAGTGGATTTCAACCAGATATGAGGCCTAGTTCAATGCCTGCTGTTGTTCTTCTCGGAAAAAAAACCCATGGGTTCCTTCGTAAATTCCTTTAATCCTCTGGTTTCACGTGTTTTAATGTTTTATAATCATCTATAAACATCATCTTATGCATTTCGAGCATCTTTGTTCAATTTTTACATGACTTAGGTGTTTATTTTGAAAAAGAAATAGCATCTGAACTGTTCTTCGATATTGGGACTGTTTTTGCTTAAAAATCCTCGATTAAAGTATCTTTTGTTACATGCTCTTTGCACAACTTGTTTCTAAAATCAAACTGTTAGATCTATAGTTGTGATAGTTTCAGGGTTCTAATTGTAATAAATGAAACTTAGTTTCGTGGCTAAGGTGTAAGGATTCAAAGTTTGATGTAAATGGGTTAAAAGACCTAATAGGTCAACCCATGCATTTGGATAGTATTTGAAACCATGCTTTTGTTTATATATAGTTGATTTTAGGGTTTTCATTGTAATCTTCCAGAAGCTTTGTACGTACGTTTCTTAGCAAGTATTGAGGTTATTCTAATCCTTTGAATGTTCTTATTGTTCAGAATATGTTCTTCATGTTCTTGATAATTTTAATGATTATATGTTCAATGTTGAATGTATGCTTCTATATGGGAATTACATTTGGTATCAGAGCCAAAATGTTTGTTTTAAAGTGTTGATATCATCTGATTTTCAAAATTTTGCAAGAAAAATTCTAGATTTTTTCCTGAAAAGTGTTAAAGTTCTTGAAAGTTCTTTGTGTTCTTCGAAGAACACCTCTGCTTGATCTTTAAAATAAAAAATTATGAACTATTTGTGGTTAAATCTCGTCTTATTATATTCCTTCAGGTGAACATCATACTGTTTGATCACCAATTCATGAAAGAAAGCATATTTGATTCTAAAAATCATTCAGATCTGTGTTTAATTTTTGTTAAAATCGTTAATTTCTCGAACTGTTCATCAGAGTTTCATCTGAGAGTTAACTAAAAGTTTATTCCGATGTGTTAACTTTTTTTCCCAAGTCCAATTCTAGTTCATGCTTTATCCGAGATTTACAACTCTCAGATCATACTAATTGATACTTGGCACTGCGTTATTGCCTAAGTAACTGAAGACTCGTCCTAGACTTACAACTCTCGTATCACAAGGCACACACAACTACTTCAAAGAATTCTTTTACAAAGGTCTCAGTTCATCCGAGAGTTATAACTCTCGGATATACCTTGATCTGCAAGTTATACTTCATTACACTTAGAATATTCTTGAGTGTCAGTTAATTGTGTCTGTTGACTTTTAAGTTATAAACTCTTACTAAACTCGGTCCAAAGAAGCTTTCAACATGAACCGCGATACTCTAGCAATGGGATCAGACGTTAGGCCTCCAACCTTGTATCGAGGACGCAACACTCTGTGGAAATCCCGATTCCTCGACTTCATTGAATGTCATGAGTTGGCTGACGACATTCTGGACTCAATCTACAACGGCCCAGAACAATTCACTCATCCTCTTCCGAGAGGTGCTAACGCTAGAGCAGATGGCAGTGACAAGATAATCTACACACCAGCTTAACTGAACCGAAAAAAGGCTGATAGGATAGCACGATCATTCATCATCCAGGCAGTTCCAGATGAAATTTACGTCAGCATAGATAGTTTTAAGTCTACTCGCGAGATGTGGGAGGAAAATGAGAGGCAAATGCAAGGAAATGACCGAAATGCAAAACAGCGTGAAGAAAATGCCCTCAATAGCTAAGATATGTTTTTGGCAAAAGAAGGTGTGTTACTGGAAACCACATATCACCGGTACTGGATGCTGATGAACGAACTCCGAAAGAATGGAGTCAACAAATCTCAAGTTGAGTTGAAGACGAAATTTGTAAATTCATTAAAACCCGAATAGAAACAACTCGTATGGTTGATTCGGGAAATTAATGACATCAGTATACACGATCTGTTTGATAGCCTAGTATTTATTAATCCGAAGTCTCTAGTAAGCCTGAACCGAAAAGGATAGATGACCCACAACTTCTGATTCTCTTACTCTTTTCATTGATAAGAAACTTAAGTCATCTAAAGCCGTGAAACTTCTTAAACTTCTTTCTGAGTCCTCTGAGTCCGAAGATGATGACGCTGACACTGATCCTGAGGCTACTGAACTTCAGAAACAAATTGCATTGCTCAAAAATGCATTTCGTAAGAAGTTTCCTAAAACATCCAACAAACTTCAAAAAGAAGCCAAGAGTATGAAATTTGATGACAAGAGGGAGGTAGCTGAGAAACCAACGGAAGAAGAACACAAGACTGATGACAAGGAGAAAGGATACTTCAACTGTGGAAAACCGGGACACTTTGCGTGTGAAAGTGATCTTCCATAGAAGAAGAATGAAAGCTATTACAAGACGAAGTATAATCTCGCCAATCAAATGAATAATTGTCATGCTATATTTGTTGAAGAGGAACACTAGTTTAAAGACACTGATGATGAAGACGATGATGCAGATCCTACGTGTTTCATTGTCGACACTCAACCAGGAGAAGCTATGAATGAAGCATCTAAAGTTTCATTGATGGCTCACGACGCTAGTATAAGCAAGGAATGCTCCACACCTAATCATGTCGTATGTTTTCTTCCCGAGGAATTCTTGATTGAACTAAATGTGTTAAGAAAAGAGGCCAAAAAGTTAAAACTCTTTCAGACTGACCTTATGAATGCTCAAAATGAAAATTTTGACTTGAAATCAAACATTTTAGTGTTACAAGAAGAAGTGTCTACAACTAATAACGAGAAACAAGATTTTTCTACTAAAATGACTCAACTAGAATACGATCACCTAGTGCTATGTATTGGCTGAAAGAGAGAAATTAAAAGAAAACCTCAAAGACATGGACGAATGATTTTATAAACGTGGCCAAACTGATCAAACCATAAATATGTATAAGCCTAGAGAGTTAAAATCTAGAGAATGATTAGGGTTCACTGGTCCTAGAGTAATGGAAGAAATGATCGACAACCAACACAGTCCTTTATTTGATATTGACACTATGAGTTAGGGATTTGTGATGCCTTATAACAAAACTTGGCCAGAAGTGTTAGTCGAAGAAGAAGAAAAACGAGCAAGACCTGATATAAAACGAATTAAATTTGTTTATGACTGGTTAAATTATAATTCTCTTCAAGTTAAATTAGACAAATCCTTTAGAGAAGACGAATTTGTTGAACCTAAGGAGATAACACTAGATCCGACATTGCCATAACCTCGTGAATACATACCATATACTATTCTAGAACAACGGGCTTTTGATCTACAACATATATTTGAAACCATATCACGACATTTTGAGCAAGAAAGGATAGTTTTTTCATAGAAAATATCAGATCTCGAAGCCGAGATTGCTCAATTTAATTCCTCTCTAGCTGACACTTCGCTACAAAATGATAAATTCCATTCCCTTGAGATAGCTTTAACAGAAACCAAAGAATTGTTCGATTCAGACAGAAACAATTTTTTAAGAAAAGAAAATGAGTTTAATGAGGCAAGAAGACAATTTTCAGTGCAGGAACAGAATTTCAAACTCGATGTTAACTCATTTGACAAATAACGAGATCAGCTTCTAGCCACCATTAAGGGGTTAAAATCTCAAATTGTTTCTACTCAACATCGTTCAGGAAAACCAGTTTCTATGATTCACAACTCTAAGGTTACAAATCTATCTCAAGCCAGTGAGTCAAACTCTAATCTAATAAAACAACATCTTTTAGACGTAAAGAAAGACAAAGCCCTAATGATCGTACCTATTTCGGAACACGTAGGCAACAATTCCAGAACTGTTCCCGAAAATTTTGTTGCTTCTTGTAATAAAGGTAAACAGAATTTTTGGAAACAGAAATCGCACAAAAAGTTTATTGATTCTAAATCTGCGAACGCTAACAAAAATGTGCATTTCATTTCAGACAATCGAGTAAAACCAAAGGGCACAACACAAAAGACGGCATCTAAATTCAAGAGTCAAGGAGCAGTCCCTGTTATTTCAAATTCTTTAGTTTCCAATGTAATCAAAGACAAAATTGTGGTTGATTTAAATTCTAGTACTGTTTTGAATAATTGTGTTGTTACTAATGATTTCAATGTTAAGACATATTCGTTTAAACAGTTGTTCGATTTGTCCATAATGCCACAAAGTTTGTCCGTGCCTACTTTTTTAAACTATGCTCTGGATTTCAAACATAAACGTCGTTGTAGGCCTAAACAAAAGGTTAAAAAGAAAACTCATAGACCTATTAAATATAAGTCTGTCTGCATTCCTAAGAATAATCTTCCTGCAAACATGGACTTTAAGCGTACATCATATAAGATCTATGTAGGTTCCCATCTTAAGAACCTAACCGTAAATGCTAATCCAACAGGACCCAAATTTCATACAGTTTGGGTACCAAAGGTCACCTATTGTCTTGCAGAAATGGTTTCTAATCATCTCGGATTAGAACCCGCTCTTCATCTTCAATGACTTCTGAACACTCAGTTCAGAACCCGTTCTTCAATCATCACACACTGATCGGACTTTTTCTTTCAGGCAAACAGTGTGCGGATTCTACACTCTGGATGCTCGCGAAATATGACTGGTCAAAAAGATCTCCTGTCTTACTTCACGTAATATGATGGTGGTTCGGTGATATTCGGCAACAACGACGTTGCTCAAATTTGTGGCTTTGGAGATCTTGAAATGGAAAATCTAAAGATTACTAAGTCTCTTATGTCCATTGTCTTGGCCACAATCTCTTTAGTATTAGGCAACTTTGTGATAAAGAACTTGAGGTATCTTTCAAAGCCACAATATGTAGAAATTCACTCTTTAACGGGTAAGGAAATTCTTGCCGGCACTTGACGATCAAATTTGTTCACCATCGACCTCTCCAAAGTAATAATCAACAAGACGATATGTCTCTTGTCTAAATCCTCATCCTAACAGTCTTGGTTATGGCACAAGAGATTCTCTCATCTAAATTTCAAAAACATTACCAAGCTTGCATCAATTCGTCTCGTAAGAGGTCTACCGGTTTGACAAAGATCAACTATGTGCAGCATGCGAACGTAGCAAGATCAAGATAGCCTCACACAAACCAAAACCAGTACCTAACACTTCATAATCCCTGGAGCTCACTCACATGGACTTGTGTGGACCGATGCGCATTCAGAGAATCAACGCCAAAATGACACATCTGAGCCTATACCTACTAACCCCACACAACAATCTCCCAAAACTCCAACTGGTGCTTCTGTTCCTAACCTGAATCTTGACTTAGTTCAAGAAACCACTACACCGGCCGATGCTCCTCAAACGGACTCAAACCCTTCTGATTCACATAAATTCGCAGACGATCTCATGCCTCTTTTGCATAAATGAACCTTATCCCATCCAGAATCTCAGATCATTAGGGATAGGTCCGCTTCGGTTTAAACCAGATAAGCAACAAATGTAGAATGCATGTTCGCTGCGTTCGTGAGCAAGATCGAACCTAAAACAATAGCTCAAGTATTACGAGATCCAGACTGGGTGAACGCCATGCACGACAAACTTCATCAATTTGAACGTCTACACGTCTGGAGGCACTTCCACGTCCAAAAGATCGATCAGTTATCGGCCCCAAATGGATTTTTAAGAATAAAAGAGACAAGAACGGGATTGTCATCCGCAACAAAGTAAGACTCGTGGTTAAAGGTTATCGATAACAAGAGGGATTCGATTACAATGAAACGTTTGCTCCAGTAGCCAGACTTGAAGCAATTCACATCTTCCTAGCATACGCGGCATACAAAGACTTCACAGTCTATCAAATTCACGTGAAGACAGCGTTTCTCAACGAAATGCAGAAAGAGGAGGTGTATATGGACCAACCTGAAGGTTTTGTCGATGAGTCTAGACCATCTTATGTCCATGCTCTCGAACGTCTACACGTCTGGGGGTAGTTCCGCGTCCAAAGGATCGATCAGTTATCGGCCCCAAATGGATGTTTAAGAATAAAAGAGACAAGAACGGGATTGTCATCCGCAACAAAGTCAGACTCGTGGTTAAAGGTTATCGATAACAAGAGGGATTCGATTACAATGAAACGTTTGCTCAAGTAGCCAGACATGAATCAATTCGCATCTTCCTAGCATACGCGGCATACAAAGACTTCACAGTCTATCAAATTCACGTGAAGACGGCGTTTCTCAACGAAATGCAGAAATAGGAGGTGTATATGGACCAACCTGAAGGTTTTGTCGATGAGTCTAGACCATCTTATGTCCATGCTCTCGACAAACCTCTTTACGGTTTGTAACAAGCACCTTTGGCATGGTAGATAGCTTAACTGAATTCCTCCTTGATTCTGGTTTCACAAAAGGTACGGTCGATACAACCTTGTTCATACGACATAAAGGTAATGACATTTACTCGTTCAAATTTACGTAGATGACATAATATTCGGTTCTACAAAACCTTCACTGTGTGAAGAGTTTTCAAAATTAATGGAATCGAGGTTCGAGACGAGCATGATGAGGAAAAAATATATTTTTTCCTTAGATTACAAGTCAAACGACTTGCACATGGGATTCTTATAAACAAGTCAAAGTACATCCATGATCTTCTAAAGAGATTTAAAATGGAAAACTACATGTCTATGAAAACTCCCATGTCGATTTCCTCAAATCCTGATACTGATTCAATGGGTAAATCCAAAGACATCACTACTTATCAAGAAATGATTGGTTCCTTACTGTATTTAACTGCTAGTAGACCGGATGACCTTGGTCTCTAGTATCACATCCTTGCTTTAAAACACGCTTGCTTATCCCAGGAATAACAATAAATGCATAAAGCTAAATAAAACATTACAATAAGTCGTGCACTACACATGCTTCAAGGTTACAGTACTAAGTTGCTAAAAACATCATAACATAAATAAAAGCAGCTACCCAAAACCCAAGGCATCATAAGCTATACCACAAGCTGAAAATGAGCTAAGTCCTCTGGGCAGATCAGATAATAGACCTAAGCAGAAGGTCCAGCTTGTTCTTTACCTTTTCCTGTAAAAATTGTAAATAGCAACTGTAAGCTAATGCTTAGTGAGTAAACAGATATTCATGAATGCATGTAAAATATGAGGCGAAAGTGCCTAAAAAGGCTGTTATGCTTGCTTGCTTGCTTGCTTGCTCATTTGCTTAATACCCAGAAAGAACGCTGCACAATTGAGACATTTCACGCAGAACGGAGATGCCACCACTAGGGGTTTACCGCTGACAGATGATCAATCTGTGATACGGGGCTAGCTACCCGTATAATGCTCAAGGGATAGTGGTGAACATCAGAATTGCTTGCTCGCTAAATATAATGCTTATGAGATGCACAAAGAAACGCTAAAACAAGGCTTGCTGTATAGTATGCAGAACAATAAACAGATAGCAGATAAATATGCATATTAATAGATCAAATGTAAGATCCGGCTAAGCTGGGCATCACCTGTACCACAGTGTTCGCCTTCACTCACAAAAGTCTATTGAATTCCAAAGAAGTCACATAGAAGCAATTTATGTCTCAATTTCTTATAAAACATGTAAACAAGAATAACTGTTACTCACTGTACTGAAAATGCTTTGAAACGCTCTGAAATACTTGCTCGGGCTTATTTATGCTTTAAATTGCTTTATAACGCTTGCTCTTGCTTATCTAGGCTTTTAATATATTCTGGCACTGGCTTTGACTCGCAACTGGGCTAAACGGCTTATGTATAATATCTGAAGTTCAATATTGCAGAACATGTGCTAAATTAATATTGCTAGCTCAATATTCCAACATCTCTAAGCCATAACTTCTAGCTAAATATTTTGCTAATTATTTTGCTAATTTATGCGTTGTTCGTAAATTTTATTAATTAAATTCGAAATTTAGGGGCTAGATTCGAATCTGAGCATCAGACTCGAAGTCAGATTCGAATCTGAGTATCAAACTCGAAGCCAGACTCGAACAGGGGATTAGATTCGAAGCCTCATTCGAATCTGAAGTTAGATTCGAGACCCATATCTCGAATCTAGCTCTATTCGAGTCTGTTCTTGGCATTTCGAGTCTGTTCTATACATACTCGAGTTTGTTCATAAACTACAGCTTTAAACATGCATTTTCAAGCCTCAAATCCACAAATAATCTAAGTAATAAGCCTCGGTTTAGTTATATTATACATTATCTATCATATTCTAGCTAAAATTCATACGAAATTAGCTTTAAATCGCCTAAAATTAATAAACTCGAATTTTGTACTTCAAACCGAAAATGCAGAAGTCGAAAATGACATTTCTTACCTCAAATCCGTATGAAATCGTACATGCAATAGGAGATTCACGTAGTACTCTTCGAGATCTTTCCGTTATCGTATAGAACACGAGATTTGGCCGGTCGGTTTGGGAGAAAAGCTAGAGAGATGTTCGATTCTAGAGAGAGGAGCTCTGGAGTTGCTAGAATAGTTTTGCAAAAGTGAGAAAATGAAGCACCCAACTCCTATTTATACTAAAACTCGAAATTACATCATTTTACGCAAATTGCTCAAAAATACTTAAAATAAAATGCAAATAGAAGCAAGGTGTTATATCTAGTATCCGAAAGGAACTAGTTTCGAACTAACTGCCTACTAAGATGCAGATCATGCATGTTGAAAACATGACAGAAAAAGCACGTCGGTCACATCTAGTTCCTCGGAGATAAACTGGTAAGTTGGGCATCAAAGAAACAATACAGTGTTTCTCTATCCACTGTTGAAGCTGAGTATGTTGCTGCTGCAAGCTGCTACTGACAACTGCTTTGGATGCACACTCAACTCCGACACTATGGTTTCAGACTAAGCTGCATTCCATTCTATTGAGACTCAATGAGCGCAATAACCATTACTGGTAACCCTGTTCAACACTCTCGTGCTAAACATATTGATATTTGGTACCATTTTATAAAATATCATGTTGAAGAAGATACTGTAGAATTACACTTCGTAAACACTGAAAATCAGATTGCCGACTTTTTAACAAAACCTTTGTATGAAAAATGTTTTAATTTTCTGGTGAACAAGTTAGGTATGCTGAATTTATAAACATAATTTATTTTAAAATGCAACATTTTTGCAATGTTTATCTGCCTTATCAAAGACAGATTTTCTTTTCGCTAATGTTACATTTTTTCTAACTTATGTTTCATGTTTACTTAATATAATTCTAGTCTTTGTATTAATTTTTTTCTGTCTCAGGCCTAATAGGGACGCATCCAGGTAAGTATACGAGTGTTTTAAGTGTCATATCATGCACACTCGGAGGGGGAGAATTTACTTTATTTTATCTTTGGTGTGTTTAATTTTAAGTATACTATTTCATATTTTACTTAGTGTGTTTATTTTTATATGAAACCAAAAAGCCAAAAAGATTTTATCTTTATTTTCATTTTTTTAAAACCCAAAAACATTTTTCCTTAATTTTATTTTATTTTATTTATGCAATTTTATATTTTCTTTTTATTTTAGTTTCTTTTTTACGGAATGGCTGTAACGGACAGGTCAGGTTCCCCCTTACCGGGTTGGGGGGAACCTGTTTCAAATTTCTATAAAAAGTCCCCACCACTTTCGATTTTCCTTTTCAAATTCTATTCATCATCTTCTTCATCGTGTAAAAAAACCCCAATAACCCTCTACTGTTGCATCATCAAATCGATCATTTGAGGTGTTTTAAAGCGTTTTTGTGCACAAAAGTAAGTTACGATTTTGTTTCTTCATATGAATATGCATTTTCACTGACCAAAACGAGCATAAAATGTCATTAAAGGGGTTGTCGGGTCTATATTTTGTGAGTTCCTCCGACAGGAAGAAACCAAAAAGTAATTCAAAAGTCACTTTTTGATCGAAAAACTTAAATGTATAAGTTGTTTGTGGGTTGGGTATAAAAGAAAAAAATTGACAAAGTGTTCCACACTTTACCCGAGAGTTGAAACACTCTGGCAATAAAGGGTAACTGGAAAAGACTTAAATTTTCTATGTGTTTGGGATATCAAGATATACACGAGTGTTGCAACTCTCTTGCATACCTACCTCCTTGATGGTCCACAAAATAATACTAAGTTAAAATTGCTTGTAAAGGCTTGTCCGCGAGTTACAACTCGCGGGTAAAACTTCATCCGCAAAACATTCTTAAAAGTGGACTAATCACAAATCTTTCTAAGTCAAACTCGCTTGTGTAGTATTATATGCGAGTTCCAACTTGCGGTTGCTACTTCATCCGCAACTCTGTGTCAAAAAGGTTTTCCAAATTCCAACTTGCGGCCAAAGGCATAGACGAGAGTTACAACGCTCGTGTAATGCCCTGATCAATACTTGGCCAACAGTTCAACATTTCTAACTTTTTCAACGAAAACTATAGGCCAAAGGTTCATTCGAGAGTTGAAACTCTCGGACAAACCTTCATCCGCAAGTTAGTGTGCTTCCAAACTTCCATTTTAAAACCCAACTCACGTCCAAAGCCTCATCCGAGGGTTGCAACTCTTGGATGCCTCTTTATCCGCAAGTTGTGGCACGATTTTTTCTATGTCTGGAAACCACAGTGTTGAGCTCACATGAAAGTTCACTTGTTTAGAGGTTTTAAGTCTTGTCTACAGGCTGTTTCACATGAATTAGTTTGAGTTGGGAATGGTCTTATGGATTTTGGTTCTTCAGATGGATTCTGTTACTCAGAATTAATCTGTAGAAGCCCTTAATCAAATCAGATTCATTCTATCTAACGCCTAACACATGAAACATCGCTGAACAAGTCATGATATTCTGCAAACAGGTATCTAACTTTCAACTGTTTGACAGGAACAATGGCATCCCATTCCCATTCCAGAGAGAATGTACCTCCTCATAGCCCTCAACACTCTGACCTAAACCACCAATCAGACGAGGAAATAACCTCGAGATCAGTAGCACACCACCTAGAGCCTCAGAGCAAATCTTTTCGAAACAAATGTGGCTCGATATAAAACCCAACAACTTCCTCCTAGACCCAGGTTTCTTGAACAAAACCGATGAAGATCGAGACCTTCGCCTCTCTAACCGAGTGGTTGAAGAAATTCTATTGGGCCACCGTATATCCTATGCCCTAACCAGCCGACCTCGACCCCGACGTCCCCAAAAATATCTCCAACAACTTTGGCATACTCTCGCCTACCACCCTGACCCAGAAAATGAACATATTTCAAGTGACATTGAGAACATATTTCAAGATATCCCAGGTTGTCCTAAATATGACGAGTAGTTACCTGAGGAACAAATATGCCGAGAGATAGATCAACTGGGTTATGGTGGCAACTTTGAAAAGGCATCAAAATTTTACCGACGGAAACTTCTAGGCTCATGATACTATATGTAGTCCATCCCCGACCGCTGCGTAACTATTAACGCCACCTGCACTGACCGCGCAAGTCTCAAAATCCTTTGCATTTTCAACATCATAGCCTATAACCGCCACGACAACTATGCATGAACGCTATTGACGGAGCTGATTGAAATGATCCAAGCCAAAGGGACTCGTCGGGCCAGAAAATTTGTCCCAGCTCTGTGATTTTTACAAATGATCATCTCTCACTGCATGACCAAGATCCCAGAAATTCGACGCCGAGATCATGAAATGAGGGTTTGGGATTTTCAAATCAAGTACTATCATGATCCAATCACTCCTCTTGGGATCCCAGTCAGACCCTTATCTGAAAAGCTTCTCGTCTATGCCGATCCAGAATCTTAGGCAATTAGGGATTTTAGAGAGAGGAATGCTCCAATGGCCCAGCCAGCATCGGCTGAGCCTACCCAAGGAGCCCACCCTGAGTTACTAGGTGTAGGGGGAGTTGAACGAGAAAATATTGTTGAGAGGGTTGATGAGGGTAGAATGCCTGAGATTGCCCAGCAAGGAGACCGAGAGAGTGAGGGGACACATACTACCCAACTTTCTCCGCTAAGAATTCCCTCTCCTGAGTCTCCTCATGATGAAGATGTAGATGATGATGATGATGTCACTCGTCCCGCTTCGATTCCAACTCACTCTCTCGCAACTTTGCATGAGATCATCTAGAGTCAAGGGGGAGTTAGGAAAATAGCTGAGAGCGCCCAGCCTCCGATAAGCAGGGCATCCAAATCTGCTACTGGCACCCATGGGTTGGGTGCCAGTATTGAAGAAGCCGTCATTAGCCCAGTGACGCATGCATAAACCTCACCCAGCCACTCATCGGCTTCCCAACAAGCCCGTGTTTCAATTTTCCACGGGGACGCAACACATACACTATCTGCAACTCATTTGGATTTCGCAGATATTGAACAAGGTAGACAAGATCATCTGTCACCGACTTCTCTTAATGCAAAATCCAGTCTAGAGCCCATTGTAATTGATAAATATTTGGCTAGGACACTCGAGTCACTTCATAAGCAACATCTGAGTGACGTTGCCGGAACACTCGGAGCCGTGCACACTCTAAGTGCACCGGGAATGATGAATGGAAGTCCTGTCATGGCTACATCCTCGCCAGCTATAAACTCAGGCCATCAAGGGACCACTACGGAGTCTCCTGCGATGCAAACGGAACGCCTAAGTGGCACCGGGTTACAACAGGACTCCGTGTCCAAATCTGAGTTCTCTGAGTTCAAGGCTCTCATGTCACAACAACTGAGTGACATGTACACCTTTATTACTGAGCAACGAGCGATCCCGACCATTCCATCCATTGAAAATGCAAAGCATACTTTCCATTCTCTGCGCAAAGTTTCTTCAAATCTATCATCAACCAATGCCTTGATCCTTCAAATATTGAACAATGAAGCTTCTGTGTCATCTAGTCAACAAAATCCTCTGGTTCATCAAATGGGTGAGCGACTGAAAGTTATAGTCGAATCCTGCCTTGTCGCTGCCCAGGGGACAAAAAGAAAGCATGATGATTAGGATGATCCTGATCAGCATGAGGGGGAGAAAAGAGCAAAAGTCGGAGGCAAAGCCCCGAAAATATTTGAGGAATCATCTCAAATAAGTCCAAGACCATCAGCTCCATCTCGCTAATCTGTGCCACATGAGTCAAAAGCTGAGCTTCCGGCTGTGTCTCTTGAGGAAACAGACTCAGGAGCTCAAATAGCTTTTACAATCTGGGAAGACCCTAAGGAATTCACTGCATTTGATGAAGAAGGAGAGATCCTTGCTACTGTTCCTCTGAGGATGTTTGATCCAACAGAAGTAATCATCATAGACTCCGAAGAAGAGGAACAGGAAGCACGAGAAGATCTGATAAAGGAATCCATGTGCATAGAGTATGCCGGTGAAGATGGTGTTGATCCTCAAGACTTTGAATTTGAAATTCCTTCAAATGATCTGGTACCACCATCTCCAGCTCCAACTCTAGTTTCATATCCAGTTCATCAAAGCTCCACCAGTCCAATAAAGATCCCAATGATCCCTGATCAATTCTTTGAACTTGCTGAATCCTCCAGAAGATTTCAAATATATCAAGAGCGCTCAGACATACAAACTCCGTCCTCTACTGCTCCAAATGTTCTTAAAGAAATCACTAGGCTGCAAGCAAGCATGGATTTTTGGAGGTGAAAGTTCTTCTAAAAAACGAGAGGAACGACACACTGAAAGACTAACTGCCAAAGCTCTAAACTCTGTTAAATAGAGGGTCAGGAGTCCATACATGGAAGAAAAATACAGAAAGTTGTTTATGCGGGAGTTAAAGATAGTCAGAGCCGATCTTATTTGGTTTGTGAAATGCATAGAACAAAGAGATAGATCTGTTTATGTTGCCATGGCTGGATCCTTGAGAAAAAGTATGGAATCAGTACGGAAAAGGTCGCCAATTGTGAAAGTTCTTAAGATCAAGTTCGACAAGTTCCTGAGTATCTTTTATCCAATCTTTGAAGTGGAACGAGAAGATAGAACTTTATGTAAAATTACCGAAGTAGACTTTCCTAACTTAATTTTGCAGGATCTTGAATTCTTATATTTACATCTGCTGCATAACAAAAGTAGAGATCCCATTCAACAGAATGCACAAAGAAGTGTTGTCAACTTTCTTCGCCAAAATCTCACATTATCGCTGATTTTTGACTTCCAAATGGTGCTAGAAGCCAGATAAAGAAAAGTGAATATGCTTGCTCCAAATCAAGACAATCCAGGCCTAGAACGTCTATCTTTTTCAAAAGTAACTGTTTCAACAATGGTCGGAGTGGTCTATTTGAACTCTGAAAGAAAGAATTCATTTATAAGGAGAGACGAGCTCGAGAAATATTGCGATGACACCCTGTACATGGTCCGTAAGATGCTGATGATAAGGATCGAGAATCTGAAAGAAGCACTAAAGCTAGGCACAAGGCAATGGGAATTTCAAGAGGTACTAAAAGTTGTCAGAGACTTTCAACAAGATGTCCGAGATAAGTTAGAGTACAGAATGACAATCAGATGCCTTGACAGATACTTCGATCAGAGGAAGCTGGTGACTAACTTAAAGCCACAATCTGAAAGCTAATCACAAAGGGAGAGAATGTTAGATCTATAGTTGTGATAGTTTCAGGGTTCTAATTGTAATAAATGAAACTTAGTTTTGGGGCTAAAGTGTAAGGATTCAAAGTTTGATGTAAATGGGATAAAAGACCTAAAATGTCAACCCATGGCTTTGGATAGTATTTGAATCCATGCTTTTGTTTATATATAGTTGATTTTACAATTTTTCATTATAATCTTTCAGCAACTTTGTACGACCGTTTCTTTTCAAGTATTAAGGTTCTTCTAATCCTTTGAATGTTCTTATTGTTCATAATATGTTCTTCGTGTTAATGATTATATGTTGAATGTTCAATGTATGCTTTTATATGGGAAAGACAAACCGAGCACTTAGGTACCAATTTAAGGCTTTAAAACTCACTTTTTATAAAAAAAACTGGGTTTGTGTTTCTAATATGGTACTGTTTTATTGAAAAATACACAGTATAAGTGTAATCTTGGGTCCCAACTTCGGGTCCTTCTTCGGTTGATTTATCTTCAGTTCAAAGTGAATTTTGGTTCCCCAACCAAACTTCAGGTGCCTAGTCACCCGAACCTCGGTCATCTCCTGGACTTCAATTCTTTGACTAGTCTTAAGTTTCCAGTTACTATCTTTCACCCAAAGTTGAGTTCAAGCCTACCCGAACTTTGGGTCAGTTGTTTTTAGAAAACTTTACTTCTTTTTAAACCTATCTCGGGTCATCATCCAAACTTCGGCCCCCACCACCTGAAGTTTCAATCAACTGAACTTCGGTTCCTCCTAACACCCTTTCTGTGTCAACGAACATCAGTCGCTCAAACCCGAACTTCGATCCTGCTCAACCGAACATCGGTCCATCCAGCTGATTTTCAGTTTCCACTTCAAAGATTATTTTTTCCTTCACAGCACTCACCAACCACATTCACCTTGTCTAGAGAATCTCTTGTCCAAGGGTCAGAGAACAAACCACCTGTTCTCTTCCCTGATGAGTATGAGCAAAGGAAAAAGCGGTTCCTGAAATTTAAAAGCATGCAAGCAATGGCTCATCTCATGATCCATTGTATCAATGAAGGACCAACTTTTTTCTTCTCGGACATTCCTGTGGTTTCAACTCTTGTTCCTCCCAATCCCGCAGCCAAGGGAGTCCGGGCTCCTCAAGATGAAAGAGAGAGAGAGAGAGAGAGAGAGAGAGAGAGAGAGAGAGAGAGAGAGAAAGAGAGAGAGAGAGAGACAAGTAGCTGACCATAAATAAGAATATCTACTATACTAGGCCCTTCCCGGTGACATATTTGTAAGTAGTGACAATAAAGTGTCAGCAAAAGATATGTGGGAAATGCAAATGCTTGGGGCCGATCTGAATGACAGGGCCAAGATTGAGGAGTCTAAGGCCAAGTTTTTTGAGTACGAGGCCAAGGATGGAGAATCCGTACAGGGTACCTTCACCAGATTCTGAACATTCTTGAATGAACTGAATAAGCTACACATCATCAAGGATCGAGATGATATCATTATTCGGTTCCTATTTTCTCTGGCTCCTGAATGGGCCATTGCATGCCGAGAAGCTAAGAGAAGCCTGGAAGTCAGTCAGGTGACCATAAGTGTTCTGTTTAAAAAATTGAAGAATTACGAGGGCGATGTGGATGCTCACAAACAGATGGTCAATACCCTGGCTTCTCTGTTGCTAAACGTGAACCAAATTTCCAAAACCAATATTTTCTTGTCATTACTATCAAACAAGGCACCTTAACCTAAACTACTGCCAACCTCATCTCATACACCCAACCACACCTCAGCTGGCTCTTCCTCTCAATACCCATATGCCTTACCTCAGAAGCCTTCCTATGGGGATCCCTTGGATGCAGAAGAGGCTAATATACATGAACAAATGGCCTTATTGTCGAATCGCCTTCAAAAAAAAGCGATTCTATCAGAACAAGAACAATAATCAGCTATGATATGATAAAGGCCTAAGAAGGTATCTGGATGAGAGGAGAGATGAAAGGAGATATGACAGAGATGATAGGAGACGAGATGACTTGAGAAGAGATGATAGGGATGAGAGAAGGTATGATGATCGGAGTGAGAGAGAGAGAGAGAAAAGACAATCGAGATGATCGCCTTTATGAACTACACGATGATAAAAGGGAAGATGATAGGCAGGAGACTCACAGACGTGAGGACAGCCGGGACTCCCGCCGAGTAGAAAAGAAGCAAGAACGACGAGATGAACGGCCAAGGAATGATGAACCTAAAACTTCTAATGATCGTGGATGCTACAAATGCGGAAAACCCGGTCACTTCGTTAGTGAATGCAAATATCAGTACGTGCGTGACTTTGGATACTATGAGCGAACATTGATGAATCTACAGCATGTCTGATGGCCAAATCCGGGGACTTAGAATATTGAACATCAGACTCCGAGGTACATTCCCTTTACTTTCATCAATCGTGAAATGCTAAAGTTGTAAAGAATAAATGTAAGTGGCACACAGAACTACTTAAGTTAGAAGCAAGATATAACACCGAAAAAGAAAAGTGTGTGAAAGCGGAATAGTTGGCTCAATCACTAAAAGAATCATCTGATAAGTTTGAAAAGAACTGGGTATGATAATAACAGATCTTGGTGAATCATAAAATTCTCTTTTATTGAAATGATTGAATTTGCTCTCAATGTGAATTACAAAGAAATATGGCAAAAGTCCCTTAACAAATTCCTTAGAATTTAAATTCCTTAGAATTTGTATATATTCTCCTAAACTAAGATCTAGAATTGACAAATCTAGTCCCTATACTTACGTATATAATTGTTTTCATCTCTATATATTTGTTCCAAACAATCTCCCCCTTAGAGATGAAAGCAATTTTTCAATCAAAGTTCAAAGCAGGAACTTTACACAGAAAATCTAAACAAAGTAAATATCTTCAAGATTTAAAAACATGATCTTCAAACTTTTCTCCTTTCTTCTCTTCGATATCTGAATTATCAAATAAACCTTCTTCTTCAATGTCTCTCTCTAATCTTCATATCACTTGTTCTTTGATCTTCTCTTTTCTCGTGAATAGAATTTGATCCTCTCCCTTGATCAATAAAAGACAACATATCATCTTTCATCTTGAACTCTTCAACCGTTGTCACAATTATCCTCAGCAGTTGTTCCAATTGTCTTCTAACTATTCAGTAGTTGTCTCTGAAATACAACTTTTCTCCCCCTCATGATAATCATAACAATTATGAACATCATGAAAAATCTTCAGAGACACAAATTCAGTGAAATTACCATTGCAGACATGAATACAACAACAATTACAACTTAAAATATTACAAATTTTCTCTCTCCCCGTCAAAATGATATCCTCTCTTTCAAATATGTCATCTCCCCCTATTCTGAACAAATTTTAAGTAATAGTGTCTAGGTCCACATAGGATTCATGTTTGCATAAAAGAAACAATCTATGTGACCTACTTTCAGCGCAGACGTGATTATAACACTGGTAGGATTTTTAAATAGTTATCGTGTAATCTTTTATCATCAAAGACTCATTGTGTCCTAAAAGTGTATATAATAAGCTCTAGACACATTGGGCATCAAATGAAGTCGGAGACCGGAGAAAATGCCTTCCTAGTTTCAATATCAATAATATCCAAATGATATATCGAAAGAAATGTGCTATATCTCCGTGATAATTGAAACAGAAATCTTTTGAGAGATAACTGAGTGGTTGGTGGGGTTAAGTACATGCGTCACTGGGTCCATGACATCTTTTTCAATATCGAGTCATCTAGGGCTTGATAGATTATGTGGTTTACCCAACAGACACAGTGTAGGTAGGAATATCTTTTCTTCAAATCCTTTCTCGACTCTCAGTTCTCATCAATTTTCAACTAAGATCCCTCCGGCTCACTTTTCAGAAATTCAGTCAGCTTTATAGCGAAAGCATGATCTGAGGCACCACCATCTGCGGTCAATATACCTATCTCATTTACATTTTTCCTCTGCTCGACCCGGTCAGTATTTTGTGATAACTGGCACTTCTCAACTCATAGACTTAAAGAACCCTCACCCACTCAAAGTACAGATGGTTTTCTCCTTGCGTAGGTCTTCCGGTTCTGGTTAGACCATAGAAGCAATGTTTATGCCTATTACACAAATTGGTGCATAATCAGAGTCAGCAGAAATAATGTTCAGCATTTCAGCTAATTGGATATCACACAAAGAATGATTAGGATTTTCAGCTCAGATGAAGTAGGAGATGAAATTCAAAACGAATTTGGGGAACTATTAGTTCTGAGGTATCAGAATGAAATGTAAAATCTGATATATGATATGAAATGAATCAGATTTTCATGAAACAATTAGCTCATGAGAGATTACGGGAGAATTTAGTATGAATGAATTAGAAGAATTAAGAATGCATGGGAGGATAAAGAGGTGAATCTCAGAAGCAATGAGATTATGAAAATCAAAGAGATTATACTCTGTCTATCCGGAAATTAACATCCTTAAAAATTTTATTTTCAGCTAAAAACGTCTTTATGTGTGCACAAAAATATTTCATTAAAAAAATTGCACACAACTTAGTGAAAAAAGATATCATCATCAGAGAGTGCGTCTGAAACTCCCCCTGGAAATTTGCACCCAAAGTTAGCCAACTCATAGAAAATAAATCATGAGCAAAAAATTTTAAAATAAAATTCCATCTTTGTCAATACAGCTTCAGAGTTGAATTCAAGGTAGGAATTTCAGAAAGATTCATCCTTCAGAATTGGATTCTAAACTGAAGTGATTAGAAGCCTTTTTTGTGGAATCTTTGGTTTAAGTCTGATGTAACTGAAAGCGTTGTTAAACTTTTCAAGGATGTGCGGGTACCAAATGAAATATTTGGAAGTCATATGCATGAAGTACGGGTTCTGCTCTGTTGTGAGTAGAAGCCATATCAAATAAAGACCCGGTTCTAGTCTGAATTAACTAGAAACCATTAGAGTTAAGATCCGGTTCTGCACTGATGTGTACAGAAACCATTTCCAATGAAGATCGGGTTTTAGTCTGAATTGACAAAAAAACCAGAACCTGCAAAATTAAGATGGCTTTGGTATCCAAACAGATTTCGATCCAGAGTTGTTAGCGCTATTGGGTACCCATCTCAATGCAAAATTAAGATGGCTTTGGTATCCAAATAGACTTGACAGCGCTATTGAATATATTTACTATCTTCTTTCTCAAACTCAGGATACAAATTTCTTTTAGTATGATAAAGTTGAATATCTGATTTATGAAAGAAACTTGAATCTGAACAAACATAATTATGCAAACTTTTCTTTCTAAAAATCTGTCCAGTGCTAGCCTGTTTCCGATAATACTATGTATTTTTCTTGGAAGATTTCTGCCGAGAAGAATAACCAGTATTTTCAGAAACTTTTGAAGACTTTGATTTTGAAGATTCACCAGCGTAAATCTTGACCGGAGGTTTTTCAACTACTTTATCTTTGTCTTCGTTTATCTTTAAAAAAATATTTAACTTGGAGATCTGAAGACAAATCAAAGTCAGGAGTTTTAGCTAGATTCTTTTCACTCTCTAAGAATAAATCAGAATGATTAACTTTATGTTCTAAACAAACATTAGAATCCTTAAACTCTGATTCATTTGAAGAAGGGGAAACATTAATTGTTTAGAAAGATGAAATATTTGATCGTCTAATCCTTTGAAAATGACCAAATATTAATTTCTGTGATTAACAAACGATTGGAAATCAGTTTTGAAAGATTGTTCTTTAATTAAGAACAACTTTCTCTCATCTTCAAACAATTAGATCTCGTTTTGAAATCTTGTTCTTTAAGGAATAACTCATTTCTTTCGTTCTCAAATAATTCTTTAGTTAAAGAGAACTCCTTTTCAAGAGAAAAAAGTTCTTCAGATTTGTTTGAAACATAATTCTGATCAGGATCATTTGTCTTCGAAAGTGTCTCTTCAATAGCTTTAACTTTCTTGTATAAACCAGATCGTTCAGGCAGAATATATTTTAGTTGATTTGCATTTTGAAAATTCTCTCGTTTAGAATCTTCATGTTCGTTTGATAATTCAGATATTTCTCACTTTAAGAATATGATTCTCTGAATTCATAACCTTTTGTTTTTCTTCAAAATTCAAAACTTCTTCTTTCAATCTTGTGACATCATTTAAATCAAATGCTTTATCTGTATTTAACTGAAGAAGAATATGATAATTATTCTTAGTAATCTGTTCAGATTCAGTAAGTTTTGCAATCAGCTCAGACTTTTCTGATGTTAACTTTGAAATGGAATCATTATCAGACATTTGATTTTCAAACAGTTTAATTTTCTCAATCAGTTTAGAATTCTTAGCTTTGAGATTCGACACTTGATCATGTTCATTTGCCAGTTTAAGTTTCAGAGAAACTACCTTCTTCTTCTCGCCTTGTAGTTTAACATCTGCTTGTTCAACCAACTTTATCACATTCTTCAACATTACTTAAAATTCCTTCAACTGTACAGTTACTTCAACAGGCTCTTCAGTTGTAGCCATAAAGACTGAGCAATATTCTTTGTGTTCTGTTCTTCAGGTTTGTGCTTCTTTGATGATAACTGTCTTCCAAACTTCCTTTTAAAAGCCTTTTGAAGGTTAAGTAATTCCAACTTCATCTCTCCAATATCTATGTGCCAAAAATCAGTGTTAGACTCCATCATATTAGTTTTGTGGAAATTTAAGGGAAATCAATTATGCTCTGAAAATATTAGCAAGTTGAAGGTTGTTCGAGGATCTAAATCCAATGTTGAAGCTCTGAAAGATGTATCTGTGGATGTTGACTTGGTGAAAATCAGCTCTGAAGTGACTTTTGGACGATGATTTTTCAGCTTTTTTACAAAAAAAATGCCTGTAACTTTTTTCTGGAGACGAATTAGGCCTTGAAATCGTAGATCTCGGTTCAAGCTTCGTTTTAACGTACGGTTGGCCCTGTAATGATATTCCACTCAAACGTTATGGCCAATTGAAGCAACAAAAGTGATACAGTTAATGTGGAATGATAATGCCTTGAATCTCGAATTGTAAAGGATGAAATTCTAATGAAACACAGTAAATCTTGATTAATGAAGAATGAATCTCGAAAGATACATCATAAAACTCAAAGTAAAGTCAACAAATCTCGAATTAGACTTTACAAAATTCGCAGAATAGGTGATAAATCTCGAAGAAAACTTGTCAAAACTCGAATGAAACTTGATGAAACTCGGATTAAACTTTATAAATCTCGAATGAAGCTTGATCAAACTCGGATTAAACTTGATAAATTTCGGATGAAGCTTGATCAATCTCGGATTAAACTTGATAAATCTGGGATGAAGATCGATAAAACTCAGATTAAAGTTGTTAAACTTGAATTAAAGTTTATTAAACTCGGGTTCTGTTTGATAAAACTCGGGTGAAAAGGGATAAACTCGGATATCCCTTTGTAAAACTCGAATAACACTAAAAAATAGTGTATCCCGAGTTTCAAACTTGCAGAGTAGATGCGTTTTTATTGCAGAAACACTTTTTGTGAAGTGACAATGTTTAAAACCCGATTAAAAACCCCAAATCGACCAAGAACTGCAGGAACACATTCTTTTTAAAAAGTCAGAAAAATCTCTAATACTTTCTATGTGTTTGGAGATAAGATGTGAGACTTATATCAACATATTCATCTTCTTAAACTAAATACTCCACGAGAAATTGAAGCTCAAACATCCATGAAATCAAAAACCACAGGAGATTTTCAGATTTTTGAATATTTTCGAAAAAAACTCAACAAATCCGTGAAAAATCAGAATAAATCGCTATAATATTTGAGAATAATTCACCCACTAGGCTTTGATACCAATTGATAATAACAGATCTATGTGATTCACAACAATAACACAAAATTCCCTTTTAATGAAATGATTGACTTTGCTCTTAACGTGAAATACAAAGAAATATGGAAAAAGTCTAATTTGTTTATATACACCTAAACTAAACTTTATAGAATTGAAAAATCTAGTCCCTGACCTTACAATTATAGTTGTTTTCATCTCTATATATTTGTTCCTAATAGGTTAAACGAACATAGTCTTGTCAAATCCTTTCTACGAGAAAAAGTAATGGCTGAGAAAGTTGGATGATGATGATGACGTATTCATGCATGCATAACCATTTTTTTTCTTTTCTTTTCTTTTTTTTTATTACATACATTACATTCATATATACCGATAATAAATTCTTTTATGATGAAATTTTTCTTCTATAAATGTATAAATAATGGTTTTGTAATTATTTCCAAATTCTTAAAATTATAAAAATTCAACATTTTGAATGTCAAAAATGGAATTTGATAATTTGTATATTATTTTCACGAATTAATAATTGAGCTAAACGACTTCAAATAAATCAACTACCTCAGATGTTACATTTTCCTCCCTGTTGCATTGATCCCGTCCTCAATATCATGTACATCTGAACAGTTCGGGGTACTACGACATCATCTCCGTTTTCGGCTCCCACGTATGATTCGGTCCACGGTGGTGCTGTTATCTCACTATGACCATCTCTATCTGCCGATTCCTTAACTTGCTGATCTTTTCATCAACTATCTGCTCTGGCTCCTCCACATATCTGAGTCACTGATCAATCTGAATATCCTATGTTGGCACCATCTCTTCAGCATTTGTTAGTACATCATGTGTGACGATAGCAGTCTAAGTGTAGATAGTCCTTTGTAATAGTTCAGGCTTTGTTATTACAAGTTAATATATATATATATATATATATATATATATATATATATATATATATATGTTTGATCTTGGTTATATATGTTTTATCTTGTTTGTGATTGATGTTTACTTAAGTTCAAACATAAGTTCAAGAACAAGTTCAAAGACAAGTTCAAGAATAAGTTCAAAGGCTAGGGTTTGAACTTGGTAGTAGCTAAGTTCGAACATGTAATGGATAAGTTCGTGGGCTTGGGCCTATACGAACTTGTCTGAGCTAAGTTCGAATCTAAGCACTATAATTAAGAGTTAATCCTTTTTCATTATTGACTTTGGTAGATATTAGCATCCAGATCTTGTACAGTGCACTACGAACTTGTGAAGATTTCAGAGAGTCGTTTCGGAGAGATACACGTGTCGGGTTGTTCGTTGTGACGGCTATCATTGTGTTAGTCTCCAGTTTCCGTGTGTGTAATCGATACGTTAAACCCCTAACGACGATTCTGCACTCGTTGGAAGGTGTCGCGTCAAGATCAGATCCATAGGTAGGTGACCTTACAAGTGGTATCAGAGACTAAAAGAGTGTTCGTCGTGTTAATTCAACATTCTTGGTTTCTTGACGTTCTTACCGGAAATCTCACGTTTTTTCTTAGTTTTCTGAGTTCTAAAAGCAAGGTAACGGAGAAAAAATCATATTAGTTCAATTTTTAAGTCGAAATCACTGTTTTTAATCTTAAAAACATTGGTTTAATCTGAAATCTTGAAAAAATCGAATTTTTGGCCGTTTCTCGAACTTGCGGCACTCGAACTTAAGGGGGTATTAGGGTTCATTCGAACTTGTCAGAATACGCTCCTCACGAACTTAATTTAGGGCTTCATTCGAATTTAGCTGAGGTTCGAACTTCTCAGATCGAATTTGTGAGAATTGAAGTTGTGAGAAACGAACTTGCCATATTCGAACTTGTTAGAAATTTAGGGTTTCTTCGAACTTGTCAGAGGTTCGAACTTGTCAGAGGTTCGAATTTGTCATAAATTTCTAGGGTTTTCTCGAACTTGTAGTCATTCGAACTTGTTGAGTTCGAACTTAAAGAAATTCGAATTTAATTTTAAAACGAATTTAAAACTAAATTAATTCGAGCTTACCTAAGTTCGAAGGGTTTATTTTAAATTAATTTATTAAATTAAATTGTTTAAGTTCGAAAACAAATAGTTTAGAAAGAATGTCGAGTTAGCAAAAATTTATAGAAATGGACCACGAGGTCGGCAAAGCAAATTCTACGTCAAAGCTGATGAAATTGGAGGACTACTATTGGTGGAAGGATAGGTTTGCTTATTTTGCTTGATTCAACGACATGCATATGTGGATATGCATCGATGAGGGATATATTATTCCTACGCAAGAACTAGAGGGCCGACAAAGAGTCTTCACTTATCAGAATATGAAAGATGATTACAAGAAATCTTATGAAGCTGAAAACCGAGCATTCTCAATTATAATAGAAACTATTCTAGGGCTCAACCACAAATGACAGTCCAAAGGCCAAGAGTGAATCTTAATCACTCAGCACCACAACAAACTCTCAATCAAAAACCCAAGTCACCTGAGAGGAGAGTTGGGTATTTGAAGGAGTTCACGTATGTGGATGAGAATGGTATTATAGAGTCAGTCATGGCTTGGGTTCCCCGTGATAACTAACTTGTTTTCTTTCATGTGCAGTAGCTAACTGCATGTCTTAACAACAAGTGGTTCGTCGAAAGTGGTTGCTCTCGTCACATGACTGGGGAAAGGAGTCTACTCACGAACTTCAAGGGAGGGAACAAGGGTTTTGTATCATTTGCTGGGAACAAGGGAGGACATATCATTGGAACTGGAGTGGTCACTAATGGGACAATCACCCTTGATCAAGTTTACCATGTTGATAAACTTGATCACAATCTCATTAGTGTATCTCAGATCTGTGATAAGAAGAATTCAATTATTTTTACTGAAACTCAGGCGTTAGTGCTGAAGTCATGATTTAAAATACCTTAAGAGTGGATCATGATGAGAGCCCCAAGGAAGAATGATCTGTACATGATGTACATTAACATATCAGACTCTTCGATGGGAACAATTTGTCTACTCTCCAAAGCTTCAGAATCAGAATCTATTCTATGGCACAGACGCATGGCACACTTGCACCCAAGGAAAATGATTTACATCACTAAACATGATCTGGTGCAAGGTGTTCCACTGATGAGTTTTCAGTTCGATGACGTCTGTCCCGTGCAAGAAAGGAGAACAACCCAAGAAGTCACACAAGTCAAAGACTCTGAACTTGATAGCTTCCACCTTTGATTTGCTGCATATGGACCTTTTCGGTCCAATCAACAAAAGGAACATAGGTCGTAATTGGTACTGTTTAGTTATCACTCACGATTACTCACGTTTCTCTTGGGTTTTCTTTTTTAGGTTCAAAGGACGAAACAACAGGAAAGCTGATTGGGTTCTTAGACCAAGTCGAGAACTCATACGGAACACGGGTAAAACGTATCAGGATTGACTTTGAACCATTTGGGGTACCGTGTACATTATTGAAAACAAAACATCAACTTAAGTTTGGTGAAAAGGCTGACGAAAGGATACTTCCTAGGTTATGTTCCTAACTCACCAAACAAAAAAAATGGTACGGTTGAGATTGTGTTTAACATAGATGTAACAAATTATTCACATGAACCCCAAACTGGTCCGGAATGGTTATTTGATTATGACCCTTTGTTTGAATCATTTAGCATATCGTTTAGTGGAAATGCAGGTGCAGTGGAAAATGACTTCTCCTCATTAAACCTTAATGACGAGTACCAAGGTTTTCAAAATCAAGCACTCCATCATCATCAGATGCTGCTGGAGCGAGAAATGGTTCCAGCAGCGGGAGTTCTTCTAACCGGTGCTCTTCTCTGTTGTTGTTGCTGTTGCTGTTGAGGTGGGGCTTCACCAATCCAATCTTCACCTTCCGGGGCGACAAAATCTGAATCTATTACTGCACCAAACAGCGGTGCTACTTGAGGCCTTACCTGCTCAGCCCTTCTCGCATTATGAGTCTGGCAGTCAGCAAAGATGCGCTTGTTAATCAACGTAACGCCACTTTGGTCGGATAGTGGCGGCAGATTCGGCCAGATATTACAAATAATCATAATGGAAAAACGAGGATACATTAAGAATCGTTCCCTTGCAGGAGCTATGATCTGATCCACAAATTCACCAAAAAACATCTCTGAAAAGCTGAACTTCTTGTTATACACCAAGGCAATGAACGCAGATTGCAGCTTTGACACCATAGTGTCAAACCCTGCCTTCTTCCGTGCAAAACACATCATAATCACGTGGACTAGATATCTCCACTGCCCTATGAACCCATTCTTTACATACGATGCCTTTGTGATGTCTTGCGCATATCCCATCCTTAAAAATTCTGCTTGCCGTATAGGTAAGGGAAAGTCTATAGGGCCTGCTTCTTGCTCTACAGTGCCCAATTGCAGAATTTGCCACAACATAGTCGAAAACGCAATTGTTGACCGCCGACTCTTCTTCGCAGCACTGTAGGGGTAACCGAGCAGTCTACCTGAAGATGCTCCCAAAATTGCCTCACATACGTCAAGGTGATTTGAAGATTATATGTGAGTGGATAAGAAACTCGGGACTGCGTCAGGAATTCAATCATCTGATGATAAGGCTGGGCCTCTGGCAATTGAAGATCCATTGCCATGACCATATTATGCTTATTATAAAAAGCACGATCACCCATATCTACATACAAAATCACCAATAAAAAATTAGAAATTAAAATAAAATATAATTAAATTTGTTAAATTCGAATTTGTACAACTTCGAACTTTATTAAGTTCGAAATCTAACACATTCGAATTTGGACAAATTCGAGATTATGTAAAAGCATTCGAACTTAAATAAATTCGAGGCATACATTCGAACTTGACTGACTTCGAACTTATAGATATTTCAACAAGTTCGAACTTTCTGACAAGTTCGAACCTGAAGAACAAATTCGAAGTCGGTCACTTTCAACTTAAAAACCATGATTTTAACCCCATTTGACTTAATCAACCGTGTAACTTAGTCCTATCAGGTTCTAATCGAAGTTATGTATCATTTATTTGAAGTTTTATCTTTTTAAAACTCTTGATTTGAAATCACCTAGTTTTAAATAACATAACTATCAAATATGGTCGATTTTTGCCACAATAATGCCTAAACTACACTTACATAGTATTATGATGAACACTATACCAAAGTTTACGTGTATGTTCGAGAAATAGTGGGAAAACTTCAAGGAATAGGACGGAAGTTCGAAAATCGGTATGTACGAGAACAAGTTCGAGATCGCCCGAGACAAGTTCGAGAACACAAATTCGAGGGTAGGTGTCTTAAATGAAGAATTGTTGACCTATCTATGTCAACTACCTTCGAACTTAGCTTAAGTTCAAACTTCCAGCAAGTTCGAAGGTAACTTCGAATTTGTCTGGATTTCGAACTTAACTAAAAATGTTGAAAATTCTTGAATAAACTCCAACTTTTTCATGTAATGGAATTTTACAAACTTTGCAAAATCATTCACACTAAGCATCAGACTTTCACGTAATATTTTTTTCTTCAATCAAAAATGTATCCTAGTAAACTTTGACCTTTATCCTACTTAAAGTAAAATAAAAGAAAATAAAATGAACTAAAATAAAATAAAATAAAGTAAGAATAAAATTAAAACTACTCAAAAGTATTTTAAAAATTACGACATATACTAATAGAATATTTTTGCGAGAAAGTCAAAGAATGTTCAATCAGATAGCGGCGTCAAACGCACTTTCAGTATTTCACTTTCACACTTAGGAATTTTTATTCCTTTGTTTGTTTGTCATGATATACATTCCAAGTCGATTGTCGGTATGATTTTCGCATTAAACATTTAAGACTTTTGAAATTCCTTTGGCCTTTTTATTTATCATGAAACTACCTTACGTGTCCCATACTTAGATATACTTCTATGATCAAGGCAGACACACAATGATACAGTTTTGTATTTACATACAACATAGTGTCTTAGTTTGTCTTAGAGTTCCTTTTAAGTTAACAAGACAGCGGTGACAGGTCTATACTTACGTACAACAAAGCGACTTATCTTGCTAACTTGAGTCAAAACAGCGGTGACAGGTCTGTACTTACGTACAACAAAGCGACTTATTTTTATTCCCTCTTCTTTATCAAAAATTTTCATTTTCTTTTATTTAAGATGTATTTTGATGTTGCTATACATCCCTGTTGGTACACCCTGTGTGACGATAGTAGTCTAAGCGATCTAACATTTTGGTTTAAGTAATATTCAGAGTATTGAGAATTAACGAGTGTTTTGATATATATGTTTGATCGTTATTGATAGTGTGTTTGAACTTGATGTAACGTATTACAAGAATTTCAAACATAAAGATCAAAGATAAAATCAATCATATGGTAAAAACATAAGTTTCAATACTAAGTTAAGTATGTGAAATAGTAGAATCGAATTACATAAGGTTTGACATTCGAATCTGTGTCAGATTCGAATGTGGACCTAGATTCGAATCTAGCCAGATTCGAGAGTGTCAATGAGGACAAACTCGAATGGGCCTTGGGCCAGATTCGAGTTTGGCCCATGTCAGACTCGAATTAGCCTCTATAATTAGGGATAGACTCGAATAATTAGGAGACTTTTTGCAGAATTCGAGAGTGATTAAGCAAAAGGCGATTTCGAGTTTATCATCAGTGTTAGTGCCATTTCAGAGAGAACCAGTTCGTAGGATCATTCGTGTGTCGTTCGTTCAGCTTCTGATAGTCTCCGTGTTTCTTGGTGAGAGTTGTTTCCGTCTACCCGTTAACGAGGATTCCGCACTCGTTGACGGTTCCGCGTCTAGATAGATTTGAATGTGGACCTAGATTCGAATCTGTGTCAGATTTGAATGTGGACCTAGATTCGAATCTAGGCAGATTCGAGAGTGTCAATGAGGACAAACTCGAATGGGCCTTGGGCCAGATTCGAGTTTGGCCCATGTCAGACTCGAATTTGCCTCTATAATTAGGGATAAACTCGAATAATTAGGAGACGTTTTGCAGAATTCGAGAGTGATTAAGCAAAAGGCGATTTCGAGTTTATCATCAGTGTTAGTGCCATTTCGGAGAGAATAAGTTCGTAGGATCGTTCGTGTGTCGTTCGTTCAGCTTCTGATAGTCTCCGTGTTTCTTGGTGAGAGTTGTTTCCGTCTACCCGTTAACGAGGATTCCGCACTCGTTGACGGTTCCGCGTCTAGATAGATCTCGTAGTGGTAGACCTTACAAGTGGTATCAGAGCCATTGGGGTGTTCTTGGTGTTCTTCGTGTTCATCTAGATACATTCTAGGTTTCTTGACGCTTTTGGATGGTTTTTCTCTCAAAATCGTGTTTTTCGTGTTCGTCGAGCTTAGCAAATAGTCATCCGGGAAATACTTTGTGTTTTTCACGTTTTTGATCGAAATCAACATTTTTCGTTGCAAAAATATTGATTTAATCTGCAAACGTTAAAAAATCAAAGTATTAGCCGTTTTTCGAGTTTGCGGCGCTCGAATCTGTTAGGAGTAATTAGGGTTACACTTAGTCTCGAGTCTAACCAAATACGCTCCTTTCGAGTCTAATACAGAGTGTCTTCGAATCTAATTCGAGTTTGTGCTACATTCGACAGAGGTCGCGAGTCTATTGACATTCGAGTTTGCTTCGAGTTTAGTTTAGTTTCGAATAGGGTTTCGAATGTACTTTGTCTTCGAGTTTGCCTTGACCTTCGAATCTGAGGAATTTCGGATCTGTCATTAGTATCGAATTTAATTGACTTACAACACTTAATCGAATTTAATTCCAAATAAATTGGAATCTAATTATATTCGAATCTACCTAGATTCGAAAGAATTAATTCAAATTAGTTTCGAATTAAATTAATTAAGTTCAATTCAATTACTTTCGAAAAGATGTCAAATCTTCAAAAATTCCTGGAAATGGACCACGAGGTCGGGAAGGCAAACACTCCTCCTAAGCTGATGAAACTCGAGGATTATTACTGGTGGAAAGATCGGTTTACCGATTTTGTGCGTTTCAATGATATGCGCATGTGGGTATGTATTGATGAAGGATACATTCCACCAGTTTCTGAAGTTGAAGGCTGTCAGAAAGTCTTATCATACCAAATGATGAAGGAGGATGATAAGAAACTGTATGAAGCCGAGAACAAAGCTTTCTCGATAATTAATATGGCGTTGCCTCAGGATATACTACACACATTTAGGACTCAAAAGACATCTAAGGAACTTTGGGACTCACTAGAGAAGAGGTGTGAGGGTAATCCTAGGGTTCGTAGAAAGCGTACGGAGCTGTTGAAACAACAGTTTGCGATCTTCAAGGCGTTAAAGGATGAACAGCTGGATGATACCATCACCCGGATCTATCATATGTTGACGGAACTTGAAAGTCACGGGATTGAGTATACTGACACCGACAAGAACAATAAGCTTCTGGATGCCTTACCAGCCAAATGGGCTATGTATGTGGCAATGATAAAGCTTAATGAGGATAAGTATTATATTCAATCTCTGGAGGATATCGTGGGAAGGTTGCGGGCATATCACTTCGAGCTACTGAAGGCCAAAACGGATTACGACAAGTCCAGAATCCAGCGATGTATTTTGGAAAATCAACAAAACCTTCAGCGACCGCCGATCTGAAGACTGCTACAGCGTTTTTCACCGGTGAAACGTCGTCACCGGCAAAGTCTGATGACACGCTGAACAGAGCGTTCTTAGGGTTGGGAAGATCAGTAGAACAGCAACCTCAAGCAGCACAGGCGACGACATCTCAGAGCTATTCTAGGATGCCCATGAGCGCAAAATCAGCGAAGAACATTTGAATCTGCTTGCTTCATTTGTGGCCGCGTATGGGAATTGTTTTCAGGGGAAGATTAATGATCCTGCTCTCTGGGATGAAGACTACGATCAGGTCGATCCTGACGATCTTGAGGAAATGGATCTAAAATGGCAACGGGCCATGGTAACCCAACGGGTTAAGAGATTCATCAAAAGAACTGGGAGGAATCTGACAATGAACAATAAGGGAATTGGATTTGATAAGTCCAAGGTCAAGTGCTACAACTGTCAAGGTCTGGGACACTTCGCCAGAGAATGTCAGAGGCCGAAGGTAGAAACCTACCAAGGGCAGAGTCAGCATCAGGGACAGTTTCAGAATCAGTCTCAACAACGATACCTTCCAAGTTCATCTAACGGTCAAGCCAACCTAGCTGGTCTACTATCCAATGTCACTTCAGACAGACAGCTAGATGGTACTTATGACTGGAGCTCACATCCAGAATCAAATGCTCGGGCTTTTATGGCTGAAGTCACGGAGACTGGGTGTGAAGGGGAAGAGCAGACCACAAGGGAAAACAGTCCAATTTGGGTGGAGAAGATGAATGATCAGACAGTTCTGGAGTTTGCCGCTCAAATGCCAATGTGGAATCCGACCACACAAAGGTTAGTCTGACTTACTCTCTTTTCCATGAGTTATGTGCATTGTGTGTTACTTCTAATGATAGGTTAAATCTAGTCTTAGAATCACAAAAAACCATAACTGCTCAAAATGAGTCTTTAAAAATTGAAAACGCTAGCCTAAACGATATTAAGCAAGATCTTAAAGAAAAACTTAAGGCTGATGCTCAAGACGTAATAGTTCTGAAAGACAAACTGAGTGAGCAGTGTGTTAGGTTAGAGCTTATGTACGAGCATGTAGAGGCCTTGACCAAAAGTCTTAAGGACAAAGACATAGAGCTAGCTGAAACAAAGGTAAAGGTAGCCGAGGCGAATAGTAAGTTAAAAAAGTTTAGGAATTCAAGCCTGAACCTAGGGAAAGTTTTAGATGCACAAAGACAATCTAAAAAGCATGTAGGTCTAGGATTTCATGAAATTCCTCCACCTTTTAATGCAAACTATGTGCCTCAGCCTCAGGAGAAAACTGACAAATCAATAGACTTAGAGGACATACCTGCACCTACATCTGAGCCTGTAGTAGAAAATACACCTAAGGTGACTGACACTACCGTCAAGGTTAAGAAAGTGAAATTTGTGTCTTCCTCCAGTGAAACACCTGCTGGAAAACATAAAATTGATTGGTCTGACCAGGACGATGAGCCAGTCGCAATCGATGTACAACAGGACCAAGACACTAGTGAGACACCTAAGTCTAAGGGAACACACAAGAAGTCCATAGATAAGATGTCCTGCTTTAGATGTCATGAAAAGGGACATGTTGCTTCTCACTGTCCGCTTAGGAAAGCCGAAGTTACACCTAAGACAGTGAACCCAACACCTGTTAAGCCCTCAACAAATGTGGCGAGCACTAGTAGTTCTCAGAGTATCGAGAAAATTGTGCAGGCCGCACCCAAACATGTTGTGAAAGAAACACCGGTAAAGGTTTGACCAAAGGAAGTGGTTAGGACAAATTCACCGAATCGTGTCGTTAATCAATCTAGGTCAGCACCTCAACAAGTCTATAGGAGCACAACACCTAGTAGGGCACACACTCCAGTTAGGTCTCATACTCCTGTTAGACATTATGCACCGGTTAGAGCTCATGGATAACAATCTGAAATGCAATATAATCGTAATTACTCAAGAGCTCCACAACAAATACCTACTCAAAGGCAAAGAGTGAATTTACATCACTCGGCACCACAACAAACTCCTGTTCAACGACCCAAGTCACCTGAAAGGCGAGATGGGTATTTGAAAGAGTTTAAGTATGTGGACGAGAATGGTATAACCAAGTCAGTTATGGCTTGGGTTCCCCGTGATAACTAACCTATTTTCTTTCATGTGCAGGAGATTACCACAGGTCCAAACAACAAGTGGTTCGTCACAGTGGATGCTCCAGGCACATGCCAGGGGAACGAAGTCTCCTTACATACTTCAAGGGTGGGAATCGGGGATTTGTATCATTCGCGGGTAACAAAGGAGGAAACATCATGGGTACCGGAGTGGTCACTAATGGGACGATCAAGTTAGACCAAGTTTATCACGTTGATAAACTGGTTCACAATCTCATTAGTGTATCTCAAATCTGTGACAAGAAGAATTCAGTGTTATTCACTGACACTGAAGCGTTAGTGCTAAAACCGGGATTCAAGATTCCTGAAGAATGGGTATTGATGCGGGCATCAAGGAAGAATGACTTGTACATGCTTGATATGAACAAGCCGGAGACTTCGATGGGGTCAATTTGTTTATTATCCAAAGCTTCGGAGACGGAATCGGTATTGTGGCACAGACGCATGGCTCACCTGCACATAAGAAAGATGAACTACATAATGAAAAATGGATTGGTGCAAGGTGTGCCTATGAAGAGCTTTCAGTTCGAGGACAAGTGTCTACCGTGCAAGAAGGGCAAACAACATAAGAAGTCACACAAGTCCAAGATGCAGAACTCCATAACCTCTACATTCGATTTGTTGCACATGGATCTTTTCGGACCAATCAACAAAAGGAGTATAGGAGGTAGTTGGTACTGTTTGGTTATCAATGACGATTACTCACGATTTTGTTGGGTTTTCTATTTAGGTACAAAGGACGAGACGGCTTCCAAGCTTATCGGGTTCTTAGACCAAGTGGAGAATTCCTACGGAACAAGGGTTAAAAGGATACGTAGTGATAATGGAACTGAATTCAAAAACACTGTAATTGGTGTATATTGCCTATCAAAGGGCATAGTGCATCAATTCAGTGCACCATATGAGCCTCAACAAAATGGGGTGGCCGAACGTAAAAACAGGACATTGATTGAGGCTGCAAGGACTATGGTTTCGGATTCAAAGCTTCCTACCATGTTTTGGGGGGAGGCAGTGAATACCGCGTGCCATATTTTATACCGAGTCTTTACAGTCAAATCTTTGAACAAAACCTGTTATGAAATTTTGAATAAACGGCCACCTAATTTAACTGGCTTCGAACCGTTTGGGGTACCATGCACTCTTTTGCGAACAAAACATCAACCTAAGTTTGGTGAAAAGGCTGACGAAGGATACTTCCTAGGTTATGTGCCGAACTCACCAAACAAACGGGTTTTTAATAAAACAAATGGTACGGTAGAGATTGTGTATAACATTGAAGTCACCAGTTATACACATGAACCCCAAACTGGTCCGGAATGGATATTTGACTATGATAAATTATTTGAGTCATTTAACATTCCTTTGGATGATAATGCAGGTACAATCGAAAAAGACATGGCGACGTTGCATCTGAATGACGATGGCCATACCTTTCCGAGAACTACGTTTGAATCCACATCCGAGCCTACTGCGACTGAAGATGGATCTCAAGAAGTTGCTGATCAAGAATCACCTACCACTGAGAATCAGACTCAAGCATCAAGTTCCAACTCTGAGGAAAATGTCCCCGAGGAGGAAAATGTAGAATCTGAGCCTGTTCCCCCATTAGGTGAAATAGGATCTAACTTAGGAGATAATCTGAGAGTTGACGAGATAGAGACCTCTAGGATTAATAAGAACCATCCTATAGAAAGCATCATAGGAAATCCTAACGAGGGTGTGAGGACTAGGAGTAGTTTAAATAACAACACTGTGTTGTTGTCAGTGATAAATGACTCCGAGGCATATCACACATGTCTCTATTCATGTTTCATATCGCAAGTAGAGCCTAAGAATGTGCAAATGGCACTTAAGGATAACTCCTGGGTTGAAGCGATGCAGGAAGAACTCTCGCAGTTTAGGAAACTAGAAGTGTGGGAGTTAGTTCCATTACCTCGAGGGGAAGTTGCCATAGGAACCAAATGGGTTTTTAAGTGCAAAAGAGACGATCGGGGTATAGTCACACGCAACAAGGCTAGGTTAGTTGTAAAGGGTTTCAACCAAGAGGAGGGAATCGATTACAACGAGGTGTTTGCACCAATAGCAAGGCTGGAAGCTATTAGGTTTTTTCTAGCGTTTGCCTCCTTCAAGGGATTTAAGGTATATCAATTAGATGTTAAGAGTGCTTTCCTATATGGGAAAGTGAAGGAGTTGGTGTATGTAGAACAACCGCCCGGATTTACAGATCCAAAATATCCAGATAGAGTATATCGTTTAGATAAGGCTCTATATGGATTGCATCAAGCACCTAGGGAGTTGTATGAGACTCTATCCAACCATTTATTAGAGAACAGGTTTGAAAGGGGTAGGATAGATAGTACTCTGTTTGTTAAAAGGAAGGGAGAACATTTTATCTTGGTATAAGTGTATGTCGATGATATCATTTTTGGATCATCAGACGAACAGATGTGCAAAGATTTCGAGAAGGTGATGAAGTCGAAATTCGAGATGAGTGCTATGGGAGAGTTAAATTTCTTTTTGGGTTTACAAGTTGACCAGAAGAAGGAAGGGATGTTTATCCATCAGATGAAGTATGTCTATGACATATTGGAGCGTTTCGGGATAGAAGGAACAAAATTGACTGCCCATTTCAGCACGCCGATTCAAGTGAATCACAATCTCGGACCGGGTACTGAAAGTGATGCCGATGTGGATCCGACGTTATATCGGGCCATGATTGGATCACTTATGTATTTAACTGCTTCAAGACCTGACATCATGTTTGCTGTGTGTATTTGTGCTAGGTTTCAAGCTAATCCGAAGGAGATGCACATGAAAGCTGTGAAGCGGATTCTACGATACCTCAAGTCGAAACCAAAGCTGGGACTTTGGTATCACGCGGAGGGAGATCTAGAGTTGGAGGCGTTCACGGATTCTGACTACAGAGGATGCAGCTTGACGCGCAAATCAACAATTGGAGGTTATCATTTCCTAGGAGGGAGATTGGTATCCTGGCAATGCAAGAAACAAACATCAGTAGCCGTGTCAATGTGCGAGGCCGAGTATGTTGCTGCTGGTAGTTGCTGCTCACAGGTTTTGTGGATACAACAACAATTGCGGGATTACGGTTTGGCTTACACTCAAACTCCCATTAGGATAGACAATCAATCTACAATTGCTATAACTAACAATCCAGTTAAACACAGTAAAACAAAGCACATAGACATTAGGCATCATTTTATTCGTGATTGTGCTGAAAAGAACTTAATCAAATTGGTAAAAGTGGCAACAGAAGATAATAATGCTGATTTATTTACCAAAGCATTTGATAAGTCACAGTTTGAATATTTAATTCAACTAAATGGAATGCGCAACCCAGAGTAATTTGGCCTTAGTAGTAGTTCATTTCCTTTTATAGCTGTAGTGTTTCTTTCTTTTTATAGTAAGTCTGCTAATTTAGGATAGTTTCTATTTTTAGTAAGTTTCTATTGTAGTAGGTTAGTAGGTTATCTTATTTTATTGCTATTTCTTATGAAAAACAAAAGAAAAAAAAGAGAGAAAATCAAAAAAATACAAAAAAAAGAGAATATCAGAAAAAGAGTTAAGTCTTAGAAGCATAGGTTCAAAGTGACGAAAATTAGCACAGTCGTTACAAACTCTAAGTGTTTAGGCTTTCACACATAATGTACCTAATATTCTAAGTGTTATACTTTATTTTAATCCTTTCAAAGACGTGAAGTCCAGAAACAGACGAATTGCCACAAGCCTTGCCACTGGTGCAAACACTTCGTTGTAATCAGTTCCCTCTTCTTGGTTGAATCCTTTCATCACAAGTCTAGCCTTGTTACGGGTAACTATACCCCGATCATCTCTCTTGCACTTAAAATCCCATTTGGTTCCTATTGGAACTTCTCCTCGAGGTAGCGGCACTAACTCCCACACTTCAATCTTTCTGAATTGTGACAATTCTTCTTGCATGGCTTCAACCCAAGAGTTGTCTTTCAGTGCCATTTGCACATTCTTCGGCTCTACTTGCAAGATGAAAGATGAATAAAGACAAGTGTGATAGGCCTCGGAGTCGTTGATCATCGACAACAACACCTTGTTATTATTCACACTAATCCTAGTACTCACACCGATATTAGAATTCCTTGTTTATCGTTGATGTCTCAATCTCATCGACCCTAAGATTATCTCCTAAGTTTGAACCTATTTCACCTAACGGGGGTACGAATTCAGACGGTACATTCTCTTCCTCATGACCACTTTCCTCGGAGTTAGAAGTACTTGTCTGATTCTCGTTTGTAGGTAACTCAGGTTCATTCTCTGTTGGAGACCCATCTTCTGTTGTTGTAGGCTCAGAAGTTGATGGAATGCCTGACTTTGGAAAACCTTGACAGTCGTCATTTATACATAATGACGAGAAGTCATTCCCCACTATACCTGCATTTCCACCAAGAGATATGTTAAATGATTCAAACAATGAGTCATAATCAAATATCCATTCTGGACCAGTATGGGGTTCATGTGTATAACTTGTTACGTCAATGTTATACACAATTTCTACCATACCATTTCTTTTGCTAAAAACCCTTTTATTTGGCGAGTTAGGGACATAACCTAGGAAGTACCCATCGTCAGCCTTTTCACCAAACGTACGTTGATGTTTTGTTTTCAATAAAGTACACGGTACCCCAAACGGTTCAAAGCCTATTAAATTAGGTGGTCTTTTATTCAGAACTTCATAACAGGTTTTGTTTAGTGATTTGACAGTAAGGACCCAGTTTAAAATGTGACATGCGGTATTCACTGACTCCCCTTAAAACATGGAAGGAAGCTTTGAATCCGAGAGCATGGTCTTTGCTGCCTCAATCAAAGTCCTGTTCTTACGTTTTGCCACCCCATTTTGTTGTGGCTTATATGGTGCACTATGCCTTTGGATAGGCAATATACACCAATTACTGTGTTATTAAATTCGGTTTCCATTATTACTCCTGATACATTTTTCCCTCGTCCTGAAGGAGTTTTCTACTTGGTCTAAGAACCCAATCAACTTTCCAGCTGTTTCGTCCTTCATGCCTAAATAGAAAACCCGTGAAAAACGTGAGTAATCATCAGTGATAACTAAACAATACCAACTACCACCTATAGTCCTTTTGTTGATAGGACCGAAGAGATCCATATGCAGAAAATCAAAGGTGGAAGCTATTGAGTTCTGAGTCTTTGACTTGTGTGACTTCTTGTGCTGTTTGCCTTTCTTGCACGGTACACACTTGTCATCGAACTGAAAACTCTTCAATGGGACACCTTACACCAGACCATGTTTAGTGATGTAAATCATTTTCCTTAGGTGCAAGTGCGCCATGCGTCTGTGCCATTAAATGGATTCGGACTCTGAAGCTTTGGATTGAAGACCAATTGTTCCCATTGACGAATCAGATTTGTTCATGTCCATCATGACAAGTCATTCTTCCTTGGGGCTCTCATCATTAGCCACTATTCGGGTACTTTAAATCCCGGTTTCAGCACTAACACCTCAGTATCAGTAAATATTATTGAGTTCTTCTTATCAAAGATTTGAGATACACTAATGAGATTATGATCAAGTATATCGACATGGTAAACTTGATCAAGTGTAATAGTCCCATTAGTGACCACCCCCGTTCCAGTGATGTGTCCTCCCTTGTTCCTAGCGAATGATACGAATCCCTTGTTCCCTCCCTTGAAGTCTGTGAGTAGACTTCTTTCCCTAGTCATGTGACGAGAGCAACCACTGTCGACGAACCATTTGTTGTTTAGACCTGTAGTTAACTCCTGCACATGCAAGAAAAGAAGTTAGCTATCACGGGGAACCCAAGCCATGACTGACTTGGTAATACCATTCTCATCCACATATGTGAACTCCTTCAAATACCCATCTCTCCTTTCAGGTGACTTGGGTTTTTGATTGAGAACCTGTTGTGGTGGTGAGTGATTTAAATTCACTCTTGGCTTTTGGGTAAGCATTTGCTGTTGAGCCCTCGAATAATTTCTATTATAAGGCATTTCAGATTGATATCCATGGGCTCTACTTTGTGCCTATTGAATTTGAGGAGTGTTAGACCTAACTGGAGTGTAAGTCCGTCTAGGGTTTGTACTCTTATAAGCTTGTGGAGGTGCTGACCTAGATTGAATAGGGACTCTAATCGGCGAATTAGTCGTAACCACTTCATTTAGTCTAACCGACACAGGTACTTGTCTAACAGTGATCTTAGGTGTTGCATTCACATTCTTCTTAGTGTTTTGAGAACCACTTGTGCTAGCAACACTAGATACTGGTTTTTGTTGTTCTGGCTTTCGTACAGCAGGTCTAGACTCTGGTTTAGAGTGTGTAGACTCCACTTTTTTGTATGGACAACTAGACGCAACATATCCCTTCTCATGATATCTAAAGCAAGACATCTTATCAATTGACTTCTTATAGGTGCCCTATGACTATGGTGTCTCACTAGTGTCATGTTCTTTCTTTTCAACTATCGTGACTACTTCCTCTTGTTGATTATTAATTTCAGGTTTTGTCTCTCATAGCTTTTGGTCACTAGAAGACTGCACAAACTTGACCTTCTTAATCTTAGAGTTAGTAGTAGACATCTTAGTTGTGTTGTCCTTATCAGATTCAATTTTAGTTGTTTCCTCTGACTCGACTGTTTCATCAGTTTTATCCTGAGGTTGAGGCACATAGTTATTGTTGAAAGGAGGAGGACTCTGTTGATAACCTAATCCTACTAGTTTCTTAGACTGCCGTTGAGCATCTAAGATTTTCCCTAGATTTAGTGACGAGTTCCTAAACTTTTCCAACTTACTATTTACCTTAGGAACCTTGACTTTTGATTCAGCTAGTTCGACCTCCTTAATGGTAAGTTCATTGGTTAAAGCCTCAACATGCTCATGCATAAGTTCTATCCTAACACATTGTTCACTTAATTTGTCATTTGGAACTATAGCATCCTGAGCATCTTCTTTTAGCTTATTCCTAAGATCTTCCTTAATATCTAAGAGACTAGCATTATCTGATTTCATTGATTGGATTTGAGCAGTTAAGTTATTATGTGTTTCTAAAACTAAGTTCAACCTATCATTCAAAGTAACACATAAAACACATAAGTCATGAAATGTAGAAAAGTTTAGAATTACCCTTTTGTGATCCGATTCCACGTTCGGCATTTGTGCAGCCAACTCCAGAATGGTCTGATTATCTGACTTCTCCACCAACAAAGGACTTGTATCATTCTGTTCCTTGTCCTCTGTCACTTCCTCTGCTCTGTCATCCCCAGTCTCAGTCACTTCAGCCATGAAGGCTCTAGCGTTCGACTCAGGATGAGAACTCCAACGTAAGTTCCATCGAGCTGTCTATCAGATGTCACATTAGTTGATAGACCAGCGATGTTAGCTTGATTACCCGAACTACCAGAATTATATCTTCCCTGAGATTGATTCTGATAGTTTTGAACTTTGGGTCGCTGACACTCTCTTGCAAAGTGTCCCAATCCTTGACAATTGTAACACTTAACCTTGGATTTGTCAAACCTAACCTTGCTGTTGCCTACGTTCAGATTTCTCCCTGTTCATTTCATGGACCTCTTGACTCTCTGAGTCACCATGGCCAGTTGCCATTGAAGGTCCATTCCCTCCAAGTCATCAGGATCCAGCTGATCGTAGTCTTCATCCCATATCGCAGGATCGTTTATCTTCCCTTGAACGCAATTGTCGTACGCGACGACAAATGAAGCCAAAAGATTTAGATGACCTTCAGCTGATTTTGTGCTCATTGGCATCCTTGTGTATCCTTGTGACGTAGATGCTGACTGAGTTGGCTTTTCTTCCGGTTTCGAAAACCCTAAGAACACCCTACTACTCGATTCTTGTACAGCTATTGGAATTGATTCTTCTCCTGAGAAGAAAGTTGTGGCTCCCGACTTCATATCACAACCAATCGATGGTTTTGTCTGTCCAAAATACATTTCAGGATCTTGAACCTGCTCAACCTCCCGTTCTTTTTTCTGTATTTTGAAATTATAAGCCCTCAGCGTTCCAACTACACCTTCATGAGTGAGAGTCTCGAACTTCTCTTCATCATGCTTAATTAAGGCAGTGTACATTTCCCATCTCGTCGGTAAATCATCTAGAAGCTTTTCGATCTTCTCAATGTCTTGATAAACAACATTATGATTGTCAAGCTCTGGTAACAAATGTTGTTTCAGCATCTCCATCGTACTCTTGTGAACCCGTGGATTTCCCGCACACCTTTTCTCTAGAGCATCCCATAACTCTTTAGTAGTACTATGATTTCTCATGGTGTGTAGAATTTCTTGAGGTAACGCCATTCGGATAATCGAGAAAGCTCGGTTCTCAGCCTCATAAAGTTTGTTATCATCATCCTTCATATTTTGATAGGTTAAGACTCTTCGACGGGCCTCTAACTCTTGCGTAGGTGGCACATATCCCTCATCGATACAAATCCACATGCGCATACGTTTAAACGAGCAAAGTCAGCGAACCGATCCTTCCACCAATAGTAGTCTTCTAACTTCATCAGTTTTGGCGGAGAATTTGCCTTGCCGACCTCATGAACCATTTCAATGAATTTCTACAAAACTTGACATCCGATCCAAACTTTTTGTTCCCGAACTTAAATAATTTAATTTGAACTCCTTCGAACTTAGGTAAGTTCGAATTAATTCAATATTTAATTCGTTGAAAATTAAATTCGAATTTAAGTAAGTTCGAATTCAACAAGTTCGAGTGACTGACAAGTTCGAATATCTCTAACAAGTTCGAACTACTGACAAGTTCGAATAGTACTTAATTTCTGACAAGTTCGATATTTGACAAAATTTGATGCTAGCAAGTTCGAATTTCAGCCAAATTCGAAGGAAGCCCTAAATCAAGTTCGTGAGGAGCGTGTATCTGACAAATTCGAAGGAACCCCCTATGTTCAAGCGCCGCAAATTCGAGAAACGGCCAAAAGTTTGAATTTTTTTCTAGTTTTCAGATTAAACCAATGTTTTTAGAATTAAAAACTATGATTTCGACTGAAACAATGAACCAATATGAACTTTTCTCCGTTACTTTGCTTGTATAACTCGAAAAACTTATAAATAATGTGATTTTTCCGTCACGAACGCCAAGAAAGCAAGAATGATTAATATGAACGCGAAGAAAACGATGAACAACCTTATGGCTCTGATACCACTTGTAAGGTCACCTACCTATGGATCCAATCTTGACGCGACAACGTCCAACGAGTGTGGAATCCTTGTTAGGGTTTTAACGGACTGATCACACACACAAAAAACACGGAGACCAACACAATGATAGACGTAAACACGAACGTCCCGACACGTGATTCTCTCCAAGAACACTCTGAAAACTCTCTGCAAACGCTCACAGGTTCGTAATCGCCTCGAACGAAGATTTCTTCAAAGATTCTTAACCAAAACTAATTAAACCTTAATTATAGCCATTAGATTCGAACTTAGCCTAGACAACTTCGAGAAGGCCCAAGCCCACGAACTTGTCCACCATTAACTACGAACCAGGGCTTTGAACTTATTCTAGAACTTGACATTGAACTTGTTCTAGAACTTATGTTTGAACTTATCTTTGAACTAATGTTTGAACGTAAGTAAAACATCAATCACAAACAAGTTCAAACATATATACAATCAATATCAAACATATATAAAACATATCAATCATGTATCAACGTGCAATTACGAAGACTTGAACTATTATAAAACATTATCTTCACTTAGACTGCTATCGTCACACAAGATGCACTAACACATCGCCACATATACTTGTTCTTCACAGTCACCTTGTTCAGCTCACGGTAGTCGACGCACATACTAAAACTACCATCCTTCTTCTTAACAAAAAAAACGGAGCACTCGAGGGTGAAGTACTCAGTCTAATAAAACCTCCATCCAACAACTCCTACAACTAAGACATCATCTCTTATGTCTTGGCAGGCGCTAAATAGTACGGTGCATGAGCGATCGGAGCTGCACCCGGTACAATATCAATACAGAACTCCACTTCCCTCTCGGGGGGTAATCCAGGAAACTCCTCGGGAACCATGTCAGCAAACTCTCGCACTATCAGCTATAGTCTTCTTTGCCTCACTCGCATTAATGACACTGGCAACGAATGACTCACAACCCCGTGTCATATAACGTCGAGCTCTAACCATAGAAATCAACCCCATGTCACCCCGCCGTCGCTCACCATAAATGCAAATATCCCTACCCTGCTCACTCGAAATACGAACCACGCGCCTCGAGCAAACAATATGTGCATTATTGGCGCCCTGCCCATCCATGCCCACAATCACATCAAAGCCCCCCTATAATCATAGGTACAAGATCTATATTAAAAGCATGATCCTCAAGACTAAGAATGCAACCCAAGTAATATCAGAAATCATCACAACTGACCCCTTCACAGTCTCAACGTATATAGGAGCAGGTAGCCATGAAAGTGTAACATTCATATTACATGCAAATGCAACAGATTTAAATGAACGGTTCACACCAGAGTCAAATAACACGCAAGAAAGTAAAGTGTTATGTAAAAAGATAACGGTAACCACGTTAGGTGTCTCACGGGACTCCTCTTCCGTGATCTGAAAAGCACTAGCCGGAACTCTAACAGTGTCGTCTCTCATATCTGAGTCGGTCCTGCAACTAGGCGGCTTGCTGATGCAGTACTACCACTCATACTCTATCTCTGCCCCCTACCATTGCAATCCCTCGCCATGTGTCCAGTTCCCCCACAATCATAACAAGTAAGTGGAAACTTCGGGCAGGTAGCCCAAACATGACGAGAATCGCTACATGCTCGACACCCTGTAGATAACCCACTACAAGTCCCAGACTGTATCATACCTCATCTCTGACAATCTCGCAGTGCCTAGGCTATGATCTCTGCTGCTGCTGAGTATAATAAAATATGATATAACTAACCAGAACCCTAAGGAGCAGGTCTCCTCGGTGCAGATGACCCAGAATAAAATCCCGTAGAAGCCCCACCTAACAAACCCGATGGTCTAGGCTGAAATCTCTAAAATGAATCCTCAAACTGAGACCACTTGGGAGGTGGCATCAAAGAAGAAGTAGAAGTAGGACCCAACATTTTCTATTCGCGCTTCCTCGCACTCACTGCTGCCTCCTCAAGAGTCCTATAAGTCTGCATCTCGACAAACTCCTTAATCTCAGATCGAAGCCCCATCACAAACATGTCTACTCCCGTCTACTAATCTAGCACGTATCTAGTCACAAACTCGGATTTCTCTTTGCAAGCAGCCTCATATTACTGAACTGTTAAACCCTCATGTCGTAAAGCAAAAAACTGTCTCTCAATCTCCCTCGTCAAGTAAGCTGGACAGTACTGATCCTGGACTCTCTTCCTAAACTGAGCCCAAGTCATCGTCCCGAGCAGATCAGAACCATTACCCCTCAAGATGTTCTTCCACCATGTCAACGCTGGACCCACAAACATCCCTGTAGCATACTCCACCATTTTAGTGTCTAAGCAATGGCTCAGGCAAAATGCCCTCTATGAACACTCTAGCCATTCCAGAGCCTTCACAAGCTCAATAGTTGTAACATCCCTAATTTTTAAGCACATGTAATTTACAATTAAAGACCCAGTTGATGAATTAATGGATTATTATTATGGTTAAGCAAATATCGTTCACAAATTTAAATATGAAAAATAATGAGGAGAAATCCTCGTCGTAGTTTTTCGAGCAAGAAAACAACAAGAAACCGTCATCAGTAGAATATACATGAATCATCGATCGAGATATTTTGAAAATGAAAATGCTGATGACAAATTATCATTGTTGATTTTTGAGCAAACATAACAGTGAGAAACCAATTCAGATATTTAAAATAATGTAAATGAGAAAAACACAAAGTTAAAGGGGTGTAAATTGCAAATATGGAAAATAACAAATAAAAAGGAGAATATCACTCATTTTAACAATCTCACTCTCTTTCCTCTCTACCTTCTCTCTCTCTCACTTTCTCTCTCTAGGAACCTACGAGTTCTTCAAATTTACAAACCAAGAACCCCAAAATCGTTGAATTAGAAGCAGAAAAATTGGAATCAAGTTGCAATTGAGGAACTAGAACTGTTAAAAACAACAAATCATGGTAATGATTTCACAACTTTACAGTTTCTAAGAGTTTTGTGTTCGGTTATGGTGTGAACCGAATCATAGATTCTGGCTATAGTTGTTAATGCATGTATCATATTCTTGCGGATTAGTAAAAATCAAGTATTAGTGATGCTACATACCAAATTTCAGACTCTGATTCACTTTCTAAGTATGAATTTTAGAAATCACTATGTGTTTTTAGTGTGTGATCGACGAGCATGAAAATACACTAAAAAAGGGACCGATTTTGGTATATTTATGTCATGTTTTATGTTAAAAAGTATTTAAAAGGTACTTATAAGTTCATATCAATAGTTTTTAGTTACAAACATGCACAAAATAGAGGAAAGTGAAATCTGGAAAATATTAGAAATGTATAAGTATAAACTCGGGTCTGATGAACAAATCCGGATCCATCCGAGTCCGGTTCATATCCAAATTTCGGATCAGGTAAATCTCGGATGGCAAACTTGGAGAATCACAAGTGAAATGCACAAATTTCGGATGAAAATGGCATCCGAACTCGAATCAAACAATCTTCCAAATTTCGGATGTATTAATGTCAAAAATAATTTCAAATGTAGGATTTCGGACCACCCGAATTTCGGGTGTATCCTAATTCGGTTGGGATCCGAATTTCGGGTCATTTCAACTTACGTTTCAAAGTTTAGTTTTTAAGCAAATACTAACACTGATACATTATTACATTGATATAGCAGGATATTTGTGGTGTTGTCTAACACACATTGATTCAGAGCCAATTTACACTGTATAAACCACTGTGAGTAATAGATTATTATTCGAATATTTATTGTCTTTGCATTCATTTACTTTTCAATGGCATGTTCCTGTTGTTCAATATACATCACTTGGCACTCACATATGATTCATTGTAATGATGCACACTCATACTTGATATGTGACAAACATGTAGCCAGCGTTCATTTGAAAGTGCATCTTATAATTCATGCTTGCACTGCATGATGATTAATTCACAATCTGATGTGACCTGGACTGGGGCTGATAACAGGCACTGCCGGGGACGGATCATCCCATAAACTATCCTTGTTAGGTTCGGCACATCCCTGATCAGCATTTTGAACTGCCAAATCCCATGCTTGCACTGCATGGTTTTCACTTGTAATGGGGCTTGCACGGCCCGTTTTCACAATAGTTTGTAAATAAATATCTGTTGAATGATTAATCTGTTATATCACAAAGCATTAGCATACCCGTTGACTTCCAATGTTTTTAGGCAAAGGAAAAGCTGTAGCTGGACCTTCTTCTTAGGCATTTCATTTCAATTCTCTGAGACCTCAGAAGCTATTTGGTACATGGACGATATAGCTTTGGGGCTGGAATGTGTTGTTGTTAAATTCAAACAAGATGTTGTAATAGTTAGTCTATATCACTGTAGACGTATACATTTTTCCTGCTTTACTGTGGAGCTATTTAAAACTGTGTTAAGTTTATCAATTTTAAATTGCATGTTGAATATTGGGTTGTATGTTGATCATGGTGTTACTATTTTATATCACTAGTCAATGAGGATGTCTCAGTTTGGTATCAGAGCATTAGTTTGAGGTTTCAAGTGTCCACGAGGACTTGGACTCAAACTTAGGTTTTGATATTAGAATTGACTCCTAGGAAATGAATAGAACTAAGATTGGATTTACATGAACCATGGGGACAAATAGGGTAAATGTGAACACTTAGGACTCAGAAATAAATGTTCTAAATATTATTCGTTATATTTCAGAACATGTTAGTAGACGATATGACTCCTCAACAAATGTTCCAAATGAGGCAAAGTCTAATGGAACAGAAGAACGAGTTACAAGCTCATAGAATGGCTAAGCAGGCTCAGTCATTCGCCGATCAGTTAAAGGTCAGAGATGACGCCAAGGCCAAACGGAAACCTGACAGAAGAAATAACAAGGAACAAGGAGAACAAGAGGATAGACAATAAGACACTGGTTCTTCTAATACAACAAAGGGATGAAGGTTTAAAGACTCCAAGAGTAACGGGGCTGTTACTTTCGATGGAACAGGAGATGCCATGACAGCACTAGAATGCATTACAACAACGAAAACAACCTTCCGAATCAGCGACTGCGCTGAAAACGACATCGTTTGATTTGCCACGTCAATGTTTGCAAGGTTTGTCGTTATGTGGTGGGATGCAATGATAAAATGTGCTGACGATGGAGGTAGTGTCGCACATGTCCTATAGTGAGTTTAAGGAAGTATTCTCTCAACAATACTGTTCCGCCGACGAGAAGCGTCGTCTAGAGGCGAAATGTTTAAGTCGGACTCAGTGAACAAAGACAGTTATGCAATACGCTTTCGAGTTCACTCGCCTGAGTCTGTTTGCACCAAATCAAGTAGATACAGAAGAAAGGAAGATATGCCGGTTCGAGGACACTTTATATTTTGAAATTCGCCGAAAAATGAGTGGAGTTCGGTACACAAATTTTAGTGGTATGTTGGAGGCTGCTCGAAATGTGGAGCATATTATGTTGCTATCTGGGTATGTCATGGGGTCAACTTCTGCAGTACCGACTCATCCGTCGCCGCCAAAAAGGCAACGGGAGTCTTGATCATCTCGATCCTCTCCACACTCAAATCAACCATCATCATCACCAAAGAAGGGAAGGGCCTTTTCGGCCAATACTGATATGAGGGACTGCAGGCGTTGCAGAAAGACACACTCTGGGGAGTGCAAAACTCAAGACATGTACAGTTTCTGCTGTGGGTAGAAAGGCCATCATTTGAAGCATTGTTCATGAAAAGGCGATGCGTGCTACAACTGCCATAGAACTGGCTACTTTGCCAAGGACTGCCCAGGACCCCCAAGAGATCAAACTGCTCAGCAATCAACCCCAAGATCTTCTGGAGCTTCCATTGCTCACAGGGATAAAACTCAGAGGGCCTCTTCATGGGCTTTTCAGATCTATGCTGAGGAAGCAAAAGATGACCCGGAGGTGGTCACTGGTACGTTCCTCGTAAATTCAATTCCTGCACAAATTCTCTTTGATTCTGGAGCGAATCGTTTTTCGTCTCCACTTCATTCACACGTCAACTTAACATGCCTACTACAAATTTGCAATTTGTGCTTTACATTGAAACTACTAGCAACATGTTAGTCAAGGCTGATAAAGTATATATGAATTGCACTTTACTTAAAGAGGATGTAGTGTTCAACATAGATTTAATTCCTATGGAGTTTCGGGAGTTCGATGTTATAGTGGGTTTGGACTGGGTTGTCCCTAAAGAGGCTCAAATTAGATGTAAAAAGAGAATTGATCAAGAATACTACCCCTGAGGGTCGCGACATTTGTATCTATGGCGACAGACAAAAAGGCGACATATGCCTTATTTCTATCGTAAATGCCCGAAAGCACGTCACTAAGGGTTGTTCTGCTTATTTAGCCTATGTCGTTGATGCAATGTCTGAAGTTCAATCTCTTTCTAACGTTCCAGTCGTCTCTGAATTTCCAGATGTCTTTCTAGAAGATATCTCGGGATTGCCACCTGACCGTCAAGTGGAATTCCGTATTGGTCTTATTCCTGGAGCTACTCCCATAGCAAAAGCTCACTATCAATTAACTTCTGCAGAAATACAGGTAATGATGAAACAGTTACTGGAGCTGCTTGATAAAGGTTTTATTCGCCCAAGCTCTTCTCCTTGGGGCGCTCCTATTTTGTTTGTTAAAAAGAAAGACGGCACATTGTGTATGTGCATTGACTATCGAGAGCTGAACAAGGTTACAATCAAAAACAAATACTGATTACCCCGGATTGATGATCTCTTCAACCAGTTGCAAGGCGCTAGTTACTTCTCGAAGATTGATGTTCGAGTGGGATATCATCAACTCAAAGCCACCAAGACGATATTCCTAAAACGGCTTTTAGAACTCGTTAGATACTACGTGTTTCTGGTGATGTCGTTCGGTCTTACGAATGCGCCGGCCGCTTTCATGGATTTCAAGAAGAGAGTCTGCCGGCCAATGCTCGACAAATCTGTCATCGTTTTCATTGATGATATTCTAATTTATTCAAAGACCAAGGAAGACCATGCTACACATTTAAGAAAATTGCTAGAGTTGCTGTGAAAAGAGCGACTTTATGCCAAATTCTCAAAATGTGAATTCTGGTTGAGGCAGGTATGTCTCAACATTCGAAACAATTTCTTGATTTCTTTAATCAACTACAAACTCTTTTTAACTTTGTTTCTCCTAAAGCATTCAGTTCAGATACAATTCTTGGGGCACGTGATATTTGGTGCTGGTATTGTTGTTGATCTGCGAAAGATCAATGCTATCTAAAACTGGGAATCACTTCGTAATGCCTCAGAAATTCATAGTTTCTTGGGATTGGCTGGTTACTACCGCCGATTCATCAAAGACTTCTCCAAAATCATCGTTACTCTTACCAAGCTCACTTGTAAGAACGCAACTTTCATATGGGAAGTGGAACAACAAACAGCTTTTGATAAGCTGAAGAAGCTATTAAGTGAAGCACCGATTTTGGCCCTTCCTGAGGGAAATGAAGACTTTATAGTTTCTACAGATGCATCAGGCATGCGACTTGGAGCAGTATTGATGCAACGGGGTAATGTTATAGCATACGCTTCTAGACAACTCAAACGACACGAGAAATACTACTCTACTTATGACTTAGAGCTAACTGTTGTGACGTTTGCCCTCAAACTTTGGAGGCATTATCTTTACGAGACCAAATCTCAGGTTTACACTGACCACAAGAGTCTGCAGTATATTTTCAGTTGGAAGGACTTGAATATGAGACAATGAAGATCTATGGAGCTGATAAAAGATTACGACTTCGAAATCTTATACCATCCTGGAAAGGAAAATGTGGTGGCAGATGCTTTGTGTAGGAAAGCTTACTGCAAAGCTTATTGTTATACCTTGACTTCTAGTATATTGATATCCACTATCATAAATTAAATGATGTAAGGGCTGCTCAACTGTAGGCTCTAACGGAGGAGAATGTTAAAAATGAGAATGTCAGGAATCAATTACCAATAATGCAAGATGATGGAACCGGACTAAAAGGTGTGTATGGAAGGGTATGGCTTCCTTAGTTTGGGAATATGCGAGATAAAATTCTAGAAGAAGCTCACCAGTCAAAGTTTTCAATTCATATTGGTAGCACAAAAATGTACAACGACTTGAAAGCTGATTTTTGGTGGCAGGGGTTGAAAAGAGACGTCTGTCAATACGTGGAGAAGTGCCGAACTTTTCGTTTATTCAAAGTGGAGCACCAACACCCCTGTGGTAGTATGCAATCTGTTCCTACCCGAGAATGGAAGTGAGACCGTATTAATATGGATTTCATAACAAGGCTACCCAAGACTCGTCGTCAACATGATTTCATTTGGGTCATTGTTGATCGACTAACCAAATCTGCTCACTTCATAGCTATTCGAGAAACTTACTCCTTAGATCGATTGTCCCAAATCTACATGAATGAAATCGTTACAAGGCACGGTATTCTATTGTCTCTGACCGAGATAGTAGATTCACTTCATATTTCTGGGCTGCCCTGCAAAACGATCTTGGTACTCATATCGCGACATATAGACCATAGTCTGACGGACAGAGTGAAAGAACGATTTTGACTTTAGAAGACATGTTGAGAGCCCGTGTCATGGATTTGGGTGGTCACTGGGACGATCACCTTCCATTGGCTGAATTCTCTTACAACAATAGTTACCATTCAACAATCAAAATGGCACTGTTCGAGTTTGTGTATGTAAGGAAATGTAGGACTCCAACCTGTTGGAGGGAAACAGGAGAAACTCCTTTCGCCGGGCCAGCTTTGCTGCAAGAAACTAACGAAAAGATTCAACTCATCCGTCAATACATGAAAATGACGTAAGGTTAACAAAAAACTATCATGATCGCCATCATAAAGCCATAGAGTTTCAAAAGGACGATTGGGTCTATTTAAAGGTATATCCGATGAAAGGTGTCACAAGATTCGTTAAGTCAGGAAAGCTATCTCCTCGGTTTGTAGGACCCTTTTGGATACTTGAAAAAGTTGGAAACCAGTCTTATCACATGGACTTACCAAAAGAACTATCAGGAGTTCACCTCGTCTTCCATGTGGGCTATTTAAGAAAAAGTCTGGTGCCCGAGAGGGAACCATGGACTGACCATTCTGAGATAAAGGTTGACGAACGACTAAGGTTCGTTGATGAGTCGGAGTGCATATTGGAAACATAGATCAGGAATCTTTGGAAGAAAGAAATCAAAATGGTGCTGGTCAAATGGAATAATCACAGGGGAGCTAACCACATTTGGGAGTCTGAAGAGGACATGAATACCAAGTACCCAAGTCTGTTTAGCGCAACATGACTTCGCGGACGAAGTATAAGCGTGGCGGAGCTCATGCTGTAACATCCCTAATTTTTAAGCACATGTAATTTACAATTAAAGACCCAGTTGATGAATTAATGGATTATTATTCCGGTTAAGCAAATATCGTTCACAAATTTAAATATGAAAAATAAAGAGGAGAAATCCTCATCGTAGTTTTTCGAGCAAGCAAACAACAAGGAACCGTCATTGGTTCAGATATTTAAAATAAAGTAAATGAGACATATACAAAGTTAAAGGGGTGTAAATTGCAAATATGGCAAATAACAAATAAAAAGGAGAATATCACTCATTTTAACAAACTCACTCTCTCTCCTCTCTACCGTCTCTCTCTCGCTTTCTCTCTCTAAGAACCTACGAGTTCGTCAAAATTTAAAAATCAAGGACCCCAAAATCGTTGAATTAGAAGAAGAAAAATTGGAATCAAGTTGCAATTGAGGAACTATAACTGTTACAAACAACAAATCGAGGTAACAATTGCTCAAATTTACAGTTTTTAAGAGTTTTTTGTTCGGTTATGGTGTTAACCGAATCATAGATACTGGTTATAGTTGTTAATGCATGTATCATATTCTTGCGGATTAGTAAAAATCAAGTATTAGTGATGCTACATACCAAATTTCAGACTCTGATTCACTTTCTAAGTATGAATTTTAGAAATCACTATGAGCTTTTAGTGTGTGTTCGACGAGTATGAACAAACACTCAAAAAGGAACTGATTTTGGTATATTTATGTAATGTTTTATGTTAAAAAGTATTTAAAAGGTACTTTTAAGATCATATCAATAGTTTTTAGTCACAAAATAGACCAAAGTGAAATCTAGAAAATATTAGAAATGTATAAGTATAAACTCAGGTCTGATGAACAAATCTCGGATCCATCTAAGTTCGGTTCATATCTGAATTTTGGATGAGGTAAATCTCGGATGGCAAACTTGGAAAATCACAAGTCAAATGCACAAATTTCGGATGAAAATGGAATCCGAACTCGGATCAAACAACCACCCAAATTACAGATGTATTAATGTCAAAAATAATTTCAAGTGTAGGATTTCGGACAACCCGAATTCGGTTGGGATCCGAATTTCGGGTCATTTCAACTTAAGCTTAAAAAATTTTGTTTTCAACCAAATAGTAACACTGATACACTATTACATTGACATAAAAGGATCTTTGTGGTGTTGTTTAACACACATTGATTCAGAGCCAATTTACACTGTATAAACCACTGTGAGTAATAGATTATTATTCAAACATTTATTGTCTTTGCATTCATTTACTTTTCAATGCATGTTCCTATTGTTCAATATACATCAATTGGCACTCACATTTGATTCATTGTAATGATGCACACTTGTACTTGTCATGTGACAAACATGTAGCCCGCGTTAAATTTGAAAGTGCATCTTATCAGCTAAACCTAAAACATGTCCCCACAACTGGGGTAAGCCGTCGCCTAGCGAGTAACAGATTTATTAGCACAAATAAAATAATAATATGAATGATACAAGTTATCAGGCACAATTCCACATGTGTAGCACCCGACCTTCCCATCAGTGCATCCACGAATATGGTAATTTGTGTAGCATCTGGCCATCCCAGTAATGCATACACAATAACACAGCTTGCGACACTCTCAACTTACAGCGTATAAATAATGCAGCCGCACAGGCATGCCGACAACACATAAATACACAGTATGCATATCGGGGAAAGGGTTATCATATAACAACTCATGGTGATGAAAAGAATATTAGATATCAAAGGCAACATGGAAGTGAAATTGATAAGCATGGTAAAAGAAATGAAACGGATAACCAGTACAAACATATTCTAAATAACCATTCATGGAATTAAATCAATTACTCATAGTGCTTGTAGTTCGTACTCGCCAAACGACAACTCGATATCAACTGAAAGCACTACCGAGAGTCACACGTCTCAACTGAACAACTAGAGTCCTAATATAAAAGTATACTGTCAATTTATTAATATGTTTAACTTTATAATTTACAATGTCCAATATCCAATTCTATTTATCAATTAAATTCAGTGACTGAATCAGTGTACTTCGATTTATTAGTTTGTTATGTTTAACAACTGACATTTATAAGTTCGACTTACTTGGCACTATAATAATCATTGTATTTAATTGTTAAGTCTTTGATTTATTAAAATCTTTACTTATTACAATTTTTTTATAACTGAAAGATATTTCTTTATAATTAAACATATGTAACTATTTATAGGTAACTTGTATAGATACTAAATCCATTCTAACTTGACCCGCATGCTAACCCATTCAACTTAATTAATGTTCCAACCCAACATATATTCATATAAATTCCTTATTTTAACTAAACCAACCAATAATAAACTACCTAAGCCCACTTAATCAATTTAAATGTCCAAGACTAACTTAAACATGATGTAGCCCACTTAAATATTTATTAAGACCCCAAACAAAATCTTTTTACCCACTTCTTGGAGGGTGTAACAAAAAGTTAAAAAAAATAACGCAATCAGCAGCCCAAAATAAAACAATGGAAGCAGCCCAACTTGATAATATTGATAGCAGCCCAAGTAAGAATAATAAAATACAGCCCACACCTCACTCTCTCTCGTCTCTCGGTCCAAGAAGGAAAAGAACACGCCCAAACACTAACCTAACCTATCATTACATTGACCCAACCGGGTTAACAAAAAAAAGGTCCATGCTCCATCTTTTCAGCTAAGAACAGAAATAAGAAAGAAAAGAAGGACAGGCGCCGATGGTATCCAAAACAGAGGGAAAAAAAGAGGCAAGTAGGTCGACGGCCAAGGCGTTTCCCGCGCCAGCCGCACCTACTCATAATAGCCAGAAAATCTTACTCCCTGACCTCTCTCGATGAAACCCAAAAAGTGGCGTACAGACAGCCAAACAAGACAGAGGCAACGGCACCGCTGCTGCCGCCGAACGGTGACCCAGCCGCCTTCCTTAACTCTAGCGATATTTCCACACGAACCATACGAATTGATTCTACATTCAATTTACTGTTTTCATCTCATGTTTCCAGTTTATTAGTTTGTTCGATAACACAACCAAATACAAAATATCGGAACCCACTAAAAAATATTTGAATACGAAATTAAAAACCCAAATAACCTTCAAATCTCGATTGTAACCATATTGTAAGCATTCCTACATAAATTTCCAGGTTCAAAGATTACATCCCTGAAAATCACCATCAGAGCTCATTTTTTTCTAGCTTTTTAACCTTAAATAGAGATGATGATTATGATAGTTGTTGCTTGTTATTCATTTTTTCAGTTTCATAAATTTATAAACAACATTTAAGGGTTCTAACATTACTCTAAATAATACATACGAAAATTTAAATTGCTTTGGGTTTATAGATATTACCCCAAGGTTTAATAATGAAAGTGTTGATTTGATTATTATTAAATATTGATTTAAGTCTTGAATTCTAACACAAAAAAATTCAGAAAGGAATACCTAGAGTCAAGAAAGTGTGTTTGTTCTTAGGTGAAAAAGTTGTTAATAGGGTTTCATATATATAGGAATATATGAAAAGGTTGAATGATGATGAGGGTGATGTATTCATGCATGCATAACCATTTTTTTTCTTTTTTTTATTACATACATTACATTTATATATACCAATAATAATTTCTTTTATTATGAAATTTGCTTAAACATATATATGTATATGTAATGGTTTTGTAATTATTTCCAAATTCTTAAAATTACAAGAATTCAACATTTTAAATGTCAACAATGTAATTTGGTAATTTATATCCAATTTTATCGAATTAATAATTGACCTAAACGACTTGAAATTAATCAGTTACCTAAGAATTAGCGGATGTTACAATGAATTCATAAAACGGGATCAAACTACACAAACTATTCATCTAAATCAACCAAAAGAAACTAGGTTTTATCTTTCCAAAGAAGGGATATGTTTTAAAAATCCAACATTTTTAAAAAAAGGCTCAATTGGTTTTATTAATGCTATATGATAGAAGATACATGGGACGCGAGTATCAGACCTTATTTCACCACTCATCAGAAGAAGTCCTTGCTCATGAGGAGGAGAAGAGAAATAAAAAAGAAAATAGGCAAATTCCATTTATGTATGAAAAGCTAAACGACAGTTATCCTTACAGAGTATCCACTCTTAAGGATGATTTCTTTTTTAGCTACTTATCAACATATTTGAAAGCGAAACCTGTTAAACCGATTCATCATCCTTATATTCCTACCACCGTTCTTCAACACAAAATCAACGTTTTAGAAGAGGAATTAAGGATATCTCGTGAGAAAGCTTCTGCCAGTCAAGAAGCTCTTCTCACAAGCGAGTAAAACTTTGAAAAATAAATTTTTAAACAAAGTATACAATTAACTCTTCACAAAGAACGATTTAACAATGTTTCAGAAAGGTTAAGCTGTCACACAAGATTTTAAAATCCCTTCTACTGTTAGTGTCCTAAATATGTCACCGGACAAAGGTAAAATCAAAATTGAAGTCCCTTTAAACATTTCCAAAGGTGAGTATTCAAAATTTTCAATATCCGAGGTTTCCAAGAAGACTAATAGTAATTCGAAGTCCTCAAAGAAACCCACTCATCACGGGAATCTCTCTAAATCCAAGCTTTCCAAATGCACTAACTGTTCTTGTTTTGTACCTACAGATCATAAAAGAAGGGTTCCAAAAACGACTAATGCAGGACTTTACCAGTTTCTTTGTGAAGAATGTTGTCATGCCATCTGTGTTTGTTTCTAGTGATAGGGGGGATGTAATTTCTGAAAAACAATGAATGTGCTGTAATGAATTCGAATTCATGTTTAAAATACTCATTCTCAAAAATGTTTGTTTTATGTCCTACTCGGTTTAGAAGCTTACTATCCAAAATAAATAAATATGTGTCATATCCGGAAAAGCGAGTTCGTAAAATGAAAATAAAAACAGTGCATCATTGGCCTTATCCAAAACTGAAACATGTATTCTGCCTAAGGCTACAATAAAGGCAAATGCAAAACAGATTTTGAAAATTCTCAAACCAAAGATAATTTCACCGCCTAAGGTTTCTAAGCAAGTTGGCCCCATATACTAATGGGTTCCAAAAGGTTCTGCATCTGGACCACACACAACTGCAATATGGGTTCTTAAATCTGTGAAATTGATATTTGTATCTGGAACTCCTAACAAGAATGAATCCATCCTAAAATGGGTACCCAAAGTCATGTGATTTAATGCAGATGGTTCTTGTTTACTTCAGATCAAGAGCCGCACCTCAAAGAAATGGCTTCTAGTAAATTCAGACTAGGACCCGTCCTTTCGTGAAACGGTTTATGTGCATCTTCGTACAAAAAACGACGTGTTTGGCTCCTGTGCACACAGTTCCCCGTTCATAACCCAACATGTTTTCTGAACAATTCGGTTCAGTACACAATTTGCATGTCGCTTTAATATTACCATCAGGGATTTATTTCACCTGCCTGATAATTTATCTGAAATGTCATAATCTTAACACAATTCATATCACAGGAAAAAATAAAATCCATTTGGTATATGGATTCGGGTTGCTCCAAGCACATGATTGGGAGAAAAGAATTACTGTCCAACATGGTAGATCAATACTGCAAAACAGTTAGATTCAAAAATGACAATCACGCTCAGATAAAAGGTTACGGTGATTTGGTTCTATACAATCTAGTCACCAAGGATGTTGACTATGTCAAAAGGATTATCTCTTAATATTTTTAGCATAGTACAACTTTGTGACAAAGGACTAGAAGTCACGTTTAGGGCAACAAGTTGCGGTGTCAAGAGAGGTGACGGAAATGAAATCCTAACTGGTTCTCGAAACTCAAACCATTACACCATTGATGTAGCTAAGCTAATGGTAAAGGACAACATCTTCCTATTGTCTAAAGCATCGACGACTATCTCATCTGAACATCAAAAACATGAACAAGCTGGCATCAAAAATCTGGTTAAGGGTCTCCGGAACTCTGATATAAAAAAGATCAACTATGCGGAGCATGTGAGAAAGGGAAAATGAAGAGATCCTCTCACAAACCAAAGGCATTCATCATCAATTTTCCACCACATGAATACCTCAATAGAACGGTATCGTTGAATGACAAAATTGTACCCTTGTGGAGGCTGCTTGTACCATGCTTAACTACTCAAAGCTACCACCGTTCTTGTGGGCTTAAGCCATGTCCACAGCTTTCTACAGTCAAAACCACTGAATCATTCATAAGCGCTTCAACAAAACTCCCTATTAACTATACCTAAATAAAGTATCTTATATCAAATAATTACGATCCTCGTCCACAAACTTGAACTCTTTCAAATACCCATCTCTCCTTTCAATGACCTGGGTTTTTGATTGAGAACCTGTTGTTGATTTTAGTGATTAACATCCATTCTCGACCTTTGGGTTGGTCTTTGTGGTTCAGTCCATGAATAATTTCTTTTATAGTACATCTCAGTTTGATAATTCTGGGCTCTACCTGGTGCCTTATGTCTATTAGGAGAATTAGACCTAACTAGAGTGTGACTCCTCTTAGGTGTATTATTCCTAACGATGGATTGGGGGCCAGACATTGATTGACTAGGGGATCTATTCGGTGAATTATTCCTAAGTCCGTCATTTTGTCTGAGAGACACTGGTGGTTGTCGACTACCTAGACGTGATGTCACATTCCAGTTCTTCTCGGTATTTTGAGAACAACTCGTGTTAGCATTACTAGGCAGTGAACTTAATGTTTGATGTTCTTGTTTCCCTATGTTTAGTGAAGAATCTAGCTTCTAGTAGGGTCAACCTGAAGCAACATGTCCTTTCCCATGACATCTAATGCAAGACATCTTGTCAATAGATTTCTTATACGCACTCTTTGACCTAGGTGTCTTACTAATGTCCTGATTGTTTGTATCAACAACTTGGTTTAACTCCTCTTTATTATTATTACTTACAGTCTTATCTTCTTCTAGTTTTGGTTTACAACTAGACTGTACACACTGTACCATTTTTCTAACCTGAGGAGTAGTTGAAGATACTTTTGAAGACTCAGTTACCTTGACTACCTCTGATTTAACCATATCCTTGGTATCATCCTGAGGAGTAGGTACATGGTTATTATTTGCCTCAGCTACCTTAGCCCTAGACTCAGCTAATTCCATATCTTTAAGAGAGAATTCTCTTTGGTTAGTGACTCTACATGCTCATAAATTAGTTCATTCCTGACAATTCGTTCAATTAATTTGTCATCCAGAACTATTAAATCTTGAGCATCATTTCTCAGTTTGGCCTGAAGATCTTCCTTAATGTTTAAAAAACTAGCATTATCTGATTTTAAGGATTGAATTTGAGCAGTCATAGATGAATGTGTTTCTAGCACTAAATTAAATTTATCATTCAAAGTAGTACATAAAGCACATAAATCATGAAAAGTAGAAAAGTTAAGAGTTACCTTTTTCCCACCAGATTCGATGTTGGCCATCTGAGCTGCAAACTCCAAAGTAGTCAACTCCTCAGTAATCTCCATCACCAAAGGCTCTGAATCAGATTGCTGTGTATCCTCTTTCTTTTCCTATTCTGCACCCATATCCGTTTCTGTCACTTCGGCCATGAAAGCCCTAGTATTCGCCTCTGGATGTGTATTCCAATCATATGTGCCATCTAACTGTTTGTCAGACCCCACATTAGTAAGTAAACCAACTACTGTACCCTGATACCCTGATCTCTGATTCCCTAAACTGGCTAAATACTGACGTCCCGAGTTCTGATGATTATCCATCTTAGGTCTTTGACACTCTCTCGCAAAGTGTCCCAAGCCCTGACAGTTATAGCACCTAACTTTTGACTTATTGAATCCTACATTGTTCACACTTCGATTTCTTCCTATTCTTTTCATGAACCTCTTCAATATCTGTGCGACCATAGCCAATTGCCATTGTAGGTCCATTTGCTGCAAGTCATCCGGATCCACCTGATCATAATCTTCTTCCCATAGAGCTGGATAGTTTATTTCCCTTGAATACAATTCCCATAAGCTTATTTCCCTTGAATACAATTCCCGTAAGCTGGTACAAACGATGCTAGAAGCTTTAGTTGCTCCTCTACAGTTTTAGCACTCATTGGCATTTTTGTGTATCCGTGAGATGATGATCCTAAAGTAGATGCCTATGGCTTATCATCCGGATTTGAAAAACCCAGAAAAGCTCTACTATAAGATACTTCTGCTTCCCTAGGTATGCCTTCTTGTTCTCTAGAATAAAATGTTATGGCTTCAGACATAGGTACACTAGAATTAGATGGTTTAGATTTACCAAAGTACATCTCAGGATCTTGAACCTGATCATACTCCACCTCCTTCTTCTGTATCATGAAGTTATAAGCCCTCAGAACTCCAATAACTTCTTCCAGAGTGAGGGTTTCTAGTTTCTCTTCATCATGCTTTATCAACGCAGTGTACATTTCCCACTTTGATGGTAACGCATCTTGAAGTTTCTCGATCTTTTCTGATGTACTCAACCCTGTGGTTATCAAGTTCGGTTAACAGATGATAGAACCTTGTGACAATCTCATCCAAGTTCTCGTTCTTTAGACCTTTAAAGATCGCAAATTTTTGTTTAACAAGTTAGTTCTCACCTTCCTCACCCGTGAATTTCCTTCATACCTCTTCTCTAGAGCTTCCCAGAGCTCTTTAGAAGTTCTGTGATCTTTAGACGTATGTAGAATATCCAAAGGTAACGCCATTTTAATTGATGACAAAGCTCGATTTTCGGCTTCATAAATTTTCTTGTCCTCATCCTTCATTTGTTGATAGGAAAGAACCTTCATCCTGGCCTTGAGCTCTTGTGTAGGGGGAACATACCCTTCATCTATGCATATCCACATACACATAGCGTTAAAGCGAGCAAAGTCTGCAAACCTATCTTTCCACCAATAATAAACTTCAATCTTCATAAGCTTAGGTGGTGAATTTCATTTGCCCACTTCGTGATCCATTTCCAAGAACTTATGTAAACTTGACATTCACGTAAAACTTTTGTTCACGAACTTAAATTATTTAATTTTTAAAATAAATTTAAAACAAGTTAGTACAGATTGAGCCCTGATAAGTTCATACGAACTTAGCTAAGAACTTATCCCTGATAAGTTTTAACGAACTTAGCTTAGAACTTATCCTTGATATGTTCTTACTAACTTAGCTTTGAACTTATCCCTGATAAGTTCTTACGAACTTAGCTTTGAACTTATCCCTGATAAGTTCTTAGAGGAGCATGTCTGACAAGTTCGTGGAACCCTAAAAATACCCCTAAGTTCGAGCACTGTAAGTTCGTGAAACGGCCATAAATTCGACTTTTTCAAAATTTCAGATTAAACCAATGTTTTTAAGATTAATAACACTAATTTTGACTGAAAAGATGAACTAATATGAATTCTTTCCCTAACCTTGCTTGTAGAACTCTGAGACCTTCGAAAATATGTGTGATTTATCCGGTAAAAACATCAAGAAACCAAGAATGTTCGTATGAACACGAAGAACATGAAGAACACTTGTTTTGTCTCTGATACCACTTGTAAGGTAACCAACACTCGGATCTGATCTTGACGCGACACCTTCCAAGGAGTGCAGAATTCTCGTTAGGGGTTTAACGGATCGATCACACACAGAAACCCAGAGACGAACACTATGATAGACGTTACGATGAACGACCCGACACGTGTATTTCTCCAAAACGAGCCTATTGTAACCTTTTACAAGCAACTTTTATATAATTAGTTGCATTTGATTCTAAAGCAAGTTTAAAAAAATAAAGGTTGCAAAAGAAGATCTAATGCAACCTTTAATTTAAAAAGTTACAAATTTGATTGAAAATGGCAACATTTATAAGAAATGTTGCATTTTTTATAGGTTAAAGTTACATTTTTTTAAAAGGCTGAATATGTGTAAAGTAAATGTAACTTTTTTAAAGAGGTTACATATAACATGTGATTGAAATTCCTTTTATTTTTTAAAATAATAAAATATATTATTTTAGGATGTCTTCTTTTTTCTTTTTACAAATCTCCCACCCATTATTTTTCTAAATAAATAAAAAATATATTATTTTAAGATGATTTTAAAACAAGTGGATTCATTAAAGAAAACAAAAAAAAACAGGGTACAAAATTTTTTTGATAAATAATTTGTTTACCAAAAATTTAGAAGGAATGAAAACTTTACTTCAATTTCCCTCCCCCAAAATTTTGTTATACCCTAAATTCCCATTCTAGGTTTAAACTCTTCCTAATTACTATGACTGTCGTATGCACAATCACTTCCCATGTCTAACTGGTTGGTCTCCACCACAATCGCATCCCCTCCCAAGAACAAAAGCCTTGTCTTCGTCGTTATCAACCACCAGACGACCCCATCCATGACGTATAATGACGATGGCTCCAAAGTCAAGCAAACAATAACATTGTTTAGTGCTCACTGCTTCGGCGATGGTTACTGCCAGCGTCTCCTTGACTTCGGCGATTGTTACTGGCACACGTCTTCTCGTCACCCACCCCTGCTCTTTTCATCATATTTGTTCCAACTGCTTGAAGGCTCGAAGTCGATTTCTCAGGTTCTTAAAATCTATCTGATTGAACTCGTTTCCATCAGATCTCGTTGAGTAAGTTTTGAATTGTGATTTGTATTTGATGTACATATCTATTGATTCCTTCAGATCTGCTCGTGTATTTGATGAAGAATTCTTTTGGATTTGCTCTATGTTGTTGTTAATGTTTGATTTTGAAATATTAGGGCCTTGTTTCTCTCAAATATATGTAGATTAGGGCTCTGTTTTCTCTCACAAATTGGTTAAGTTTTAGAGGCACATGAAGGCTCAGCAGTAAAACTTGATCTTGTACACAAGTACGGTAGAATGCGATATGCTTGCAAGTTTATGTTCTAATATTCTTTTATTGATTTGGTCATGATATATGTAAACATAAATTAATTAATATTATTGTCCTACAAATACTTTAATTAATAATTATTTGGCAACCAAGCCTTTGGTGGATATATCGGAACTATGTATCAAAACATTGTTTTTGGTGGTAGGTACAACCATCTGAACTAATGTATCAACCCATTCTTTTTGGTAGAAGGTACGACCATTGGCCCTTGGCGTTGGCCTATTCATTTCCATATTGTTTGTTCAACATGTAAATGCATAAATCGCCCTTAATCCTTCTGTTTTGCTGCTGAAATGGATGAAATTAGTGAGCCCAGGGGTGTGAAAGGTGCAGTGTTTACGTCTGTGTGTGTTGCATGAAATGAAAAGTTCCGAGACTCAGCTCCAAGCCAAGTCTCAAACTAGTCTCTTGTCGCAGCAGCCCTCTCCTAGTCCCTCATCCTAAGTCTAAGTGTGTGTTTGGTTGAGTCTTGTTGTCGAAAACAAAAATAATCAGCAGTCCTTTGTTATGTATGTGTATGTGTTCCATTCTCAAAAGAAGAAACGCAAACAAGTTAATTATTAAATGCAGGTGTGTGATTTATGTTGAAAACCAGCAGTAGTATAATACACGTGTGTCCGTGCTGTCAAATGCAGGTGTGTGATTTACTCTTTCCAGGTGGCCAGCTTGCAGAAATTATAAGGTACTTTCGTATTTGTATTCTTAATTAATCATAAGGAAAAAGGAAGAACAACTCTCTCAAAGTAACTTGTATGTTTGTATTACTATAAAAATTTCTTATGAATTGTTATTTACAAACTTGTATGTTTGTATTACTATGAAAATTTCATATGATGCTCTTTCGTTCTATTTTGCATATGTTTATGAGTCCATATCCAAATTTCTGGCTGGTTTATGTGATGAGAATTATTTCATTTCCTGAATGTTAAGTTGTTAAGTGGACCAGGATGTGATCTTCGTTTAGGTGGCTTATTTTAGTTTTTTGTTTTGTTTACTATAATGCATCATACAATACACATGTTTGATGAAATGTTTGGTGCCTTGGTGGAGTCCTATCAATGAGTTATGACCACAAGAACAGTTTAACTACCCACATAGATTTTCATATTTTGTTTTGTACCTTCTTCCTATGATTCCCCAACTTATATGAAAAAAAAACCAAATCTTGAAAAAAAAACCAAATCTGCGTGTATGTGCTGGTATACCATTATTTATGAGTTTACCCAAATTCTAAATGGTATGAATGTCCCCAAATACTAATTTTTAATTTGTTATTGATATGAATTGATTAAAACAGTAGGGTTCTGTGCATCTGTTGCAGCAAGTATTAACATGTTTAACCTGCAGCTACTGCATCTGTTGGATATTATTATAGCATCTTGAAAACATCCATGTCCAACACAAATGTGTGTATGTGCTGATATATGATTACTTGAATGCTGTACCAAGTTTATGTTGAATTAAATAATAGAATTTAGGTGCATTTATATTATGTATATTTACTTGGGTTATACATGTTGATTGATTATGTAAACCAGTGTCCAATACAACAATTATTATATGATGCAGCAGTTGCAGCCGGGATTATAGACCATACTTGCATAGCCGCATCTGATGCAAGACGAATACAACTTTAGAAATCTTTTCCAGTAAGGTTCATGATGGTTTTATGCATGCTTTAATGTTGTTAAAAGGGTCTAGACATATTTATTTCTTTTAGGGATTTATGTGGTTTATACATGATCATTAGCACAGTTTGGATTGTTAAAAGAGTTCAAAAATAATCAATTAATGGAAATTTGATTATGTATTAATTTGCTGGGATTAATGTCGGTTATGATTTTGGATGGTTTTGGTTGGTTTTATAAGATTTTTTGATGCAATTTAGTCGTAATTAAGTTTTTGTAATTATCTTTTTGATTTGTTCCTAGACTATAATTTTGGTATATATTTGAGTGTGAAACAACTTATTCACATAGTAGGTCTTTTTATAGATATCAAGTAGCCATTTTTTGACAATATTTTTTCATTGAAGGAACAAATGAAGAACTACAAACCTTTAGAAGATGGAAGTGCTTCAGTAGATTCTTTTTCGGTTGTGATGAACAAGGAGCATGATAGATATCGTAGACTTTATGGTAGAGGCGACCAACAAGTTGATTAAAAGTGTGGATGGTGGAAAAATTGATTATTTTGGTTCAAGGTATGATGTCATTTCGATCATGACAAGTATAATTATTTCATCAATTTGATTATTTTGGTTTGAGTTACTTACTTATTATTGTTTGTGTGTAACAGACAACTTTGTTTTGGGATATCGATAATGAAGACCAGTGTATTTTGGAGGATTTAGATACCTTTTGTCATTATAATTAACAATTATTATATAGAATATTGTGTTTTTAGATTATTATGTAACTGGTGAAAGATTTTGATACCTTTTAATTATTGTAATCGACATTTTTTGAACCGATGATGCTTATTAGTTACATTCATGTATTAAAAGGTTGTACTTTTTGTAACTAAATTCATAAATGTTATATTTAAAAATAAAAAAAATTGCATTTGAATGTAAAAAAGGTTGTATTTGAGAATAAAAAGGTTGCATTTGAGCATAAAAATGTTGCGTTTGAGTTTAAAAGTAGTTGTATTTTAATGTGAAAAGGTTGCATTTGAAAATAAAAAATGTTGCCTTTGTGTTTGAAAAAGGTTGCATTTGATGGAAAAAAAGGTTGCATTTGAGTGTGAAAAAAGTTGCATTTGGTTGTAAAAAGGTTGCATTTGAATGTAAAAAGGTTGCACTCTAAAAAGGTTGCATTTCTATGATTAATGCAACTCTTTCAAAAAAGGTTGCATATTCTACCCAAAAGGTTACTTTAGACCTAATGCAAGAGGACATAATGCAACTCTTGCTAAAAGGTTGCTTTAGGCATAATGCAACTTTTTACAGGCCTAATGCAACATTTTGCCAAGGTTGCAATAGGCTTGTTTTGTTGTAGTGGGTGTTTCACCAGTTTCTCTCCAACAAGTAGGAGTCCTACACCTTCTCCCATATAAAGCCTCAAACGGCGCCTTCTTTATTGTTGCGTGATAGCTGTTATTATACGAAAAGTCTATTAGTGGCAGATGATCATCCCAATTGCCACCGAGGTCTAGTATACACGCTCTCATCATATCCTCCAAGGTGAGGATAGTTCTTTCACTTTGGCCATCGGTTTGCGGGCGATAGGCCGTACTCATAGCGATCCTCGTGCCCAGTCCTTCCTGCAAAGGCGACCAGAAGTTCGAAGTAAATCGGCTATCTCGATCCGATACTATGGACTTAGGCACTCCATGTCTAGAAACGATCTCGTCCATGTAAATCTGAGCCAACCTCTCCAGCGAATAATTTTCTCTAATCGGTATAAAGTGAGCCGACTTAGTCAATCTATCAACTATCACCCAAAGTGCATCGTGTTGACGCCTAGTCTTCGGCAGTTTTGTAACAAAATCCATCGTTATGTGCTCCCACTTCCATTCCGGAATGGGAAGCGGGTGCAAACTGCCATAAGGTTGCTGATGTTCGGCTTTCACAAGCCGACAAGTCCTACATCTTTCCACATACTGGCCTATGTCCTTTTCCAATCCCGGCCACCAAAAGTCTGCTTTCAGCTCGTTATACATCTTTATACTTCCAGGATGTACAGAAAACTTGGATTGATGTGCCTCTTCAATGATCACTAGTCTCATTCCACCAAACTTCGGCACCCAAATCCTCCCATATACACCTTTCAATCCCTACTCACTAGTTTCCATATTCTTCAATTGTACTCTTATATCCTCAGCATTAACATTTTCATCTTTCAAGGCTTCCTCCTGAGCGGCCTTAACATCATTTATAGTTGTAGAAGTTAGCATCGTAGACGTCATCATGTAGCAGCAATCTTTAGCGTAAGCTTTTCGACTCAAAGCATCGGCTACTACATTAGCCTTTCCCGGGTGATAAAGGATTTCACAATCATAATCCTTTATTAATTCCATCGATCGTCTCTGCCTCATATTGAGTTCTTTCTGGCTGAAGATGTATTTCAAACTCTTATGATCCGTGTATAATTGACACTTAGTCCCGTACAGATAGTGTCTCCATAACTTCAAAGCAAATGTAATTGCGGTTAACTCCAAATCATGAGTCGAATAATTGTTCTCATGCTGCTTCAACTGTCTTGAAGCATATGCTATAACCTTTCCACGCTGCATCAGTACAGCGCCTAATCCCAATTTCGATGCATCAGTGTATACTACAAAATCCTCATTGCACTCTGGTAGGGCAAGTATCGGCGCTTCACTTAGCGTCTTCTTCAAAATATTAAACGCATCTTGCTGCACGGTTTCCGAAACAAAAGGTGCATTCTTCTTTGTCAATACAGTAAAAGGAACTGCAATCTTTGAAAAGTCATTTATAAACCTCCTATAGTAGCCCGCCAGTCCAACAAAACTCCTAACTTCTGTAGCTGAACTAGGCGGCTCCCAATTCCTTATCGCTTCTACCTTAGCCGGATCTACTGAAATCCCAGCCCCCGAAATCACATGTCCTAGAAACTGTATCTGTTGTAGCCAAAACTCACACTTTGAGAATTTGGCATACAACCTTTCCTTTCTTAACAACTCCAATAATTCCTTTAGGTGATCAGCGTGTTCGGCCTCAGACTTAGAGTACACCAGAATGTCATCAATAAATACAATCACCGACTTGTCTAACATCGATCTGCACACTCTATTCATCAAATCCATAAAGACAGCCGGGGCATTGGTTAACCTGAAAGGCATAACCAAGAACTCATAATGCCCATAACGTGTCCTAAATGATGTCTTAGGCACATCCTCTTCTCGTACCTTCAACTGATGGTACCCCGACCTCGAATCAATCTTGGAGAACACACTAGCCCCATGCAACTGATCAAACAAGTCGTCTATCCTTGGCAGCGGATACTTGTTCTTAATTGTCAACTTATTCAGCTCCCGGTAGTCAATGCACATTCTCATCGTGCCATCCTTCTTCTTTACAAACAATACCGGAGCTCCACACGGTGATAAACTCGGTCGAATGAAGCCCTTGTCCAACAACTCTTGAAGTTGTTTCATCATCTCTTGCATCTCGGTAGGAGCATGACGATAAGGAGAACGAGCTACCGGTGCACCTCCAGGGATCAAGTCAATTCTAAACTCCACTTTTCTCTCAGGCAGCACGCCAGACAAGTCTTCCGAAAACACATCCGGAAATTGTGAAACAACAGGCACATCGGCCAAAGTCCTCTTCTCAGCCTTAGCATCAATCGCATAAGCTAAGTAAGCGTCACACCCCTTTGCAACAAGCTTTCGGGCTTTTGCAATAGTCAACAAACACAAATCCCTGCTTCTCCTATCCCCATATATACATATCTCACGCCCCTCCGGAGTAGTTATCTTTATCATACGATTCTTACAAACTATGTGGGCTTCATTTTCGATCAACCAGTCCATACCAAATTATTACGTCAACCTCGCTGAATTCGATCGGAATCAGGTCCAAATTGAAGACTACATCTTCAATTACTAAGGTGCAGTTACGGTATACGTGATCTACTTTGACTAGAGTGTTGCTAGCAGTTTCAATATCAAGTATAGCAGACAACTTAGACAGTGGCATAGCAAGTCGTTGTGCAAAAACAGTAGACACGAAAGAGCGGTTGGCACCCGAATCAAAAATAACTCGTGCAAGCAAGAAATTTACAATAAACGTACCCGTGACCACCTCCAGATTTTCCCTAGCTTCCTCTGCCGTGATCTGAAAAGCACGAGCTGGTGCCCTTTGTGGCTGGTTCCGGCGGTTGACTGAACCACAACTAGATCCTCCAGATGATCGGGTCGATCATGGAGCAGCAGCTGCTGGAGCATTCTTCCTACAGTTCCTACTATAGTGTCCCCACACCCCACACTTATAGCAAGCATCTCCTTTCCTTGGGCACTCACTCTGAAAATGGCCCAGCTCTCCACAGCAAAAGTAAGCACGTCTATTAGTGCACTTGCCAAAGTGCTCCAGATGACACTTATTGCAATATTGCGGCTCGGTGTTGATTGAATAAGCACGAGCGCGACCAGCAGAACCAGACTGTCAGCTATAAGACTGTAGAGGCGAGTACTGTGACGATCGGGAAGAACCAGAATATCCTCCCTCACGTTGGCGCTTCGGCGGTGACGGCTGTGTTGGGTTGGTGGAAACAGCAGCGGACCTAATTGAGTAACCCGACATAATCAGAATCTTTTCTACATTTCTGGCAGCCTCGAGTAAACCAGTAAATGTTGGGTAACGGACGTTGCTCATGACCGTCCTAATCTCAATATCTTGACCAGCCTCGAACCTGGTCACTTTCCTTTACTCAGTATCAACTTGATAGGCGCAAATAAACTTAGCCTAGTGAACTCCACAGCATATGGGGACACAGTCTTAGTCCCCTGATTCAAGGCCATGAACTTTGCCTCCAGTTTGCGGCGCTCATCAACCGGATAATACTGCTGAGTGAACAAATTAGTAAACTCAGCCCACGTCATGACAGCCACTTTCTCCAAGGTTAAAGCATTAACCATGGAATTCCACCACATGATTGCGTCGTTAGTAAACATCGCAGTAGCATACCGAACCATGTCCTTCTCAGCACAGTCGCTGATTCGGAATGTCTGTTCGGTTGCCGTTATCCATTCAAGTGCGGCAACAGTGTCTCCCAGTCCATTAAATTCTACCGCACCATTTCCCTTAAAGTCCTTGAAACGACAGCCTCTGGGTTTGTTAGATGACCCAGTATTGTCATCTTGTTCCTCATTGTTGCCCCCTTCCTTTTCCTTGTTCTTACTCTTATCCTCCCTTCTCTTATCTTCGGCCTCATCTCGAGCCCGAAACTGATCTTAAATCATCTTGTTCTGCTCAACCATCATGGCTAGCATCATCTCCCTTGTTTCTTCAGGTGTCATTCCTCCTCCAGACATGTTCTGAAATAATAAACATATAACTTGCTTAGTAACATGACATTAATATAAAGACACCACCCAATTGTTCTGTATGATAGTCAATCCCTATGATTACTAGATCGTAACCTATCTTAGTTCAGATCATTACTTAGAATCACTACATGTCGTCACTTAATGTTTGAGATCAAGACCTCACGGACACTTGAATCTCAAACTACTGCTCTGATACCATACCATGTGACACCCTTGCCACATCAACCACCATTTACAAAACACCCAGCATTATTCATCAAACACAATAACATAATGATTTGATAACCTAGTTATAGTGCGGAAGCATTAAAATACATAAACAAAGTAACGCAACAGTGTCAAACACCCTACGGTGCTACAAGGTACCAAATCTAAATCTACATACTCAAACCTTTATTACAATCGTCCCAAACATATTTTAACATTTGTCCCACAACATAATTACCGATTGAGTAGCAGATCCCTTCCAAAACTTCACACACGACCAAACTAGAAGGTCCCGCAGCAGATTTTCCATTTCCTGAAAAATTACAACAACTGAGAGGTAAGCGAATGCTTAGTGAATACACAGATTACGCATTTTATAAATCTTTATGAAGCCCTAAGAGTAACATCGGAGTAATTGATGCAACCCACCGGTCCATCACTAGATGCACAACAAATGAACGGACATGCAACAAATATGAATGTGCATCTAAATCAACGCAAGTTAGTAGAGTTCCAAACAACAATTGAAGCAACACGTCTCAGCAGGCAAAAGCAATCATAAAACAGATATAAACATGCGAAATCTATTGTACTCACAGTGGGTGCGTAATTTATCTTTAACCAATATTATTTCTCCTCGGCATTTCAACCGGATCCACAAAGTACCCCACTGTGGGTTAAACAACACCACAAGGGACGTGTAAGTCAGTTGCAACAATACCTTGTGTCAATAATTGTTTAATTTTGTAAAACCAAATTTTATATGTTTGCAACATTTGATCCCCGTTTCAGATCCAAGGTAAATTCAAATCCAACTTCTGGCCATATCCGAATCCGGTCCCCATCCGAATTTCCAACACTTGGAATTTATTTTATGCGTTGTCTATGTGTTTCATTCAAAATATTCGAGTTTAAAGAATGGGTTTCGAATTTATATAACAAATTCATCCATATGGATGATCTAAATTCGAAAAGTGAGATTAAATTCGAATATAGTTGCTTAAATTCGAACTTCAAGTCAAATCCTAGAACATTAAATTTGAAATGAGGGCTTAAATTCGAATCACCATTCGAATTTGATGACTAAGTTCGAACTCCCTTTCGATTTTAAGGTTAAACTCGAATACATATTATAAATTCGAAGGCCTCATTCGAATTTGATGGATAAAATCGAACCCATATTAGAATTTAGGGTCAAAACTGAATTCTTGGTTCGATTTTGGCTATATTCGAGTTTGTTCTTGGCATCTCGAATTTGTTCATAAGTTACTGCCTAAATCATACATTTCCAAGTCTAAAATCACGAATATGTCATGTATTAAGCCTAGTTTCGATTCTATTACACATACTCTATCATATTCTAGTTAAAACTCAAGCCAAATTAGCTTTATTCACACAACAATTGATAAACTCGAATTCATGTCTTCAAAACCGAAATATAAAAGCTTAAAAGGGTCGATTCTTACCTCAAATTCGTACGAAATCAAGAATGCAACCATAGATTGTTGTTGTACTCCTCGAGATCTTTCCGATGACGTATAAAACTCGATAATCGGCCGGTCGGTTTGGGAGAAAGTCTAGAGAGAAGGTAGAGAGAGTATAGAGAGAGAGTCTAGAGAGAGAGAGTAATTGTAAAATGAAAGGTTTTTAGCCTTTTTATTCTTATTTTTCCTCATTTTGCACATTTCACCCCTCAACTTATACGGTTCCCATTAACAAGTGATTTTATCATAATTTTCATCGTCACTAACTTTTAAAACAATTATTCTTAATAACTAAAATTTAAAATTCTCAAACTTCTTAATTTCTTAAAATAACAACCAACTTCCCAATATCTAGATACATAAACATTTTTAATTAATTTAACTTAATATAAAAATTCATCTAATTAACCCAATTACAATATATTAAATCCGAGGATGTTACAGAACATCTTTGTCTCTCTCTGATCTTCATATCTCTTCAACTCTGATATTCTCTATTCTTATGAGCAAACTCACCCCCTTGAATAATTAATAGCTTTTGATTCTCTCCCTTGATCAATCATAGACAACTTTATTATCTTTCATCTTTAAATCTACTGCAGTTGTCATCTTTCCTCTTTATAACTTCGGTAGAGAGGGGGTGAATATAGCAAATTAAAAATTCAATACACTTTTCTCAATGTTTGTGTAGATTATTAACAAGTGTTAATTACAAACAAGCTTGACTGCGGAAAGGTTCAAGCTGAGATAACAGATACAACATATGTTAAACTAATCTAAGACACACTCAGACTAGGTACAATGAATACACTAACTAAGATGAACTCACCCTTTTACAAGACACAAATGGACAGCTTGAATAAGAACAGCTTGGACACACGTTACAGTTTTATTCAAGCAGACTTGCATGCATGAAAAACACACTTCATAGCACGATCTGAATTTCTCACTCTTGGTTATCTAATAATCCTTAGAAGCTTCCTTTTATACTCTCACTGAGAATATCAGTGAAGGTTCCTCATTAGACAGGAAGATAGTGGGATGTCTTTCAAAAAAGACAAAACAACTTTTCTACACATTCTGATAAAGCAGACTTGTCTTTATGTGGCAGAATCTTTGTCTTTTTCTTTTTGTCTCTGTTGCAGAAGCCTTTAACTAAAATAGTAATGTCAACTTTGCAACTTTCATCTTCTATTAAGGCCATTTTGCTATAAGAAATGGTATGTCACCCATTTCAGATATCCATTTGTCTTCATGTAACAGAGCAGCGTAGGCAGCTTTTGCAGCTTCTGTTTTTCCACTTTGTCTTTGACTTTGAAATGAACTTACCACCAAGGAGCTGACATCCACCTGTTGTGCTTTTTCTGTCTAGCCTGCGGCCTGCAAAATCAGAATTTGAATAACCTGTTAGCTCAAGACTTGAGTGTTTGGGATACCAAAGACCCAAACCTGGTGTACCCTTAAGGTATCTGAAGATTCTTTTTACATCAGCTAGATGGATTCCTTAGGATCAACCTGAAACCTAGCACATAAACAGGTAGCAAACATAATATCTGGTCTACTAGCAGTTAAATGTAGCAAGCTCCAAATCATGCCTCTGTAAGCTGTTACCCAAACAGCTTTGCCACTGGCTATCAGCATCCAAGTTTACATTGGTTGCCATTAGGGTTTTCGTAGGAGAATTTTGATCAAATTTAAACTATTTCAAAATATCTAAAGTGTACTTTCTTTGATTTATGAAAATTTATGAAAATTTTATTTGAGTAGTGAAAAATTCTTGCATAACTGCTCATTAGTAGAACCAAATATTATGTCATCCACATAAATTTGAACAAACAATATCAGACTTCACCATATATATGAACAATGTGGTATCCACTTTACCTCAGGAATAACCATTGCATAAGGAAATCAGTTAGAGTGTCATACCAGGCTCTAGGGGCTTCATTTAGACCATAGGGGGCTTTGTCCAAATTATTGACAAAACCTGGGTGATGTTCATTTTCAAAACCTGGAGGCTACTTGACATACACTTCTTCTTGTAGCTTCCCATTAAAAAAATGCACTCTTCACATCCATTTGAAATACCTTCATACTCTTATGGGCAGCATAGGCTAGAAACAAACGAATTGCTTCTAACCTTGCCACTGGAGCAAATGTTTCCTCATAGTCGATGCCTTCTTCCTGTCTGTAGCCTTGAGCAACCAGTCTTGCCTTATTTCTAATAACATGACCTTGCTCATCCATTTTGTTCGTGAAAACCCATTTAGTGCCAATTATTGTTTTACCTTTAGGAGCAGGGACCAGCTTCCACACTTTGTTTCTCTCAAAGTGATTGAGCTCTTCTTGCATGGCAGTGATCCAATTGGCATCTTTTAGTGCTTCATCAACTTTCTTAGGTTCCATCAGGGACACAAAGCTAGAAAACATACAAAAGTTCCTAAGCTGTCCCATCTTGTTTGTACCCCTTTGTTGATGTCACCAAGTATTTGATCATTGGGGTGACACCTGATCCACTTAGGATCATGCCTCTCTGAAGATTCTCCTGCATCATTTTCATCTTCAACAAGTCCTGTTGAATAGCTTTCAAGAATTTCAGACACACTGTTATCTTGATCCTCTTCACTTGTTTAACATGACTCTCCATTGTTGAACAAATCAGCATAAGATCCAGGAAAATCAACATTGATTGGTTCAGGACATGGTGCATTAATTATGTCAGTACACTTATTCACACAGGGTGTATCAACATAGTCATCATCATGTCCATTGTGGTTAACAGGTTCCACTCTGGGTGTAGTGGAAGCTTTTGAGTCCTTTTCTTCATCACTGGAATGAATAAGATCATCAAATCTGACTCCTGAAACTGATTCTGGAATAGCTTTGGTAGAAACATTCTTATAGTCCTCAAAGGTGACATTGATAGATTCATTTATCACCTTTCTTTTGTAGTTGTATACTCTGTAGGCTTTGGAGATAGCAAAATATCCAAAAAACACACCTTCATCAGCTTTGGGTTCAAATTTTGCCAGCTAGTCCCTCTGATTCAAAATGAAGCAGGGACATCCAAAGAAATGGAAATAGCTAATATTTGGCCTTCTCCATTTGATTAACTCATAGGGAGTCTTGTTGAACCTTTTCACCACCAAGGATCTATTTTGGGTGAAGCAGGCAGTGCTGACAGCTTCAGCCTAAAATGATGAAAGTAAACCTGATGCACAAAGCATGGTTCTAGCAACTTCAATGAGGGTTCTATTTCTCCTGTCACCAAATCCATTTTGTTGGGGAGTTCTTACAGCTGAAAAGTTTTGTGAGATCCCTCTTTCTTCACAGAAGTCCTCAAGGGTACTGTTTCTGAATTCAGTACCATGATCCGTTCTAAGCTGCTTAACATGAGCAAGTTTAGCATCTCCATCTATTTAATAAACCCAATGATTTCTCTAGCAGCCTCTCCTTTGCTCTTTAGAAAAATCACCCATGCAAACCTGGAGAACTCATCAACCTTTGCTAGAGTGTATCTTCTACCTCCTAGACTTGGGACACTGACTGGTCCAAACAAGTCCATGTGAATTAAGAAGAGAGGAGTATCAATAGAGAAATTTTGCTTAGATTTAAAAGATGTTTTCCTCTGCTTGCCTTTCTCACAAGTTATGCAGAGTTTGTCCTTAACAAAGGTTATAGAAGGCAAAACTGTTACCAACTCTTTCTTACTGAGTTTGTTGATATTCTTGAAGTTCAGGTTTGATAGCCTTTTGTGCCATAACCAGTTCAGGTCTGCATTGCTTCTTGAGATAATGCAGGTTTCAGTTGTGGGATCAGCAGATTTCATGTCCACAACATATACACCTTTCATCCTTTGTGCACACAGCACAACTTTGCCTTGGGAATCCAAAATGTAACCCAGGTGCCCATCAAAGTTAACCTTGTAGCCAGCATCACACAGCTGACTTATGCTTACAAGATTATGTTTCAGCCCAGACACATAGGCTACTTTTTTTAATACAGCAGCACCAGCTTGAAGAGTTCCATATCCTTCTGCGGATCCCTGGACATTGTCACCAAAGGTGACTTTTAGCCCTTTATCAGGCCTGAGATCACTCAACAAATCCTTGCAACCTGTCATGTGGCCTGAGCAGCCCCTGTCCAAGTACCAAACTTGGGATGGTTGTTTGACCTGCAGAGTGTTGAATCATTTTTGTTGAGCTTCACAGCAGGTTTGGCAAACTTATTCTCTTTTTTCTCTTTTTAGGCATAATGGCAACAACTTTACCTGTATCCTTTTTCTCTTTTTAGGAGGACATATATCAAATACAGGAAGTTTGATTGGCCTTTGACCTTCCACAGGTTTAGGAAACTTATTTCCAAATTTCTCAGGTTGTGCAATGGCTTTGCCTTTGCCCTTACTGAGATGTGATGGATGTTGCCTATCAACATAATCACTGCTTTTGGTTTTGAAAGACTTACCTTCATTTATAACCAAATTTCCACTATGATATAAAAACTTATTTGAAATCACAGCAGATTTACTTTCAACATGAGACTTACCCCTGTTGAAAGCAGGCTGCTTACCTTTTGAAAACTTTTTCTCAAAATGATGAACATCAAAGGGATTAACATGTCTCTTACCCTCAGCTTTTGACCCAGAGCCTGTCTTGTTAATAGGTTTAGTGTCCAAAGCTGTAGCTTGAACTTGTTTTCCATTCTTTTTCATGTGTGAACCAGCTGAGCACTTAGCATACTGATTTGATGGAGAACACATTTGATCATCAGTTTTTGGAAATTTTTAACACAAGCTGTCAGTGTTTTGAGGCCTGACAAACCTATTTATTGAGACTCGCTTACCATTTACTTTCTGAATGAAGGTACTTGGAAACTCACCAAAAGTGGATAAGTCTTTTTCCAGATTATTTATCTCAACAATTGAAGTTGCTTTGTCAAGATCCCCTCCAAGATAGGCTTGGATTTGAGCAGGGATTTGTTGACTGATACAATGATTGACTTGTAGTGCAGATTGGCACCAAGAGTCAACAATCTTTTGAAGCTTGGCATGTTTTGTGTCTGTTTCTCTCTTTTCTTCTAATAAAATGGAATTGATGTGTTTTAATTCATCAAGTTCATTTTCCAACTTATGGATGTTGTCCAGTTTACTAGTTTTATTTCAAGATCAGTTTTTAGGTTGGAGATTTCCGACAGAAAAATGTTATGCTTCTCAATAGCAGCTTTTAGATCAACAAGCAGATATTCAAAATTTTTAACTTAAACCATAAAATTTTGTACCTTATACATCATTGTTGGGTTCCAGTTCTCCAAGTTGCTGAGAGCCTCAGCTTCAGCCAGGTCATGTTGGAAGTTGCTTGTTGATGGGACATCAGTGTTGGCCATTACACAGTTGTTATCTTCTTCATCTGAAGATGAGTCACATTCCTCCCAATCACATGTCTCAGTCATGAGTCCCTTTTGCTTGTCGGAAGCCACTGAGTCTTCCAACTTCCTCAGCTTAGCCATGGCCATTAGGTACTTAACCCTGTAGCCATCGTCCCTGTTTGTCTTGTATGCTTTGGATGATGAGCCAACAGCTTTACACACACAGTCAGTAGCAATATGTCCTGTTTTGCCACATTTAAAGCACTCAGCCTTAGTTTTATTAAATGCCTTCTTTTTGATGGCACCTGACTTCTTCTGCAGCATTCTTCCACCAAACCTCTTCTTGTTGAATTTTCTGACAAGCATTGCAATCATTTGCTCATCATCTAATTTAGCAAGATCTTCACAGTCTTCCTCCTCAGACATTTCTTCCCTTTCATCATCAGCCTGTTGATCAGGTTGTGTGAAGACATCACACACCTGACCAGCATGTTGTCTCACGCTGGCCACTAAGGGAGCACCTCTTTTGGATATTTCCATGGCATTTCTTTTTCTGTTGCCTTGACTGCTCATCATTTAGTAAAGACCCATATAGATTTACAAGGTCCATACTTTTTATGGTGCCTGAATTTCTTAGAATAGTAGAGAAATAATTCCATTCCTTAGGCTGTCCTTGGTGATGCCAACAACTTTGAGATCATTGATTAGAGCAGTGAATCTGGTATAGGTTTCAGTGAGGGACTCCTTTGGCTTTGCAAAGAAGACTTCATACTGTTAAACAAGATTGTTGATCTTGTTATCCAGTGTGATAGTGGGACCATCATAGACGGTACACAAAGTATCCCACATCTCCTTTGTAGTTTTCATTTTCTCAACCTGTTTGAACACAACGTCTGGAAGAGAAATAACCAGGTTGTTTCCTGGATTTTGCATCAAGAGCAATCAGCCTTTTCTCTTCATCAGACCATTGAGCTTTTGCCTTTTCAAAGGTTCTGATCTCAGGAACAGCTCCCTCAGCAGCAGGATTGATAGTAGTAACAGAGGTTGGCACATAGAGACCTTCCATTACTATCTTTGGTAGTTGTACATCCAGATTCTCTAAATAGTGCATCATTCTCCACTTACAACCAGAGAAGTTCTGATTATTGAACTCGGGGGGTTTGGCCATTGAACCATTGTCATAGTAAGAGGAGGAGCTGGGAGCACTGTTGTTCATGGGGAAATAGGGAGAATGAGAGATCTAGAGTTAACACATACTCTATCTGCTCTGATACCAGTTGTAGGTCCCAAAAGGTTTCCCTTAGTGTATTGTTCTAAGCTGTAGAGGGGGGGGGGGTGAATACAGCGAATTAAAAATTCAATACAATTTTCTCGATGTTTGTGTATATTATTAACAAGTGTTAATTACAAACAAGCTTGACTGCGGAAAAGTTCAAGCTGAGATGACAGATACAACAGATGTTTAACTAATCTAAGACACTCAGACTAGGTCTAATGAATATACTCACTATGATGAACTCACTGTTTTACAAGACACAAATGGACAGCTTGAATAAGAACAGCTTGGACACACGTTACTGTTTTATTCAACCAGACTTGCATGCATGAAAAACACACTTCAATGTACGATCTGCATTTCTAACTCTTGGTTATCTCATAATCCTTAGAAGCTTCCTTTTATACTCTCACTGAGAAAATTAGTGAAAGTTCCTCATTGGACAGGGAGATAGTGGGATGACCTGTAACAACCCAGCTTTTATTTAAGTCTTTTATTTCGTCTCGATCCAAATAATGTAAATTTAATTACATTATTAATTATGTGATTTAATTAAGTTGATGACTATTTAAAATTAATTGAATATTTATATTATAAATTATTAAAGATGATTAAATTAAAAGATATGTAAAATACAAAAGTTTAGTGGGTTAAATAGCAAAAATGATAAATTTATATATAAAAGCAAAAATTAATGATCAATTAAGATCATTAATCATCAAACCTCTCTCTCTCTAATCTCTCTCTACACTCATACGGATACCTCAAAGATTCAACAAGAAATCCATAATTTTGCAAAGAATTTGGAATTAAAGCTAAGGAGGAGTTACTACAACAATTAAGCAACAAGAAACTACAAAGATTTAAGGTAATTCTTGATTTAAATTTCAAGAAATTATGATTTTGGTTCGGTTTCATTAAAAACCGAAACCAAGAATTTTATATGTGAAAAATGTTGTTGCATGTTCAAAATTTTAGTAGAATATGATGAATTTAGGTTAATAGAAGTCATTAAAACAAAATTATGGGTTTGATGGTCCAAAATAAGCAATAAATCCGAAAATTTTATGAATTTTGGGTTCTTGATAAAATGGCATATTTTGGATGATCTTACTCAAATTAGGATGTTATTAATAGGGAAAAATGTATAAAAACACTCCAATAATGTTATTATATCAATATATAACATTGCATGTTACTAAAAAGTGTTTTTGGGAATTAATATGAAAAATCCGTATGAAGAACACCAAGAACACCAAGAACAATTTTTGGAATATTAACAAGTGTGGGATCCGAATTCGGATGACTCGAATTCGGATGATGTCCCATTTCGGACCACGAAATTCGGATGAAATCCATTTCGTTCCCATACTTCGGATAACAAATAAATATTTTGATAAGTGTTGGTCCGAACTCGGATGATCCGAGTTCGGATGGTATCAATTTCAAATGGTATCAATTTCGGATGATTGGACAAATTCGGATGCTTTCATATTTCGGATCCTCAAAATTCAGATAAATGCCAATTTTGTTTGATCCTAATTTCGGACCCAAAGTTAATTCGGATAATATGCCCATTTCGGATACTAATTCGGATATAGTATTCCGGATCATGAAAGATCCGAATTCGGTACCCATTTAATGATCCTAAATTCGGTTAAATGTTTAATTCGGATGATGAAATTTGTTGGTCCAAATTCGGATCATCCTTTGGTCCGAACTCGGATGTCAGATCCGAATTGGTACGAATCCGGACCCTGATCCGAATGAATCCGAATCCGGATCCCAATCCGGGCTGATCCGAAATTTATGATCCGAAACCCAATATTTTATGGATTTTGACATTTCAATTAAATAAATGATTTATATGCATATGTTTTTAGTCATATAAATATATATATATATGATATATATATATGTATAGAAAGCTTTTGAAGATATTATGAAACAAAGAATATGAACAAATGAAAGATTGATAAGTTATCAGAATCAGATAGAATTACAGATTTTAATGACCAAAAGATGATGAAATTCCATGATAATGATGATGACAAAGATGATGAAATTAACATGATTTTATCATGAATGAAATTGAACAGGTTCAGTATATTCTGAACAAAGGTTTAAAGACTTAAAGACTTAAAAGCGAGTCAGAGAATTAATTGACAGATTACAGATTGACAAAGATAAAATCCTGAGAAAACTCAGGTGGCAGATTCATATATCTGTTTGACCATGACCCATACCTGTGAGTTATAGATATTCAGATTGAACATGCATAGATCCGGTTGAGATATATTGCTGCTGTTAGATTTATTGACATTCATTTATCAGCTAGATTGAGACCTGTGCACACCATGGTTGGGTGTTGCCCAGTGAATCATGATAGCTATTTGATTATCTTTTCATATTGCATTTAATATTGCTTCAGACTTTGCTTTATGATTCATTGCTATCATGACTTCTAAGACATATGCTTACATCATTGATCAGATATTTGATAGATTGATTCAGCTTGACTAGCCCTTATGGTCTATTGTTCTAGACCCGGCTATTTCACCAGTTCTTATGAACTTGGTAATGACCTCCGATGTTCCACCATATTGACTTACTGGTAGCTAGCCCAGTATGTGGCTGATCCCCACGATTTAAGCGTGAGTGTGGCTTGAACATCATCCGATCTTATGATACTATATCTCAATCATGAGGGCTGTAGCGGCAGCCAAGACATATCACGCTTAGATTTATGACTCCGCTTGACACGCATGTTAATATTGAAAATTTATAAACTCACTAAGCTTTGCTTACAGATGTTGCGTTAATATTTTACAGGAAAAGCCAAGGAAAATCACCTGCAGGACCTAGTACTTAGGTCATTCAAGATCCAAGTTTTGAAGCTTTCTTAGACCACTACTCAACAACCTTCTGGTACTGATTGGAAGAAAGCAAATGTGGTGGTTTTGGGTAGACTTGATGCGATTTATGATGTTATGACTAGATTAGATGTTACCCTTTTATAACTTTATTTAGAAATATGTAAACTTAAATCCTAATCTGTAATGTACATGTAATTTAATTTTCCGCATTATATTTACCCTATCTTAGTATGGTTGATATCGTATTGCATATTATGGGACCTAGACTAGTGAGCACTGCCCGTAAGGGGTGGTCTTCACAGGATGGTATCAGAGCACTAGTTTGAGTGAATCAAGTATTACGTGAGTATACTTGATCTCAAACTGAAGCAATACATATGTATCAATCATTTAGGTGGGTTGAACTGAGATAGGATGTACAGACTGTTAGGATGGGAAAAAGGGTACATAGATCTAAGTCTATAAACTGATAGTTAATTGATTTTAATTTTCAGTAGAAGATGTCAGGATCAGGATCAGGTGATATTCCCAGCAACATGAATCCCCAACAAATGTTTGAAATGATGCAACAACTTCTAGCCCAACACTCAGAACAACAGAACAAAATAATACAAGAACAGTTTCAGGGCAGAGATGAGGCCGAAGCTAAAAGACGTGAAGAAAAGAAAAATAAGAGAAAAGAAAAGCAAGTCCAGACTAATGAATCTGATTCTGATAATTCAAATCCAGAAACCCAAATTGCTCAGCCAAAAGGCTGCAAGTTTAAGGATTTCAAAGCTAGCGGTGCTTTGAATTTCGAAGGAACAGTTAATCCGATTCAGGCGATGGATTGGATTAGTCATACCAAAGAGATCTTTAGAATCTCTGACTGTTTAGCCTCGAAGAAAGTAAGTTATGCATCCGCATTATTTGTCGGTGCTGCACGTGCCTGGTGGAAAACTCAGAGAAGTATCTACGGCGAAGAAATAATTCAGACTCTAGAATGGAACCAATTTCTTGACATGTTCAACGCAAAGTATTGTCCAGTCGATCAGCAAGATAAGATGGAAGTCCAATTGATGCAGTTGACTCAGGGGACAAAGACTATTGATGAATACGAACACGAATTCTCAAGACTATGCGGCTACTCTTCCTATCAAGTAGCTATCGAGGAAAGAAAGATGAATAGATTTCGTGTAGGACTTAATCCAAGATACAGACATCCGATGAGCGCTATCAAATACAAGAGTTACTTAGAAATGGTAGAAGCGGCTAGATAAATCGAGCGAGGATATTTAGAATACGTCGATCAGCTTTATGCTCTGTCTACTAACCCGATGAATCCGTCTCCTCCAAAGAAACAGCGATTTGGCAGATTCTTTAAGCCAAATAAGTCTCAGTCACCATCTCAGCAATCTCATCAACATAGTTCACCACAGAAAGCACAAGCTTATTCCCTAACGAACGAGCCACGATTCTGCAAGCGATGCAGAAAGTCACATATGGGGTTGTGCAATCGAGAAGATGTTACTTGTTTCGCGTGCAACATGATCGGTCACAGCAGTGAAGAATGCCCACAGCATGGACGTGGATGTGCAAAATGTGGTAAAAGAGGACACTTCATGTACCAGTGTCGAAGCGGGCAACGTTATCAATCTCAATCATCCGCAGGAGGTTCTACTGGGAAAAGTTCTACTGCAACGCCGACTGCACGGACTCGGGCTTTCCAAATAACAGCCGAGGAAGCAAAAGAAACACCTGATGTAGTTACGGGTATGTTTTTACTTAACTCGATTCCGGCTCGTGTATTATTTGATTCTGGCGCAAGTCGTTCCTTCATATCGACTTCTTTTGCAACAAGATTACTTAAATCCCCATCGAAGCTTCCTATGGTACTAGACATTGAGATAGCTAGTAACAATTTTGTTATGGCTGATTCCGTTTATCGTAATTGCACACTACTTGTTGATAATATCGTATTCAATCTCGACCTATTCCCGATTCCGTTAAAAGAATTTGACGTCATCATCGGCATGGATTGGCTAATGAACAACGAGGCTACAATTATCTGCAACCGGCGAGTCATCAGAATCAAGTCTTCAGACGGCCGAGTACTTGAGATCAAGGGCGAGAAGCGAAAAGGTGATCACTGCTTCATTTCTGTTGATAAAACTTATAAGTATCTATCCAAGGGTCGCGAATCCTATCTGTGCTACGTTTTATCTGAATCCAACTCTGAAAAGAAATCGTTGTCCGATATTCCTATCGTCTGTGAGTTCCCAGACGTATTCCCTGACGATATTTCCGGAGTGCCACCGGAACGTCAAGTTGAGTTTAGTATTGACTTGGTTCCTGGTGCGGCTCCTATCGCAAAAGCTCCATACAGACTTGCACCTGCAGAAATGCAAGAAATGTCTAAGCAACTGCAAGAGCTGTTAGAGAAGGGGTTTATCCGACCGAGTTCTTCTCCGTGGGGTGCACCAGTTCTATTTGTTAAAAAGAAAGACGGAACCTTCCGTATGTGCATCGACTACCGCGAGTTGAACAAAGTCACCATAAAGAATAAATATCCTTTGCCCAGGATCGATGATCTGTTTGATCAGCTGCAAGGAGCCAGCTATTTCTCAACGACAGATCTCCGTTCTGGGTATCATCAGCTGAAAGTTAGAGATGAGGATATTCCGAAGACAGCTTTCCGTACAAGATACGGTCATTACGAATTTCTCGTGATGCCGTTCGGCTTAACAAATGCACCAGCGGCATTCATGGATCTCATGAATCGCGTGTGCAGACCAATGTTGGATAAATCCGTTATCGTGTTCATAGACGATATTCTGATTTACTCCAAAACGGAGGCTGATCATTCCGTTCATCTGCGACAGTTGCTAGAGTTGTTAAGAAAAGAAAGACTCTACGCAAAGTTTTCTATGTGCGAATTCTGGCTCAGACAGCTATAATCTCTATTATATATGTCTTGAGCTGTTTCCTTAACTATTCTATGATTCACATCAGAACTTGAATTTCAATCTTGATTATCTTATAGATTCAATTCCTTGGTCATGTCGTTTCTAGCGAAGGAATATCCGTTGATCCGTCAAAAGTCGAGGCTGTTCAGAAGTGCCAAACACCTCGCAATGCCACTGAAATAAGAAGTTTCCTTGGATTGGCCGGTTATTATCGGCGATTCATAAAGGACTTCTCAAAGATTGCTGTGCCGCTTACAATGCTAACACGAAAGAATACTCCTTTCGTTTGGACCGATAAACAGCAAGAGGCATTCGATATTCTGAAGCAAAAGTTGATTCAAGCGCCGATCCTAGCCTTGCCAGAAGGTAATGATGATTTCGTTGTCTATAGCGACGCATCTGGTACTGGCTTAGGATGTGTTCTGATGCAAAGGGGGAAAGTTATTGCTTACGCTTCAAGGCAATTAAAAGACTATGAGAAAAGTGCACCAACTCATGATCTTGAGTTGGCTGCCGTTACCTTTGCTCTGAAGATCTGGCGTCACTATCTTTATGGGACTCGGTGTCAGCTCTACACCGATCACAAGAGTCTAAAATATCTTTTCACTCAAAAATATCTGAATATGAAACAGCGTCGATCCTTGGAGCTTATCAAGGATTATGATTGTGAGATCTTATATCATCCCGGCAAAGCAAATGTTGTCGCGGATGCGTTGAGTAGAAAAGTATATCCAGAAAAGTGCTGTTATGCCCTAACTCCAGTTATATTCTCTTCTGATCTTATTGAAAACATCAAAGTTGCTCAAGCCGAGGCACTGAAAGAAGAGAATATTGATTCTGAAAATCTTAAAGGGCAGTTACAATTTCTGACTCTGAACCATTTGGGACTTCACTGTCTCAAGGGAAACTGAATCTGGGTTCCTAAGTATGGTTCAATCCGCAGCACTCTTCTCTCTGAAGCTCATCAGTCCAAGTTATCTATTCATCCTGGCAGCTCAAAGATGTATTTTGATCTGAAAGTTGATTACTGGTGGCCAGGAATGAAGAAAGACATCGGAAAATGTGTTGAAAGCTGCAAAGTATGTCAGATGGTTAAGGCAGAACACCAGAAACCCTTCGGGGATATGCAACCACTGCCAGTTCCTGAATGGAAGTGGGAGCATATAACAATGGACTTCATTACGAAGCTGCCAAAGACCAAAAGACAGCACGACTCTATCTGGGTAGTCGTTGATCGTTTAACGAAATCAGCACATTTCATTCCAATGAAAGAAACTTATTCTTTGGATAGATTGGCACAGTTGTACATCACAGAAATTATTTCTCGTCACGGTGTGCAAAAGTCTATTGTATCTGATCGTGATAGTCGCTTCACATCCAGATTCTGGCAAGCACTACAAGAAGGGATGTGTACTCGGATTTCTATGAGTACTGCTTATCATCCAAATGCAGATGGCCAGAGTGAGCGTACTATCCTAACACTCGAAGATATGCTTCGTGCCTGTGTTCTTGATTTAGGTGGTAACTGGGATGACCACTTGCCGTTGGTCGAATTCTCATACAATAACAGTTATCATTCAACAATCAAGATGGCTCCTTTTGAAGCTTTGTACGGAAGAAAGTGCAGAACTCCCACCTGTTGGCGTGAAACAGGTGAATTTCCAATAGCAGGACCTGCCCTTCTACAGTTGACTAATGAAAAGATTCAACTCGTTAGAAGGAACATTCTTGAAGCTCAAAGCAGGCAGAAGTCATATTATGATAATCGGCATAGATCAATCAGTTTTGCAGTTAACGATTGGGTAATGCTGAAAGTATCTCCAATGAAGAATGTGGTGCGGTTTATTAAAAGAAACAAGTTAGCTCCGAGATTCATTGGTCCGTTCAAGATCGTTGAAAAGATTGGGAATCAGTCTTATCGTCTTGATCTACCATTGGACTTAGCTGGAATACATCCTGTATTCCATGTTAGTCACTTAAGAAAGAGTTTAGCTGACGAAAGAGAAATTCAGATACCACACGTTAACTTGCAAATTGATGAGAAGCTTCGAATAGTTGAAGAGCCGGAGTGTATTCTGGACTCGAAAACCAAGAAGCTTAGAAATAAAGAGATACAGATGGTGCTCGTCCAGTGGAAACACCACAAAGGTTCGCATCAGTCTTGGGAATCCAGAGATGTTATGAAAGCAACATATCCCAGTCTGTTCGAACATAGCTAACTTCGGGGACGAAGTTTGTGCGTGGTGGAGCCCATTCTGTAACAACCCAGCTTTTATTTAAGTCTTTTATTTCGTCTCGATCCAAATAATGTAAATTTAATTACATTATTAATTATGTGATTTAATTAAGTTGATGACTATTTAAAATTAATTGAATATTTATATTATAAATTATTAAAGATGATTAAATTAAAAGATATGTAAAATACAAAAGTTTAGTGGGTTAAATAGCAAAAATGATAAATTTATATATAAAAGCAAAAATTAATGATCAATTAAGATCATTAATCATCAAACCTCTCTCTCTCTAATCTCTCTCTACACTCATACGGATACCTCAAAGATTCAACAAGAAATCCATAATTTTGCAAAGAATTTGGAATTAAAAGCTAAGGAGGAGTTACTACAACAATTAAGCAACAAGAAACTACAAAGATTTAAGGTAATTCTTGATTTAAATTTCAAGAAATTATGATTTTGGTTCGGTTTCATTAAAAACCGAAACCAAGAATTTTATATGTGAAAAATGTTGTTGCATGTTCAAAATTTTAGTAGAATATGATGAATTTAGGTTAATAGAAGTCATTAAAACAAAATTATGGGTTTGATGGTCCAAAATAAGCAATAAATCCGAAAATTTTATGAATTTTGGGTTCTTGATAAAATGGCATATTTTGGATGATCTTACTCAAATTAGGATGTTATTAATAGGGAAAAATGTATAAAAACACTCCAATAATGTTATTATATCAATATATAACATTGCATGTTACTAAAAAGTGTTTTTGGGAATTAATATGAAAAATCCGTATGAAGAACACCAAGAACACGAAGAACAATTTCTGGAAAAATAACAAGTGTGGGATCCGAATTCGGATGACTCGAATTCGGATGATGTCCCATTTCGGACCACGAAATTCGGATGAAATCCATTTCGTTCCCATACTTCGGATAACAAATAAATATTTTGATAAGTGTTGGTCCGAACTCGGATGATCCGAGTTCGGATGGTATCAATTTCAAATGGTATCAATTTCGGATGATTGGACAAATTCGGATGCTTTCATATTTCGGATCCTCAAAATTCAGATAAATGCCAATTTTGTTTGATCCTAATTTCGGACCCAAAGTTAATTCGGATAATATGCCCATTTCGGATACTAATTCGGATATAGTATTCCGGATCATGAAAGATCCGAATTCGGTACCCATTTAATGATCCTAAATTCGGTTAAATGTTTAATTCGGATGATGAAATTAGTTGGTCCAAATTCGGATCATCCTTTGGTCCGAACTCGGATGTCAGATCCGAATTGGTACGAATCCGGACCCTGATCCGAATGAATCCGAATCCGGATCCCAATCCGGGCTGATCCGAAATTTATGATCCGAAACCCAATATTTTATGGATTTTGACATTTCAATTAAATAAATGATTTATATGCATATATTTTTAGTCATATAAATATATATATATGATATATATATATATATATATATATATATATATATATATATATATATATATATATATATATATATATATATATATATATATATATATATATATATATATATATATATATATATAGAAAGCTTTTGAAGATATTATGAAACAAAGAATATGAACAAATGAAAGATTGATAAGTTATCAGAATCAGATAGAATTACAGATTTTAATGACCAAAAGATGATGAAATTCCATGATAATGATGATGACAAAGATGATGAAATTAACATGATTTTATCATGAATGAATTTGAACAGGTTCGGTATATTCTGAACAAAGGTTTAAAGACTTAAAGACTTAAAAGCGGGTCAGAGAATTAATTGACAGATTACAGATTGACAAAGATAAAATCCTGAGATAACTCAGGTGGCAGATTCTTATATCTGTTTGATAAAGACCCAGACCTGTGAGTTATAGATATTCAGATTGAACATGCATAGATCCGGGTGAGATATATTGCTGCTGTTAGATTTATTGACATTCATTTATCAGCTGGAATGAGACCTGTGCACACCATGGATGGGTGTTGCCCAGTGGATCATGATAGCTATTTGATTATCTTTTCATATTGCATTTAATATTGCTTCAGACTTTGCTTTATGATTCATTGCTATCATGACTTCTAAGACATATGCTTACATCATTGATCAGATATTTGATAGATTGATTCAGCTTGACTAGCCCTTATGGTCTATTGTTCTAGACCCGGCTATTTCACCAGTTCTTATGAACTTGGTAATGACCTCCGATGTTCCGCCATATTGACTTACTGGTAGCTAGCCCAGTATGTGGTTGATCCCCACGATTTAAGCGTGAGTGTGGCTTGAACATCATCCGATCTTATGATACTATATCTCAATCATGAGGGCTGTAGCGGCAGCCAAGACATATCACGCTAAGATTAATGACTCCGCTTGACACGCATGTTGATATTGAAAATCTATAAACTCACTAAGCTTTGCTTACAGATGTTGCATTAATATTTTACAGGAAAAGCCAAAGGAAAATCACCTGCAGGACCTAGTACTTAGGTCATTCAAGATCCAAGTTTTGAAGCTTTCTTAGACCACTACTCAACAACCTTCTGGTACTGATTGGAAGAAAGCAAATGTGGTGGTTTTGGGTAGACTTGATGCGATTTATGATGTTATGACTAGATTAGATGTTACCCTTTTATAACTTTATTTAGAAATATGTAAACTTAAATCCTAATCTGTAATGTACATGTAATTTAATTTTCCGCATTATAATTACCCTATCTTAGTATGGTTGATATCGTATTGCATATTATGGGACCTAGACTAGTGAGCACTGCCCGTAAGGGGTGGTCTTCACATGGCCAAACAACTTTTCTAAACATTCTGATAAAGCAGACTTGTCTTCATGTGGCAGAATCTTTGTCTTTTTCTTTTTGTCTCTGTGGCATAAGCCTTTAACTAAAAGAGGAATGTCAACTTTGCAACTTTCATCTTCTATTAAGGCCATTTTAATATAATAAATGGTCTGTCACCCATTTCAGATATCCCTTTGTCTTCATGTAACAGAGCAGCGTAGGTAGCTTTTGCAGCTTCTGTTTTTCCACTTTGTCTTTGACTTTGTAACCGATCTTGTAGTCTAAAAAAATACATGAGGACATGTAAACATATTCCATAAAGTGTTTAACCTCTTCACAAAGAACAGAACACTTAGAATTTGTCCAAGCTGCTCAGTAGAATAGAGCAGGGTAGATAGTTTATGTCCAGCCTGTTCAACAGAATGAACAGCTTGGGCAATCTGCCTTACTTGCAACGAATCCAACAGGGTAAACAACTTTGACTTATATTCCAAATCACTTTTCAGGTTTCTAAAGGCATTAACAGGCCTTAAATTATACTTTTAAGTGCGTCAAACAGGTTTGATTAAAAATCTCCCCCTGAGATGTAGAGCAGGTTTGACTGAGGCCTTTTTGTGCCTAGCAACTACTATTTATATACAACTTCAACTATTGAGTATTTACAAAATACACCCTGAACTTAGGACAAATAATTGTTTTCATCTCTATTTATATTTGGACCCAACATTCTTTCTCTAACAAAATTTGGACACAAATATTTGAACGTGTTTTGATTTTCATAAATTTAATTGTTATAACAGTAAAAAGTTTAAGAGAAATAGCTTTTTAATTTTGTTAGATGTTAAATTCGAATCCTGTGGTTCCATTTTGTATTAGATAGTTTGTATTTCATTTCAAATGTAATTCCATTTCCTTATATGTAATCTTTTCTTTTATTTAGAGGTTGTGGGGTGTGATTTGTAAACCCTTCAAACTTTCCTTTTTATTTAAAGGAAACCACACCTAGGGTTTCCCAACCTTTTGTCGTTATTCTAATCAAAAAGCGGCGACTGCTCTTATTATTCTCTCTGACAATTTATCAAAGATTGAGTTTTTATTTTCTTTGTTTCTTGATTAAATCATTGTTTATGTGTGTGAGTGCTTGAATATTGATTTGAACCAATACAACAATTGGTATCAGAGCCGAAGAAGTGGATTTCAATTGATTCTTCATCGTGTTCATCGCTGAAAAAAAAACCCATGGTTTTCTTCTTCACTCCATATAAATCTTCTGTTATTGCATGTTTTAATACTTCATAATCATCGACAATCAGTTTAGTATAGTTTTCGAGCATTCCTGTTTAGTCCATACATGTTTTTGGTGATTATTTGGTTCAAAATCGAATCGGGAATGTTCTTGGTATTTTTCACGGTTTTTGCTTAAAAATCACAGATTTTGGGTGTTTTTGGTTACTTGTTTTTCACAAAACTTGTTTCTAAATAAAAACCGAGCACTTTGATATCAGTTTTAGGCCTTCACACTCATTTTTATAAATTCTCGGTTTTTGTTCTTCATCTTATATTTAAAAAGGCCAAATTTTCTAAGTCTAATTTCGGACCCAAATTTCGGATCCTTCTTCGGGTGATACTCTCTCGAATCAAACAGTACTTCGGGTCTTACACCTGAAACTCGGATATGGCAAAACGTGATATTCGGTTCCCTAAAATCTCATTCGAAATTCAAATTATCACTATTCGGATCGTCTAAACACTTGATTCTTAGTTTTAATCATTCATCCGAATTTCGGAGCACTCAAACCGAAAATACCATCCACCCGAATTTCGGTTCACCCAACCCGAAATTCAAATCCTTCTTAGACGGTTCTAAGTGTCACACGGTTCCACCTCATCCGAAAATCGTTCCATCATCTGAATTTCGGCTCATTCTGATGATTATACAGGTTCCAGTTCCAAAGATCATTTTTTAAAAACAGCACTCACCATCCACTATCATCATGTCAAGAGAAGCTCTTGTACTAGGATTAGAGAACAGACCACTAGTTCTATATCCCGATGAATATGAGCAATGGATAAAGCGGTTCCTCAAATTCATCAGTATGCAGCCAATGGTAAACTCATGATCTAACCCATTAATAAGGGACCAACTGTCTTTTACTCCGACATTCCAACAGTTTCTACTGATGTTCCTCCAATTCCAGCAGCCAAGGAAGTCTGCGGTCCTCAGTATTAGAGAGAGAGAGACATGCAGTAGATCATAGGGCAGAATATCTCCTATACATAGCCCTCCGACTGAAATACTCATCAGTGTTGATTGTAAAATTTCAACAAACAAAATATGGGATGAACTTGACATGCAAATGCTTAGGGCCGACCAAAATTACCGGTCCAAGATTGAGAAAGCAAAAGCTAAATTCTCTGAGTTCCAGGCAAAAGATGGAGAATCCCTTCAAAGCACTTTCACCAGATTCTTCACTGGTCTTATGAATTGAACAAGCTCCACAATCAAAAGGACTTGGATGACATTAATATCCAGTTCTTATCTTCTTTGGTTCCAGAATGGGCACTTGCTAGTATAGCAACTAAAAGAGCTCTGGAAATCACTGACGTCTCCATAAGTGTGTTGTTCAAAGAACTCAAGAAGTACCAGGGAGACGTAGATGCTCACAAATAGATGGCTAACTGTAAGGTCTGCTCACTACGGATCTATCTTGACGCGACACCTTCCAACGAGTGCGGAATCCTCGTTAGTGGCTTGACGGATATATCACGCATACCGAAACACGGAGACTACCACGATGATAGACGAACAACTAAGAATGCCCCGACACGATGATTCTCTCCTCACGAAACTCGATGATTGCAATCAAGTTCGAGATCGCAATCTGCTAGTCGTCTGACAAATTCTGCAAAAGTCTAATAATTAATCGAATTAACCCTAAATTATAATGACAGATTCGAGTTTATCTAGGACAAATTCGAATCTGCCCCAAGGCCTATTCGAATTTGTCCTCCTAGACAAATTCGAATCTATCCTAAATTCGAACTTCAACATTCAAACTTATGTTTGAACTTATGTTTTATCTTATGTTTCAATTTATCTTCAAACTTTATGTTTGAACTTCTTGTAATACATTACACCAAGTTCAAACATACAAACAATCAATATCAAACACACATAATCAAACATATATCAAACACTTGATAATATTCAATACCAATTAACTTGACTTACACAAAATGCTATCTAAACTTAGACTGTTATCGTCACACAGGATGTACTAACAGACTCCCCCTCGACCATAGCTTCTAACTTTTTACATTTTGTCTAATTACTTGAACCATATAGACTACTTCCTGCATATAGACCTATATCTATACAAATTCTAACTATCTTCTGGAACTTCCTAGCTTCAGATCTCCATCCTTCGTGAAAGAAGATAGCATGATCGTGTAGCTTCTTTAGGTCGTCCTTTGATAGATTTATTAGATGTAATGGATCATACACATGCAAAATAACTTTGTCTTGAGTATCTTCCATCACGGCTTCAGCAGTTTCATTATCTACATACCACCACTTCATGTTACTTAGAACATCTTGTGGCATCGTCTTCATGGGGACTTTCTTCAAACACTTTACAGGCTTGTACACCATTCTGGCCCATGGCCTACCTGTATGTGGATCAATCCTTGTTTCATCTTCCACTCTCTTTCCCGTCCTTGGCTTGAGTCTTTCAAATTTTCCGGATCGACCCTCCTTTCTGATAATCTTGGCTATAACCTCAGCATAAGGATCCTCACCGATATTGATTAACTCTTTCCACGCCAACTCCTTTACTTCTACCTTCGGCAATGTATTAAATACTCTGAGCGTCCACCTAAGGTATTGAAGTCCATCTCTTCTTTTCAGTATAAATAGTTGCAGTTCTCGGTCGAAGAACCAGCTTAAAATCCCACCTGATAGATTCTCAGAGCCCGGTACTCTCATTCTTCTCTTCATCTTAGGCTCTGCCGTCTTTTCTTCCTTTCGGAACCATAGATTCAACAGTTCAGCCCTAGATGGTTCTCTCTCAGCTTACTCTAGTTCGGAGTCTTCTACTGAGGCCAGCTTGATCTCATCGATATCAATCACATTGTGATTGTCTTGCACATATAGCTCAGTGATAGGCTGTGAGTTTACGATCACCTCATCGACATTGTCGTCTTTGTCTTCTATCACTTCATCATCTGATTTCCAATCAGCTGTGTCCTCTGGCACGAACTCTCCTTCCTCCAATTCTTCAATCTCATCTTCAAAATCAAACTCTATCTCTTCTTCTTCAATATCCATTTGAGAGTCAATCATCTCGCTCTCAATGGCCTTTGAGGAACTAGCCTCACCTCCTTCAACTCCTGACTGACTAGGCTCCCCCTGAACTTCAGCATGCTGAGCAGAAGAAAAATCTACTGGCTCACTATCTTTTTGTGCATCGGGATCATTGCCATCGTCATCTTCTCTTCTCAACTCTTGAACATCTCTGTAACTGGCTGGCTCACTATCTTTTTGTGCATCGGGATCATTGCCATCGTCATCTTCTCTTCTCAACTCTTGAACATCTCTGCAACTGGTCTCCTCCTGAGCCTTAAGATTTTTCATTAGCTGCTCGAGGAGGGACCTCATGGTTCTGAGCTCAGCAGCCTGATCAGCGACAAATGTATTCAATTCAACATTTTCTTTATCAATCTTTGCATTATGCTCTTGAAGCTCGCTGACTGCTTTTATGAGTTTGAAGATTTGTACTGTCTGGAAGTCCACTTTGCTTCGGAGCTCTGAAAATCGTTGGTTGTCTGTGAAGGTGGATGAAGTGGATGGAATTGATGTAATTGGAGACGGGGTGATTGGTGGTGGAATAGATGGTTGAGCAGATGGTGGAGCGGATGGTTGAGCGGATGGAATCTCAGGCTTGGAAACAGAAGCAGCCGAAGCTCCCTACATAAACCTGTGCCTTTTGGCCCTTTGCCTAGGCACTAATGGAGCAGTATCTTCAGCCTCAAAATTGGAATCGTCTTCATCTGAATCTCTAGATGCTCTCTTTTCTGCCTCTCGATCACTAACCACAATTCTGGATCCATATCTGCCTATTCTGACAGCCGGATCAACCGTCTCTATTGCTACTGCTTCAACCTCTATCTCTTCAGCTTCTTCTGATGACGACTCAGAGGTGATCACTTCTTGACCCTCTACCTCTGGCTGATATTCATCAATTTCACGCATAAGGTCATCAAAACTAGCTGGAGGCTCTAAGATTGTATCAACTAGCTCAGCTGTAATCTCTTCTTGGGTCTGAGTCCCCTGTGCCCAGATTTCCTCCAATGTTTCCACTCGTGGATCAATTACTATTGGCACACAAAAAGGACCCGCAGCGTCCAATGACAGACCTGCTTCTTCCGACTCTTGTATCCTGCTAGAGCTTGGCCTTGACGCCTGAGTAGATCTATCTTGAGCTGTAGGCCTCCTTCTTTGTTGTACTGGAGGACGTTGCTGTTGCTGCTGCTGTGGCTGTGGCTGTACTTGCTGTGGCTGCGGCCCTTCCCCAGTCCAATTCGCACCTTCTGGGGCTTCAAAATCTGGATTTACCACGGCACCAAAAAGAGGTGCATCCAGTGGTCTAATCACATCAGCCCCATGGGCGTTGTGTGATTGACAATCAGCAAAAATTTGCTTATCGATCACAGCGACACTCTGGATATCCGGCAACTGCGGCATGTTGCGCAAAAAATGTCGAATCAGCATCATTACAAACCTCGGATACATCAGAAACCTTTCTCATGCTGGAGCAGTTACTAGATGAACAAACTCCGCAAAGAACATCTCGGAGTAGCTGAACTCTAATTATAAACCAACGCGATCATCGCCGATTGCATCTTTGACACGATATAATCAAATCCGGCCTTCTTTGGTGCAAAGCACACCATAAAGACATGCGCAAGATACCTCCATTGGCCTATGAGACCACTCTTCATGTATGACGCTTTAGCTATATCCAGGCCATACCCCATCCTTAAAAAGGCTGCTTGCCTTACTTCCAATGTGAAGTCAATAGGCCCAGCTTCCTGTTCGACCATTCCAAGCTGCAACACTCTACGAAGCATATCCGCAGGTGATCCCAAAACTGTCTGACATACGGTAGGTACAATTTGCACATTGTGAGAAAGTGCATATAAAACCCTTGAATTTGCTAAGAAATCCACCATTTGTCGAAACACCTGAGCTTCAGGAAGCTCACGATCCGGCGAAACAACCATATTATGCTTTTGAAAGAAAGCTCTTTCCCCCATATCTGCACATTAAAGAATAAAATATATTAGAAGGTACAAAATAAAAATGAAACTTGATTAAATCCAAATTTGTTTTATTTTGAACTTATGTAAGTTCAAAATCCAACACATATGAATTTCTACAAGTTTGACATTAAAATTATGCAAAAGATTTCGAATTTATAAATAAACTCGAATGATATCTCGATTTTAATGATAAACTCGAATGACATGTTCGAATTTGACTTGAATTCGATTTTGTTCAACCATTCGACTTTCCTGACAAGTTCGAATGATGAACAAAGTCGAAATCGGTCACCTTCAAACAGAAATCCTATATTTAAACCCAATTAGACTTAATAAATTGTATTCACTAGTCGTATTAGGTTCTAATCGAAGATATTTGTGACTAATTTGAAGGTTCACCGGTTAAACTTTAAGATTTTGAATCACAAAGTTCAAAACCCTTAAAACCTCAAATTTAGTTGATGTTTGCTAAAATTGAGTCCTAAAATACCTAAATCTTGTACAACAATGATGTTTATACCTAGATTTGCTTGTAGAATCGAACACAAAGGAACAAAACTTCGACAAATAGTGAAAAAATTTGAATCGGTAAACTCGAATGACTAACTCGAAATCGTTCAGATAAGTTCGAAGTACTAAACTCGTTGAGGGTTCCGCGTCTAGATAGATCTGTGTTTTGTAGACCTCATCCACCTACACAGACAATCAAAGGTTTTTGCAGCTAAAAGATAGAGTTGACTTCCAACAGATCCAGATCTTAGGCCTAACAACGGCTATCGGTGAGATTCAGAAGCATAATGCAAATCTGGATAATGAAAATGTCGACCTGAAAAAGATTGTGGAGAAAGTACAGGAAGAGAATTTGGAGCTGAAAACTTTTGTCGCTGATCAAGCAGCTGAACTAAGATCGATGCGCTCCCTGGTTGAGCAATTAATGAAAAATATAAAGGCTCAGGGGGAGACATCCTGCCGTGATCAAGTAGAAGTGCGCAGAGATGATGATGATGATAATGAAGATGACAATGGCAATGATCCCAGCACACAAAGACAGAATGAGCCAGTAGATTTTTCTGCAGCTCAGGATGCTCAAACTCAGGGGGAGCCGAGTCAATCAGGAGCTGGAGTAGGTGAGGCTAGTCCATTAAAGGTCTCAGAAATTCAAGTGCGTGAGATAATGGACGCGTTGATGAATATTGATGAAGAGCCATTAGATTTGGAATTTGATTTTGAAGATGATGTGGAAGATTTGGAAGAGGGAGAGTTTGTGCCAGAAGATGTAGCTGATTGGAGATCTGATGAGGAGGTTGTGATAGATGAGGACGATAATGTAAACGAAGTAATCATTCAATCCCAGCCTGTCATAGAACTATATGAGCATACTGAACAACATGTAATAGAAGAAGACTGAGCCGAAGATAAGAAGACTGAGCCGAAGATAAAGAAGACGATGAGGATTCCAGGTGCAGAAACCTTCTCTGGAGGTATTATTAGCTGGTTCTTCGACAGGGAACTGCAACTTTTTTTTCTAAAGAGAAGAGATGGTCTCCAATACCTAAGGCGCAAGCTTAAAGTGTTCAATACATTGACAAAGGTAGAGGTGAAGGAGCTAGCATGGAAAGAGTTAATCAATATCGGAAATGATCCCTATGCTGAAGTGATCGCTATGATAGTCAGACGAGAAGGGAGATCCGGTAGGTTTGAGAGACTCAAACCAAGCTCTGGAAAAAGAGTTGAGGATGCTTCATAGATAGATCCTCATACAGGACGACCATGGGCGAAAATGGTTTACAAGCCTGTCAAATGCTTAAGAAGGGTGCCAATGAAGAAGATGCCTCAAGATATTTTGAGTAACATGAAGTGGTGGTACCTTGATAATGAAACTGCTGAAGCCATCATGGAGGATCAAGACGACAAAGTTATTTTGAGAGGGTATGATCCTCTGCATCTTATGAATCTGTCAAAGGAAGATCTGAAGAAGCTTCATGGCCAACATATCTTCTTTCATGAAGGATGGAGATCTGAAGCCAGAAAGTTCCAAAAAGTTGTCAGAGTATGTATAGATGCTGGTATATACGCAGATAGTAGTATAGATAGATCTAGTACTTAAACTTGATGTAAATAGTTAGAAGCTATCGTCTAGGGGGAGTCTGTTGGTACACCCTGTGTGACGATAGCAGTCTAAGCAATCTAACATTTTGGTTTAAGTAATATTCAAAGTATTGAGAATTAACGAGTGTTTGATATATATGTTTATATATGTTTATATATGTTTGACAGTTATTGACTGTATGTTTGAACTTGATGTAACGTATTACCAGAAGTTCAAACATAAAGTCCAAAGATAAATTCAAACATGTGAAGACCTCCCCTTCCGGGGTAGTCCTCAGAGTCTAGGTCCCACATTATGCAATACGATATCAACCATACTAAGATAGGGTAATTAAATTGCGGAAAAATAAAATTACATGTACATTACAGATTAGGATTTAAGTTTACATATTTCAAAATAAAGTTATAAAAGGGTAACATCTAATCTAGTCATAACATCATAAATCGCATTAAGTCTACCCAAAACCACCACATTTGATGTCTTCCAATCAGTACCAGAAGGTTGTTGAGTAGTGGTCTAAGAAAGCTTCAAAACTTGGATCTTGAATGACCTAAGTACTAGGTCCTGCAGGTGATTTTCCTTTGGCTTTACCTGTAAAATATTAATGCAACATCTGTAAGCAAAGCTTAGTGAGTTTATAGATTTTCAATATCAACATGCGTGTCAAGCGGAGTCATTAGTCTTAGCGTGATATGTCTTGGCTGCCGCTACAGCCCTCATGATTGAGATATAGTATCATAAGATCGGATGATGTTCAAGCCACACTCACGCTTAAATCGTGGGGATCAGCCACATACTGGGCTAGCTACCAGTAAGTCAATATGGCGGAACATCGGAGGTCATTACCAATTCATAAGAACTGGTGAAATAGCCGGGTCTAGAACAATAGACCATAAGGGCTAGTCAAGCTGAATCAATCTATCAAATGTCTGATCAATGATGGAAGCATATGTCTTAGAAGTCATGATAGCAATGAATCATAAAGCAAAGTCTGAAGCAATATTAAATGCAATATGAAAAGATAATCAAATAGCTATCATGATTCACTGGGCAACACCCAACCATGGTGTGCACAGGTCTCAATTCCAGCTGATAAATGAATGTCAATAAATCTAACAGCAGCAATATATCTCAACCGGATCTATGCATGTTCAATCTGAATATCTATAACTCACTGGTCTGGGTCTTGGTCAAACAGATATATGAATCTGCCACCTGAGTTATCTCAGGATTTTATCTTTGTCAATCTGTAATCTGTCAATCAATTCTCTGACCCGCTTTTAAGTCTTTAAGTCTTTAAATCTTTGTTCAGAATATCACTGAACCTGTCCAGAATTATCATGATAGTATCATGTCAATTTCATCATCTTTATCATCATCATTTTAGTCTTTTAATTTCTTGAATTTTATCTGATTCTGATATCTGATAACTCGTCAATCTTTCATTAAATTCTTATAAGTTCTCTTTCTCTATATATAATAAATATAAATCATTTATTTAATTAAAATATAAAAATCAATTATTCGGATCCGGATCCCCCAAGTTCGGACCATCCGGATCCGGGTCATCCGGATTGGGGATCCGAATTCGGATTCAGCCCGGATTCGGATGTGACCGAATTGAACTCCCGAATTGACTCATTCTAAGTAGCATCCGAATTATAAAGATCCGAAATAGAGCATCCGAAATAGTATATGTCCGAATTTGGAAGCATTCGAAATTGGGATATCCGAAATCATGGGATCCGAACCGAAACATGGGTCCGAAATGGCATATTATTCGAACCATAAAGTCCGAGACTAGGGATCCGAATTGGTGCACCATCCGAATTCGGTCCTACCCGAATTCGGATTATACACTTAGCATTTTTCCCAGATTTGTTCTTGATGTTCTTCATTATTTTCATACGGATTTTCACATAAAATTCACAAAAACATATTTTAATCAACATGCAACTGAATATTATATTGTATTATGATTATTGGGTTGTTATTATGTATTTTTCCCCATCAATAACATCATATATGGATTAAAATTATCTAAATATGACTCTTTTTGTCAAGAACACACTTTTGTCAAGAATTTCCGATTTGTTGCTAAATTTGAATGATCTATCCTCAAATTTATGTTTCTTAAACATCATTAACATATATTTATCATAATCTGTCAAAATTTTAAACATGCAACCCCAAATTCATGTTATAATTCTTGTATTTTCGGTTTTCTATAAAAACCGAATCGAACTTAAAATTTTCAAGATTTTCAGAAATATTTACCTCAATTTTTGCAGATTCTTGTTGATCTTTGATTCTTGTAACTCCTTCTTATATTAAATCTTCAATTACTTGAGCAATTCGTGAATTTCTTGTGAATTTGTTGAGATGGCCGAGAGTGTAGAGAGAGATTAGAGAGAGAGAGAGGTTTGATGATTAATGACCTTAATTGATCATAAATTCTTGTTTTTATATATATAAATTTATCACTTTGTGTATTTAACCCTCTAAACTTTATTTTACTCAATTAAATCATAAATATAATTTAAAATTATATTTACTTAATAATTTTCATTCTTAATTAATATTTGCAATATAAATAATATAACAAAATTATATTATTATCTCAAAATAAACATTACATAACTGATCAAAAGTTGGGTTGTTACAGAATGGGCTCCACCACGCACAAACTTCGTCCCCGAAGTTAGCTATGTTCGAACAGACTGGGATAAGTAGCTTTCATTACATCTCTGGATTCCCAAGACTGATGCGAACCTTTGTGGTGTTTCCACTGGACAAGCACCATCTGTATATCTTTATTTCTAAGCTTCTTAGTTTTCGAGTCCAGAATACACTCCGGCTCTTCAACTACTCGAAGCTTCTCATCCATCTGCAAGTTAACGTGTGGTATCTGAATTTCTCTTTCGTCAGCTAAACTCTTTCTCAAATGACTAACATGGAATACAGGATGTATTCCAGCTAAGTCCGCTGGTAGATCAAGACGGTAAGACTGATTCCCAATCTTTTCAACGATCTTGAACGGACCAATAAATCTTGGAGCTAGCTTGTTTCTTTTAATAAAACGCACCACATTCTTCATTGGGGATACTTTCAACATCACCCAATCGTTAACCGCAAAGCTTATCGATCTATGTCGATTATCATAATATGACTTCTGCCTGCTCTGAGCTTCAAGAATATTTCTTCTAACGAGTTGAATCTTTTCATGAGTCAACTGTAGAAGGGCAGGTCCTGCTATTGGCGATTCGCCTGTTTCGCGCCAACAGGTGGGAGTTCTGCACTTCCTTCCGTACAAAGCTTCAAAAGGAGCCATCTTAATCGTAGAATGATAACTGTTGTTATTTGAGAATTCGACCAACGACAAGTGGTCATCCCAGTTACCACCTAGATCAAGAACACAGGCACGAAGCATATCTTCGAGAGTAAGGATAGTACGCTCACTCTGGCCATCTGCATTTGGATGATAAGCAGTACTCATAGAAATCCGAGTACCCATCCCATCTTGTAGTGCTTGCCAGAATCTCGAAGTGAAACGACTATCACGACCAGAAACGATAGACTTTGGCACACCGTGACGTGAAATAATTTCAGTGATGTACATTTGTGCTAATCTATCCAAAGAATAAGTTTCTTTCATTGGAATGAAATGTGCTGATTTCGTTAAACGATCAACGACTACCCAGATAGAGTCGTGCTGTCTTTTGGTCTTTGGCAGCTTCGTAATGAAGTCCATTGTTATATGCTCCCACTTCCATTCAGGAACTGGCAGTGGTTGCATATCCCCGAAGGGTTTCTGGTGTTCTGCCTTAACCATCTGACATACTTTGCAGCTTTCAACACATTTTCCGATGTCTTTCTTCATTCCTGGCCACCAGTAATCAGCTTTCAGATCAAAATACATCTTTGAGCTGCCAGGATGAATAGATAACTTGGACTGATGAGCTTCGGATAGAAGAGTGCTACGGATTGAACCATACTTAGGAACCCAGATTCGGTTTCCCTTGAGACAGTGAAGTCCCAAATGGTTCAGAGTCAGAAATTGTAACTGCCCTTTAAGATTTTCAGAATCAATATTCTCTTCTTTCAGTGCCTCGGCTTGAGCAACTTTGATGCCTTCAATAAGATCAGAAGAGAATATAACTGGAGTTAGGGCATAACAGCACTTTTCTGGATATACTTTTCTACTCAACGCATCCGCGACAACATTTGCTTTGCCGGGATGATATAAGATCTCGCAATCATAATCCTTGATAAGCTCCAAGGATCGACGCTGTTTCATATTCAGATCTTTTTGAGTGAAAAGGTATTTGAGACTCTTATGATCGGTGTAGAGCTGACACCGAGTCCCATATAGATAGTGACGCCAGATCTTCAGTGCAAAGGTAACAGCAGCCAACTCAAGATCATGAGTTGGTGCACTTTTCTCATAGTCTTTTAATTGCCTTGAAGCATAGGCAATTACTTTTCCCCTTTGCATCAGAACACATCCTAAACCAGTACCAGAGGCATCGCTATAGACAACGAAATCATCATTACCTTCTGGCAAGGCTAGGATCGGCGCTTGAATCAACTTTTGCTTCAGAATATCGAATGCCTCTTGCTGTTTATCGGTCCAAACGAAAGGAGTATTCTTTCGTGTTAGCATTGTAAGCGGCACAGCAATTTTTGAGAAGTCCTTTATGAATCGCCGATAATAACCGGCCAATCCAAGGAAACTTCTTATCTCGGAGGCATTGCGAGGTGTTTGCCACTTCTGAACAGCCTCGACTTTAGACGGATCAACGGATATTCCTTCGCCAGAAACGACATGGCCAAGGAATTGAATCTATAAGATAATCAAGAATGAAATTCAAGTTCTGATGTGAATCATAGAATAGTTAAGGAAACAGCTCAAGACATATATAATAGAGATTATACCTGTCTGAGCCAGAATTCGCACTTAGAAAACTTTGCGTAGAGTCTTTCTTTTCTTAACAACTCTAGCAACTGTCGCAGATGAACGGAATGATCAGCCTCCGTTTTGGAGTAAATCAGAATATCGTCTATGAACACGATAACTGATTTATCCAACATTGGTCTGCACACGCGATTCATGAGATCCATGAATGCCGCTGGTGCATTTGTCAGGCCGAACGGCATCACGAGAAATTCGTAATGACCGTATCTTGTACGGAAAGCTGTCTTCGGAATATCCTCCTCTCTTACTTTCAGTTAATGATACCCGGAACGGAGATCTATCTTCGAGAAATAGCTGGCTCCTTGCAGCTGATCAAACAGATCATCGATCCTGGGCAAAGGATATTTATTCTTTATGGTGACTTTGTTCAACTCGCGGTAGTCGATGCACATACGGAAGGTTCCGTCTTTCTTTTTAACAAATAGAACTGGTGCATCCCACGGAGAAGAACTCGGTCGGATAAACCTCTTCTCTAACAGCTCTTGCAATTGCTTAGACATTTCTTGCATTTCTTCAGGTGCAAGTCTGTATGGAGCTTTTGCGATAGGAGCCGCACCAGGAACCAAGTCTATACTAAACTCGACTTGACGTTCCGGTGGCACTCCGGAAATGTCATCAGGAAATACGTCTGGGAACTCACAGACGATAGGAATATCGGACACAGATTTTTTTTCAGAGTTGGATTCAGATGAAACATAACAGATATAAGATTCGTGACCCTTAGATAAGTACTTATGAGCTTTTTCAACAGATATGAAACAATGTGCACCTTTCCGCTTCTCGCCCTTGATCTCCAATACTCGGCCGTCTGAAGACTTGATTCTGATGACTCGCCGGTTGCAGATAATTGTAGCCTCGTTGTTCATTAGCCAATCCATGCCGATGATGACGTCAAATTCTTTTAACGGAATCGGGATGAGGTCGAGATTGAATACGATATTATCAACAAGTAGTGTGCAGTTTTGATAAACAGAATCAGCCATAACAAAATTGTTACTGGCTGTCTCAATGTCTAATATTACGGGGAGTTTTGATGGAGCTTTATGTAATCTTTGTGCAAAAGATGTTGATATGAAAGAACGACTTGCGCCAGAATCAAATAATACACGAGCCGGAATTGAGTTAAGCAGGAACATACCGGTAACTACGTCAGGTGTTTTTGCTTCCTCGGCTGTAATTTGGAAAGCTCGAGTCCGTGCAGTCGGCGTTGCAGCAGAACTTTTCCCTGTAGAACCTCCTACTGATGATTGAGACTGATAACGCGATCCGCTACGACACTGGTACATAAAATGTCCTCTTTTTCCACATTTTGCGCATCCACGTCCCTGCTGTGGACATTCTTCACTACTGTGACCGATCATGTTGCACGCGAAACAAGTAACATCTTCTGGATTGCACAACCCCATGTGTGACTTTCTGCATCGCTTACAGAATCGTGGCTCGTTCGTGAGGGAGTAAACTTGTGCTTTCTGTTGTGAACTATGCTGAGATTGTTGGGACTGAGACTTATTCGGCCTCAAGAATCTGCCAAATCGCTGTTTCTTTGGAGGAGACGGATTCATCGGGTTAGTAGACGGAGCGTATAGCTGATCGTCGTACTCTAAGTATCCTCGCTCGATCTGTCTCGGTGCTTCTACCATTTCCAGATAACTCTTATATTTGATAGCGCTCATCGGATGTCTGTATCTTGGATTAAGTCCTACACGAAATCTATTCATCTTTCTTTCCTCGGTAGCTACTTGATAGGAAGAGTAGCCGCATAGTCTTGAGAATTCGTGCTCGTATTCATCAACAGTCTTTGTCCCCTGAGTCAACTGCATCAATTGGACTTCCATCTTATCTTCTTGATCGACTGGACAGTACTTTGCGTTGAACATGTCGAGAAACTGCTCCCATTCTAAAGTCTGAATCACCTCCTCACCATAGATACTTCGCTAGGTTTTCCACCATGCACGGGCAGCTCCCACAAATAATGCGGATGCATAACTTACTTTCTTCGAGTCTAAACAGTCAGAGATTATAAAGATCTCTTCGGTATGACTAATCCAATCCATCGCCTGAATCGGATTAACTGTACCCTCGAAGTTCAGGGCACCGCTCGCTTTGAAATCTTTAAACGTGCAGCCTTTTGGCTGAGCAATTTGGGTTTCTGGATTTGAATTATCAGAATCAGATTCATTGGTCTGGACTTGCTTTTCTTTTCTCTTATTTTTCTTTTCTTCACGTCTTTTAGCTTCGGCCTCATCTCTGGCCTGAAACTGTTCTTGCATTATTTTGTTTTGTTGTTCTGAGTGTTGGGCTAGAAGTTGTTGCATCATTTCAAACATTTGTTGTGGGTTCATGTTGCTGGGAATATCACCTGATCCTGATCCTGACATCTTCTATTGAAAACTAAAATCAATTAACTATCAGTTTATAGACTTAGATCTATGTACCCTTTTTCCCATCCTAACAGTCTGTACATCCTATCTCAGTTCAAACCACCTAAATGATCGATACATATGTATTGCTTCAGTTTGAGACCAAGTATACTCACGTAATACTTGATTCACTCAAACTAGTGCTCTGATACCATCCTGTGAAGACCTCCCCTTCCGGGGTAGTCCTCAGAGTCTAGTTCCCACATTATGCAATACGATATCAACCATACTAAGATAGGGTAATTAAATTGCGGAAAAATAAAATTACATGTACATTACAGATTAGGATTTAAGTTTACATATTTCAAAATAAAGTTATAAAAGGGTAACATCTAATCTAGTCATAACATCATAAATCGCATTAAGTCTACCCAAAACCACCACATTTGCTGTCTTCCAATCAGTACCAAAAGTTTGTTGAGTAGTGGTCTAAGAAAGCTTCAAAACTTGGATCTTGAATGACCTAAGTACTAGGTCCTGCAGGTGATTTTCCTTTGGCTTTACCTGTAAAATATTAATGCAACATCTGTAAGCAAAGCTTAATGAGTTTATAGATTTTCAATATCAACATGCGTGTCAAGCGGAGTCATTAGTCTTAGCGTGATATGTCTTGGCTGCCGCTACAGCCCTCATGATTGAGATATAGTATCATAAGATCGGATGATGTTCAAGCCACACTCACGCTTAAATCGTGGGGATCAGCCACATACTGGGCTAGCTACCAGTAAGTCAATATGGCGGAACATCGGAGGTCATTACCAATTCATAAGAACTGGTGAAATAGCCGGGTCTAGAACAATAGACCATAAGGGCTAGTCAAGCTGAATCAATCTATCAAATGTCTGATCAATGATGGAAGCATATGTCTTAGAAGTCATGATAGCAATGAATTATAAAGCAAAGTCTGAAGCAATATTAAATGCAATATGAAAAGATAATCAAATAGCTATCATGATTCACTGGGCAACACCCAACCATGGTGTGCACAGGTCTCAATCCAGCTGATAAATGAATGTCAATAAATCTAACAGCAGCAATATATCTCAACCGGATCTATGCATGTTCAATCTGAATATCTATAACTCACTGGTCTGGGTCTTGGTCAAACAGATATATGAATCTGCCACCTGAGTTATCTCAGGATTTTATCTTTGTCAATCTGTAATCTGTCAATCAATTCTCTGACCCGCTTTTAAGTCTTTAAGTCTTTAAATCTTTGTTCAGAATATCACTGAACCTGTCCAGAATTATCATGATAGTATCATGTCAATTTCATCATCTTTATCATCATCATTTTAGTCTTTTAATTTCTTGAATTTTATCTGATTCTGATATCTGATAACTCGTCAATCTTTCATTAAATTCTTATAAGTTCTCTTTCTCTATATATAATAAATATAAATCATTTATTTAATTAAAATATTAAAATCAATTATTCGGATCCGGATCCCCCGAGTTCGGACCATCCGGATCCGGGTCATCCGGATTGGGGATCCGAATTCGGATTCAGCCCGGATTCGGATGTGACCGAATTGAACTCCCGAATTGACTCATTCTAAGTAGCATCCGAATTATAAAGATCCGAAATAGAGCTTCCGAAATAGTATATGTCCGAATTTGGAAGCATTCGAAATTGGGATATCCGAAATCATGGGATCCGAACCGAAACATGGGTCCGAAATGGCATATTATTCGAACCATAAAGTCCGAGACTAGGGATCCGAATTGGTGCACCATCCGAATTTGGTCCTACCCGAATTCGGATTATACACTTAGCATTTTTCCCTGATTTGTTCTTGATGTTCTTCATTATTTTCATACGGATTTTCACATAAAATTCACAAAAACATATTTTAATCAACATGCAACTGAATATTATATTGTATTATGATTATTGGGTTGTTTTTATGTATTTTTCCCCATCAATAACTTCATATATGGATTAAAATTATCTAAATATGACTCTTTTTGTCAAGAACACACTTTTGTCAAGAATTTCCGATTTGTTGCTAAATTTGAATGATCTATCCTCAAATTTATGTTTCTTAAACATCATTAACATATATTTATCATAATCTGTCAAAATTTTAAACATGCAACCCCAAATTCATGTTATAATTCTTGTATTTTCGGTTTTCTATAAAAAACCGAATCGAACTTAAAATTTTCAAGATTTTCAGAAATATTTACCTCAATTTTTGCAGATTCTTGTTGATCTTTGATTCTTGTAACTCCTTCTTATATTAAATCTTCAATTACTTGAGCAATTCGTGAATTTCTTGTGAATTTGTTGAGATGGCCGAGAGTGTAGAGAGAGATTAGAGAGAGAGAGGTTTGATGATTAATGACCTTAATTGATCATAAATTCTTGTTTTTATATATATAAATTTATCACTTTGTGTATTTAACCCTCTAAACTTTTGTATTTTTACATCTCTTTTATTTTACTCAATTAAATCATAAATATAATTTAAAATTATATTTACTTAATAATTTTCATTCTTAATTAATATTTGCAATATAAATAATATAACAAAATTATATTATTATCTCAAAATAAACATTACATAACTGATCAAAAGTTGGGTTGTTACAAAACATAAGTTAAAAACATAAGTTTCAAATGCAAGTTAGTTAGATTCGAATTCTATAAGGATTGGCAGTCGAATCTATGTCAGATTCGAATGTGATCCTAGATAGATTCGAATGTTCCTCAGTAGGCAGATTCGAGAGTGTCAAAGGGGACAAACTCGAATGGGCCTTGGGCCTGATTCGAGTTTGGCCCATGGCAGACTCGAATTAGCCTCTATAATTAGAGATAGGCTCGAAATATTATCAGACTTTTTGCAGAATTCGAGAGAGTTTAAGCAAAGAGCGATTTCGAGTTTATCATCAGTGTTAGCACTGTTTCGGAGAGAATCTTCTAGTAGGTGCGTTCTTGTGTATTTCGTACAGCTCGTTGATAGTCTCCGTGTATCTAGTGAGAGTTGTTACCGTCTACCCGTTAACGAGGATTCCGCACTTGTTGACGGTTCCGCGTCTAGATAGATCTGTGTTTTGTAGACCTTACAGATAGCAAAGTCCCAGCTTCGGTTTCGACTTGAGGTATCTCAGAATCCGCTTCACAGCTTTCATGTGCATCTCTTTTGGATTAGCTTGAAACCTAGCACAAATACACACAATAAACATTATGTCAGGTCTAGAAGCAGTTAAATACATGAGTGACCCAATCATGGCCCGATATAACGTCGGATCCACATCGGTATCACTTTCTGTACCGGTCCGAGATTATGATTCACTTGAATCGGCATGCTGAAGTGAGCTGTCAGCTTGGTTCCTTCCATCCCGAAGCGCTCTAGAATGTCGTAGACATACTTTGTCTGATGAATAAACATGCCCTCCTTCCTCTGTTCGACTTGCAAACCCAGAAAGAAGTTTAATTCACCCATAGCACTCATCTCAAACTTAGACTTCATCACCTTTTCAAAGTCTTTGCACAACTGCTCGTCTGATGACCCGAAAATGACATCATCGACGTACACTTGTACCAAGATGAAATGTTCACCTTTTCTTTTCACAAACAGCGTACTATCTATTCTCCCTCTTTCAAACCCGTTGTCTAAAAGATGATTAGATAGTGTCTCGTACCATGCCCTTGGTGCTTGATGTAGTCCATACAAAGCCTTATCTAGCCGATACACTCTGTCTGGATACTTCGGATCTGTAAACATGGGCGGTTGTTCCACATACACCAGTTCCTTCATTTCCCATAATGAAAAGCACTCTTTACGTCGAGTTGATAAACTTTAAAACCTTTGAAGGACGCAAAAGCTAGAAACAAACAGATTGCTTCAGGCCTTGCCTCTGGTGCGAACACTGCATTGTAATCGATTCCTTCCTCTTGGTTGAAACCCTTTACCACAAGTCTTGCCTTGTTGCGAGTCACTATACCTCGATTATCTCTCTTGCACTTAAAAACCCACTTGGTTCCTATTGCAACTTCTCCTCGAGGTAACGGAACTAACTCCCACACTTCAAGTTTCCTAAACTGTGACAGTTCTTCCTGCATCGCTTCAACCCAAGATTTGTCTTTTAGTGCCATTTGCACATTCTTTGGCTCTACTTGCGAGATGAAACATGAATATAAGCAAGTATGAAAGGCCTCAGAGTCATTGATCATCGACAACAACACTGTGTTGTTATTCAAACTACTCCTAGTCCTCACACCAGCATTAGGATTTCATATGATACTCTCAACTGGATGATCCTTGTTAATCCTCGATGTTTCTATCTTGTCAACCCTAAGATTAGCTCCCAAATTTGATCCTATTTCTCCTAACGGGGGAACGACTTTAGACCCTACATTTTCTTCCTCATGGACACTGTCTTCAGAGTTAGAACTTGTTGTCTGATTTTCGTTTGTAGGCATTTCAGAATCATTTTCTGCTGGAGATCTATCTTCAGTTGTTGTAGGCTCAGTTGTTGATGGAAAGGTCGTTCTCGGAAAACTTTGACCCTCGTCATTCAGATTTAATGACGACAAGTCCTGTTCGATTGTACCTGCATTTCCATCCATAGGAATGTTAAATGATTCAAACAATTTGTCAAAATCAAAAATCCATTCCGGACCAGTTTGGGGTTCATGTGTATAACTTGTGACATCAATGTTATACACAATCTCTACTGTACCATTCGATTTGTTAAAAACCCTTTTATTTGGTGAGTTCGGCACATAACCTAGGAAATATCCTTCGTCAGCCTTTTCACCAAACTTAGGTTGATGTTTTGTTTTCATTAATGTTCATGGTACCCCAAATGGTTCGAAGTCAGTTAAATTTGGTGGCCTTTTATTCAAAACTTCATAACAGGTTTTCTTCAATGATTTGACAGTAAGGACCCTGTTTAAAACATGACAAGCGGTGTTCACTTCCTCCCCCGAAAACATGGTAGGAAGCTTTGAATCCGAGAGCATAGTCCTCGCTGCCTCAATCAAAGTCCTGTTTTTCCGTTCTGCCACCCCATATTGTTGTGGCTCATAAGGTGCACTAAGTTGATGCAATATGCCCTTTGATAGGCAATATACACCAATAACCGTGTTTTTGAACTCTGTTCCATTATCACTCCTGATACGTTTAACCCGCGTCCCGTATGAGTTTTCCACTTGGTCTAAGAACCCGATTACCTTGGCAGCTGTCTCGTCCTTTGTACCTAAAAAGAAAACCCAAGAAAAGCGTGAGTAATCATCAGTAATAATCAAACAATACCAACTACCACCTATACCCCTTTTGTTGATTGGTCCGAACAGGTCCATATGCAACAAATCAAACGTGGCAGCTATAGAGTTCTGAGTCTTGGACTTGTGTGCCTTCTTGTGTTGTTTCTCTTTCTTGCGCGGTAGACACTTGTCCTCGAACTGAAAACTCTTCATGGGAACACCTTGCACCAATCCATTTTTAGTAATGTAATTCATTTTTCTCAAGTGCAAGTGTGCCATGCGTTTGTGCCATAAAACCGGTTCAGTCTCTGAAGCCTTTGATAGTAAACAAATTGGTCCCATCGAAGATTCTGGCTTGTTCATGTCGAGCGTGTACAAGTCATTCTTCCTTGGAGCCCTCATCAGTATCCATTCCTCAGGTACTTTGAATCCCGGTTTCAGCACTAACGCCTCAGCATCAGTGAAAAGTACTGAGTTCTTCTTATCACAGATTTGTGATACACTAATGAGATTGTGAACCAGTTTATCAACGTGATAAACTTGATCCAGTTTGATAGTCCCATTAGTGACCACTCCAGTACTGGTGATATTCCCTCCTTTATTACCAGCGAACGATACAAATCCCCTATTCCCTCCCTTGAAGTCTGCGAGTAGACTTCTCTCCCCTGTCATGTGCCTGGAGCAACCACTGTCGACGAACCACTTGTTGTTTGGACCTGTAGTTATCTCCTGCACATGAAAGAAAATAGGTAAGTTATCACGGGGAACCCAAGCCATGATTGACTTGGTAATACCATTCTCGTCCACATACTTGAACTCTTTCACATACCCATTTCTCCTTTCAGGTGACTTGGGTTTTTGATTTAGAGCCTGTTGTGGTGCAGAGTGATTTAAGTTCACTCTCGGCCTTTGTGTAGCCCTTTGTTGTGGAGCTCTTGAATAGTTTCGATTATACGGCATTTCCGATTGATATCCCTGAGCTCTACATGGTGTTTGATGTCTTACAGGAGTGTGTGACCTAGCCGGAGTGTAAGCTCTGCTAGGTGTAGTACTCCTATCATTTTTTTGCGGTCCTGAGCTAGATTTATTAGTGACTCTATTTGGTGAGTTAGTCCTAATCACTTCTTTGGTTCGACCTGACACAGGTGTTTGTTTCACAGCAGATTTTGGTGTGGCTTGCATAGTTTTCTCGGTGTTATGAGAAGTACTAGTGCTTGCAACACTCGTAGAAGGTTTATGTTGTTCCGACTTTCCAGTTTTAGGTGTAGAGTCTACTTTCCTATATGGACAACTAGAAGCAACATGTCCCCTTTCATGACATATAAAGCAAGACATTTTGTCAATCGACTTTTTATTTGTGCCCTTTGACTTAGGTGTTTCACTAGTGTCTGGTTCTTTTGTCTCAACTATAGTGACTGCTTACTCCTCTTGATCATTAAAGTAAATTTTGTGTTGTCCTACAGGCTTACCACTAGAGGGTGGCACAAATTTGACCTTCTTAATCTTGACATTATTAGTAGTCTCCTTAGTTTCCTTATCCTTAACAATTTCAGACACAGGTTCAGGTATTTCCTCTGAGTCAACTGAATTTTCAGCTTTCTCCTGAGGCTGAGGTACATAGTTGTTGTTGAAAGGTGGAGGACCCTCATGATACCCTAGACCTACAGGTTTCTTAGACTGACGTTGTGCATCTAAGATCTTCACTAGGTTGAGAGATGAGTTCCTAAACTTTTCCAGTTTACTGTTTACCTCGGCTACCTTTACCTTAGATTCAGCTAGCTCGACTTCTTTGATTTTAAGCTCTTTGGTTAATGCCTCAACATGTTCTTACATTAGTTCTAATCTAACACACTGCTCACTAAGGTTGTCCTTTAGAACTATGACATCTTTTGCATCTGCCTTAAGCTTATTCCTAAGGTCTTCCTTTATATCTAATAGGCTAGCGTTGTCTGATTTGAAGGATTCATTCTGAGCAGTTATAGTTTGATGTGATTCTAGTACTAAGTTTAATCTATCGTTAGACGTAGCACACAAAACACATAAATCACGGAAAATAGAGAAATTAAGAATTACCTTGGCGTGATCAGATTCCACATTAGCCATCTGTGCGGCGAACTCCAGAATCTTCTGATCATCTGACTTTTCTACCAACATAGGACTGATATCATGATGATTGTTGTCCCCTATCTTTTCCTCTGCTCCGTCACTTCCAGTCTCAGTTACTTCAGCCATAAAGGCTCTAGCATTCGACTCTGGATGTGTACTCAAGTCATATGTTCCATCTAGCTGTCTGTCTGATGTGACATTGGATAACAGACCAGCTATATTCGCCTGACTGCTTGAACTACCGAGCAGATATCTCCCTTGAGATTGATTCTGGTACTGGTTCTGGTAGTTTTCTACTTCCGGTCTTTGACACTCTCTAGCGAAATGTCCTAACCCTTGACAGTTGTAACACTTAACTTTGGATTTATCAAACCAAATCTTATTGTTACTGACGTTGAGATTTCTGCCCGTCCTCTTGATGAACCTCTTGACCCGCTGAGTCACCATGGCCAGTTGCCATTGCAGATCCAGCTCCTCTAGATCATCAGGATCTACCAGATCATAATCCTCATCCCAAAGCGCAGGATCATTGATTTTTCCTTGAACGCAATTGCCATAGGCGGGCCACAAATGAAGCCAAGAGATTCAAATGGTCTTCAGCTGATTTTGCGCTCAACGGCATCTTTGAATACCATTCAGATGTAGATGTAGATGTAGCCTGAGTTTGCTTTTCTTCTGGTCTAGTAAACCCTAAGAATGCCTGATTCACTGAGTCTTCTGATTCAACCGGAGTCGATGTTTCTCCGGTAAAGAATGCTGTAGCCGTTTTCACGTCACTTGCCCCTGAAGATTTGGACTTCCCAAAGTACATGTCAGGATCCTGTACTTGTTCATAATCCCTTTCCTTCTTCAGCAATTCAAAATTATATGCCCTCAGCGTTCCTATTACAGTCTCTAGAGTTAGAGTATAGAACTTGTCTTCACCATGCTTTATCAGCGCCACATACATTTCCCATTTGGCTGGTAAAGCATCTAGAAATTTGACAATCTTCTCTGACTCACTGTATTCCACATCGTGGCTGTCTAACTCAGTTAGCAAATGATAGAATCGGGTAATTGTCTCATCCAGCTTTTCGTTCTTCAAAGCCTTGAAGATCGCGAACTGCTGCTTGAGCATTTCGATTCTATTTTTCCGGACTCTCGAATTACCTTCACACCTTTTCTCCAAAGAATCCCACAGCTCTTTTGCTATTTTCGGATTGCGGAAAGTGTGCAAGATCTCCTGAGTTAAAGCCATTCTGATGATAGCGAATGCCCGGTTCTCGGCCTCATACAGCTTCTGATCATCGTCCTTCATCTTTGAATATGATAAGACTCTTTGTCGTCCTTCAACCTCTGCCGTCGGTGGAATGTATCCCTCGTCTATACAAAATTAACATCCGCATATAAATCTAGCGAAGTCGGCGAACCTATCCGTCCACCAATAATAATCCTCCAATTTCATCAACTTTGGTGGAGAATTTGCTTTTCCGACTTCGTGGTCCATCTCAATAAACCTCTGTAAACTTGTCATTGTTTCAAAAATTTTTGAGTTCAAACTTAGTTAATTTAATTCGAAATTAATTTAAATTAACACTTTCGAACCTGAGTAAGTTCGAATATAATTAATGTTAAACCTGTTTGGAATTAAATTCGAAAATAAGTTTGAAGTCCAACTAAGTTCGAAATTAATGACAAATTCGAAGGCTTTACTAAAGTCGATAATCGTAAATTCGATTTTAGAGTAAAATCGAAATTCAAGCAAATTCGAATTGGCCAAAATCGAATCAAACCCTAAGGAACTTCGAAAGGAGCGTATTTTACTGATAAACTCGAAATTTGAGTAAACCCTAATACCCCCTTGATAAACGCGAGCGCCGCAAGTTCGAAAAACGGCTAATACTTCGAGTTTTTCAAATGTTGATGAAGTAGGAGAACTCATCTCTGTGATGAGTTCCCCTAAAACTGACTAATATTCTTCTTGTCACTCTGCAAGAAAAACTACCATCCCAAGTTTGGTACTTGGACAGTGGCTGCTCAGGGCACATGACAGGTTGTAAGGACCTGCTGAGTGATCTCAGGCCTGAAAGAGGGCCAAAAGTCACATTTGGTGACAATGTACAGGGATCCACTGAGGGATATGGAACTCTTAAAGCTGGTGTTGCAGTGTTCAAAAGAGTAGCCTATGGGGTTGGGCTAAAACATAACCTTGTTAGCATAAGTCAACTGTGTGATGCTGGCTACAAGGTTAACTTTGATGAGCACCTGGGTTACATATTGGATCCCCAAGGCAAAGTTGTGCTGGTTGCTCAACGAAAGAAATGAGTATATGTTGTGGACATGCAATCTGCTGATCGCACAACTGAAACCTGTTTTCTCACAAGAACAAATGCAGACCTAAACTGGTTATGGCACAAAAGGCTGTCACACCTTAACTTCAAGAACATCAACAAACTCTGTAATAAAGAGTTGGTGACAGGTTTGCCTTCTATGACCTTTGTTAAGGATAAACTCTGCACAGCTTGTGAGAAAGGCAAGCAGAGGAAATCATCTTTTAAATACAAACATAACTTTTCTATTGATACTCCTCTCTTCTTAATCCATATGGACTTGTTTGGACCTGTCAATGTCCCAAGTCTAGGAGTAAGAAGATACACTCGTGTAATGGTTGATGAGTTTTCCAGGTACACATGGGTTATCTTCTTGAAGAGCAAAGGAGAGGCTGCTAGAGAAATTATTGGATTTTTGAAAAAAATGGAAATGCTGAACTCTGCCCAAGTGAAGCAGCTTAGAAGTGATCATGGTACTGAATTCAGAAACACTACTCTTGAAGACTTCTGTGAAGAGAAAGGAATCACTCAAAACTTTTCAGCTGTAAGAACTCCACAACAAATTGGAGTTGCTGAAAGGAGAAACCGAACTCTCATTGAAGCTGCTAGAACCATGTTGTGTGCATCTGCTTTACCTTCATCATTCTAGGCTGAAGGTGTTAGCACCGCCTGCTTCACCCAAAACAGATCCTTAGTGGTGAAAAGGTTCAACAAGACTCCCTATGAGCTGCTCAAAGGGAGGAAGCTAAATGTCAGTTACTTCCATGTGTTTGGGTGTCCCTGCTTCATTCTGAATCAAAGAGACCAACTGGCAAAGTTTGAACCAAAAGCTGATGAAGGTGTGTTTGTTGGCTACTCTGCTATCTCCAAAGCCTACAGAGTGTACAACAACAAAAGAAAGGTGATAGATGAATTTATCAATGTCACCTTTGAAGAGTCCAAGAATGCTTCCACCAAAGTTGTTCCTGAATCAGTTCCAGGAGAACTATACTTTGATGATCTTATGCATTCAAACAGTGAAGAGGACTCAAAAGCTTCCACTACACCCAGTGTGGAACCTGTTAACAATGATAGGCATGATGATGATTATGTCAATACATCCTGTGTGAATAAGTGTACTGACTTAATTTAAACTGCATGTCCTGAACCTATCAATGCTGATTTTCCTGGTTCCTCTGCTGATATGTTCAACTGTGGTCAGTCATGTTCAACAGTGGTCAGTCATGTTCAACAAGTGAACAGGCTCAAGACAACAGTGTGTCTGAGAATCTTGAGAGCTGTTCAACAGGATCTGCTGAAGATGCTGATAACTCAGGAGAATCCTCATTGAAAAATGATCCTAAGTGGATCAGATGTCACCCCAATGATCAAATAATTGGTGACATCAACAAAGGGGTACAAACAAGGTGGGACAGCTTAGGGAACTTCTGTATGTTCTCTAGTTTTGTTTCACTAATGGAGCCAAAGAAGGTGGATGAAGCACTAAAAGATGCCAATTGGATCACTGCCATGCAAGAAGAACTCAATTAGTTTGAGAGAAACAAGGTATGGAAGCTGGTCCCTGCTCCTAAAGGTAAAACTATAATTGGCACTAAATGGGTTTTCAGGAATAAAATGGATGAGCAAGGTCATGTCATTAGAAATAAGGCAAGACTGGTTGTTCAGGGTTATAGACAGGAAGAAGGAATTGACTATGATGAGACATTTGAATGGGAAGCTGCAAGAAGAAGTTTATGTCAAGCAGCCTCTAGGTTTTGAAAATGAACAATATCTAGGTTTTGTCTATAAGTTGGACAAAACACTCTATGGTCTCAAACAAGCCCCTAGAGCCTGGTATGACACTCTTACTGAATTCCTTATGAGCAATGGGTATTCCAGAGGTAAAGTGGATACCACGCTGTTCATAAAGAAGGTGAAACCTGATATTATGCTTGTTCAAATTTATGTGGATGATATAATATTTGGTTCTACCAATGAGCAGTTATGCAAGAATTTTTCATTACTCATGAAATCCAAATATGAAATGAGTATGACGGGAGAACTTACTTTCTTTTTAGGATTACAGGTTAAACAAACCTCAACTGCAATTTTTATAAATCAAAGAAAGTATACCTTAGATCTCTTGAAAAAGTTTAAATTTGATCAAAGTTCTCCTACTAAAACCTCAATGGCAACCAATGTAAAATTGGATGCTGATGTCAGTGGCAAAGCTGTTTCAGTAACAGCTTAAAGAGGTATGATTGGGAGCTTGCTATATTTAACTACTAGTAGACATGATATTATGTTTGCCACCTGTTTGTGTGCTAGGTTCCAAGCTGATCCAAAGGAATCTCATCTAGCTGTTGTTAAAAGAATCTTTAGATACCTGAAGGGCACATCAGGTCTGGATCTTTGGTATCCCAAAGACTCAAGCATTGAACTAACAGGTTATTCAGATTCTAATTTTGCAGACTGCAGGCTAGATAGGGTAGGAAAAGCACAACAGGTGGATGTCAACTCCTTGGTGGTAAGTTGATAAGTTGGTGTAGCAAGAAGCAGAACTCAGTGTCTACTTCTACTGCTGAAGTTGAGTACATTGCTGCTGGAAGCTGCTGTGGGCAGATTCTGTGGATGCAGCATCAGCTTAAAGACTATGGGCTTGTGTATAGAAAAGCTCCTATTCTGTGTGATAACACAAGTGCCATAGCCATTTCCAACAATCCAGTATTTCATTCAAGAACAAAGCATATTGAAGTCAGACATCACTTCATCAGGGATCACATTTAGAAAGGTAATGTGGAGGTAAGTTTTATTTCCACAAATGAACAGCTTGCAGACATTTTCACCAAACCTCTTGATGAAACCAGGTTTAATTACCTTGTCAGCAAGCTGGGCATGTTAAACAAAAGTGACTAAGTGTCCTCAAAGGTCTAAGACTTTGTATGTCTCACACTGCTCAAGTTTCTCAGAACAGCTTAGACAGAACAGGCTATGCATATTCTGTACTTAGCCATTTTTCTGAAATCCTTGAACAGCTTGAACATATAACAGGCTGAACAAAAACAGGTTATTCATCCAGCCTGCTCTGATGGTCCATTTTCACCCTGCTCACTCCTTCACACTGTTCTACAAGACATTGTCTTGTACTCTGTTCAGCAGACTGAACACAACCTGATCTTACATTAGAACACAGGTTGAAGCACAGTATGAAGAAGTGAACAACTTGAAGAATGAACAGCTTGTGATGATTCTACTCATCACAGGTTTGACCAACAGTTTAGACCAACAGTTTTTAATTACCTTTCTTCACAATTAAGTTACTTAATTTCTGTTTATTTATTTAACTTAATTACTGCGGATAATGTGGGTTACGTGTCTTAGTGATTAAAAAGGGCTCAAGTGGTCTGACTTTCTCAACGGTCTGACATGGACAACCGTTCTGTTTTCCGTTAACGACTTTTTCAAATCAACCGCCCAAATATTTCTCTCTCATATCCACTCACATTCAAATCCTATAAATACCTCATACTGTTTCATCTTCCTCTTCCTCACTACTACCATAAACCTCCTAAGAACCCTAAAAATCGACTAAGTGTCTTGTGCTTCTGCTACTCTCACTACTTCCAAAATGGCTCACAGAAACAACCCCTTTCTACCAGTATTTGTTGGTGATGATGTCCAGAAACACTCATCAGTCACCACAATGCTAACCATCAAACCCACTAACTACATTGCCAACCTCACAATCCCCAAAAACTGTGTGGGGAAAGGTTTTGACCAAATGGTGGAGTTTTTGACAGTTTATCCGTTGAACTACGCCATTACTGCTACTCCTGGTGTCCTGTACCAGGAGATGGTATACGAGTTTTGGTACACTTGTGCCTACAACCCCAACACCAAAGTCATAAAGGGGACTATTCTCAGTGGGACTCAGACCATTGAGATCACTACTGATCTTCTCAGGGAGGTTCTTCATCTGCCAACTGCTGATTCATATGACATGCCTCAACCTGAGAATGACCAAATGGGTAATTTGCTACGCTTCTGTGGTGTAGCAGAACCCAAAATCGGAGCTACACTGTTCAGGAAGGATCTGTCTCCTACCTACAGTTTTCTATTTGGCTCAGTGGTGATGTGCTTTAGCAGCAAAGTTGGTTCATTTGACCAACTGAGCCATGATGGAATCCCAATAGTCTTACAGCTGGTGGATGGGACTACAATGGACATGGCTAAGTGGATTTTCCTGAACTTGAGGAACCTGGTGCAGCAGGAGACACGACCAGCTGCTGTTCGATACCCCAGGTTACTGAGCCTCATCTTCAGGCACATTTGTGGTGAGCACTTGTACAACTCTCAGCCTTTACTTCATACTGCTGTCTTCCCAGTAATAGGAAATAGAGTTTTCTACACTTCTCTTCTTCCGAATGAGCCTCCTCTGTCAACACCAATGAGGAGGTTGTTAGGATTGGTGGAAGGACCCTCTGATGTGAGGGTGGATCCAGAAGCTGCTCCCAAGAGAAAATCCAAAGCCAGGGCCAAGCTTGTTAAAAGGACCCTGGCAACCACTGAAGCTGGGCCTGTTTCCAAGAAGGCCAAAACAGCTCAGTCTGAGTCTGCACCCTTAGCCTCTGTGGCTGAGGGGGAGCAGGCTCCTCACCCTGGTTCATTCGTTGAACCTGAAGCCTTTGTGGCTGGTGCCTCTGTGGCACCTGAGACTATGGAACAGGTCAACCCACCTGTTACTGACCCAGTCTCTAAACATGTCCAGTCTGAACCTCTCATCTCCTCTCCAACATCCCCCACCTCATCTCACATTCTATACCAACGCAAAAAGAAACCAACAGCCCAACCTAGCACCTCTGTTCCCTCTCAACATGGTTCAGTTGAAAAAGTAGCTACCCCTGCTTCCTCTCCTATTTTGGGAGAAGGATCAGCACAATTGGAGCCTGTTTCACTCCAACCTGTGTCCACCCAGAGTCAGCCTAGACCCTCTGGTTCCTCCCAACAGGAGCCAGTTGTACAAATGGAGATAGCCACCTCAACTATTCCAGCCTCCCAACAGGCTGAGAATATTGAAAGACCGGAGCCCTCTCCACTCCATACTGAGTCCACACTGTCCCCTCCTCAAACTTCTTTCCATCCTGAGTCTGCACGAGGTGTCCACACTGCTGGTATAGACCAATCAGCAGCTCAACTGTTTACCAAAGTCAGGCTGTCCTTGGTGATCCCAACAGCTTTGAGATCATTTACAAGAGCAGTAAACCTGGTGTAGGTTTCAGTGAGAGTCTCCTTTGGTTTTGCAAAGAAGAGTTCATACTGTCTAACAAGATTATTGATCCTGTCGTCAAGTGTGATTGTGGGTCCATCATAGACAACAATGACCTAATATGTATTTAATAGTCAATTATAGCCTAATCATTGGTCATTAGAAATTAATCAAGTGATTAACAAGGTTTATTAGAAAATTCAACTCAATTAGAATCAAATTCATCGGTGCGATGAATCGGGAAATCAATTAATCCGATCAATTTACGATATGAGGGATTAATTCAACTAGGTACATAATTAAATTATGATTAGTGACACTAATCATACACTAATACAATTACTTAACATTAATTATGCAAGACTAAAACAATTCATTAAAACAATGCATTTAAAAGTATTTATGAATTTACAAGAAAAGGGAAATACAAGAATACATTCTAAATACTTTTATACAAAAAAAATACATATAAATACATGAAAATAATCCATAAAAATCTGGTCATAGGGTAGTACTACCCAAGATTTGATTTCAATTTTTTATTTCCCAACTCCATACCCTTTCATAATCAAATCTTTCACACCCCATTCTCATTTCATTTCAACATGATCTTACACTCCACCTCCATTTGAAAGACCAAGACTTTGTCTATAAATAGAGGGCTTCCTTTTCATTATTTTCACACCAAAATATCTCTTTCTCTCCTCTCAAAACCGGATCCCACACACACACACACACTACAAACATTTTCATTCAAGTGTTCTTGGTGAACTTCAAGTGTTCTTGGTTCAAATATTGCAAGAGTTCCAACTTCTTCTCAATTTCATACTCCAAATACATCAAAGTAAGTAAATAATAACTTATTTCACCATAGATTTATGTTTATATAAGTCTTGCATAATATATATAATCACCAACAACAACAAGTTTCATAAAAACTCAAGTTTATAAGTTTCTAGTTTTATTTTTAAGTTGTTTCTTTAAATGTGCATTTGAATATATGAACACATTATAAACATATTAATATTATGAAAAACATGTGTTATATATGTGTTATATAACTTCTACAACTTTTATACAAGTAGTCTTTGAATAAACAACAAGAATCATAAGTTGTTTCAAGTTTATAAACTACGGATTTTCGGCAGAAAATTTATATCGATTTTGAAAAATCATAACTAAATCATAACTCAATGAAATGAGTTGATTCTTGTCTCAAAAGTTAGATCTATGTCTTAACTAAAGATCTGGAATTTTTCATAATTTATTTTGAAGTTTAAGACCTCCAGAAATTATTTGGGAAACCGAACGTTTGACAGCCCAAAAATGGCCAACATGGGGTTTTTAACGAGCTTTTTCACCAACCTAAACATCTCGAAAAATGGCCGTTCTTGATTCTAAAAATCCTTTGTATATAGTAGTTTAATGTCCTAGAAAACCAAAGTCTAAAATATTTTGGAGCTTGGTCAAAAACAGCCTCAAAGTAGGCCGAAAAACCTCCGAAAAAGCTTGAAAATTATATATATATATATATATATATAAACTTGACGATTTAAACAAATTTTATTTATAAACTTGTAATGTTGGGTGATTTAAGACATAAAAATCTATATATATGTATATATCACTATATATTAGAGATATTAAGTCCTTATTATCATTTAGGAACCGTTTAATCTCGCTCGGTGCATCATCCGTCACTTTATGCTAAAAGCTTTTTACGTTAGATTTTTGCCATCGCAATTCCGGTGAGTTCTCATAGCCCCTATTTTCACACTGTTATATTTTGGGGATGAAATACATGCTTCGTTTTTATATGGACACAGAAATATTTTCATTTCTATTATGTATTACACATTGGGTTCCATTAGCTCTGATATCATGAACCGTTAATTGCATTTATTTGTAAGCGCGAATATATTGTGGATAGATCTATTGGGAGTCATGTCCCCCACTCGAATTAGTCGGATTGGCTAACAGCTGGTGCATATATATTCAACAAACGGTATTACGTATGGGAATACTGCACAGAGCAAACTTATGTTAAATTAAGCTTCGGTTGCATGATGGGTTATATGTAATACATAACAAGGAATTTATGATTTTATAAATTTAATCTCTATTATTGTTGTCCATACGAGTCAGATTTACATGTAAACCTATGAGCTCACCAACAATTTTTGTTGACGTATTTTAGCGTGTATTTTCAGGAAATTAAGGCAAGTATGCCTCGGGCGTATTCTACTTTCAATCTTCCGCATCCATGGAGTCGCATGCATATTCAATTTAATGGAGATTTAGCTGCATTATTTTGAATATTTTAATTATGTAATTAAATCTCTGTATTTGTGCGAACTTCATTTCTCATATCAGACTATGTAAAACGTTATTTTGAATATTTTAATTATGTAATTAAATCTCTGTATTTGTGCGAACTTCATTTCTCATATCAGACTATGTAAAACGTTACTATGCTTGTTAACTTATATGGATTCCTACTGAATGATGAGCAATCAAGGCAACAGAAGAGAAATGCCTTGGAAATATCTAAGAAAGGTGTTGCCTTTGTGGCCAGTGTGAGACAACCTGTAAATCAAGTGAGTGATGTGTTCACTCAACTTGATCAACAGGCTGATGATAAGGAGGAAATGTCTGATGAGGAAGACAATGCAGATAATGTTGAACTGAATGATGAGCAGATGATAGCCATGCTTGTCAAAAGGTTCAACAAGAAAAGGTTTGGAAGAAACATGCTACAGGGAAGCTCAAATGCTGTCAAAAAGAAAGAATTTGACAAGACCAAAGCTGAGTGCTTCAAATGTGGCAAAACTGGCCATATAGCTGCTGACTGTGTGTCAAAAGCTGTTGGTCAGACATCCAAACCACACAAGACAAACAAGGATGATGGCTATAGGGTTAAGTATCTTATGGCCATGGCTAAGCTGAGGAAGTTAGAAAACTCAGTGGTTTCTAACCGGCAAAAGGAACTAATGGCAGACACTTGTGACTGGGAGGAGTCTGATTCATCATCTGATGAAGAAGACAACAACTGTCTGATGGCCAACACTGATGTCCCATCAACAAGCAACTTCAAAGAGGATCTGGCTGAAGCTGAAGCTTTCAGCAGCTTGGAGAACTGGAACCCTACAATGATGTATAAGGTACAAATTTTTATGGATTACAGTTCTGAAGAAAAAGTTAAAATGTTTGAATATATGCTTGTTGATCTAAAAGCTGCTGTTGAGAAGCTGAACTTGACGAATTAAAACACATGAATTCCATTTTACTGGAAGAAACGAGAGAAACAGATATAAAACATGCTAAGCTTCAAAAGATAGTTGACTCTTGGTGCCAATCTGCACAAAAAGTCAGCAGATTCCTGCACAAATCCAAGCCTATCTTGGAGGGGATCTTGACACAGCACCTTCCATTGTTGAGGTTAATAATTTAAAAGAAGACTTGTCCACTCTTGGTGAGCTTCCAAACACTTTTATTCAAAAAGTGAATGGTAAATTAATCTCAACAAACAGGTTTGTCAGGCCTCAAAACACTGACAGCTCGTGTGAACCTAGCTCAAAAGTTGTTGATGAAATAAGTTTTCCATCAAATAAGCTTGCTAAGTGTTCTGCTGATTCACACAAGCAAAAGAAAGGAAAGCATGTCCAAACTGCAGCTGTGGACACCAAAGCTGTTGACAAAACAGGCTTTGGGTCTAAAGCTGGTGTAAAAAGGCATACTAATCCTTTTAATGCTGAACATTTTGAAAATAAGTTTTCAGAAGGTAAGCAGTCTGCCTTTAACAAGAGTAAGTCTCAGGTTGAAGGCAAACCTTCTGTGATTTCAAATAAGTTTTCTAATCATAGTGGTAAACTGGTTATAAATGAGAGTAAGTATTTAAAAACCAATTATAATGATTATGTTGATAGGCAACATCAATCACATATCAGGAAGGGCAAAGGCAAAGCCATTGCTCAGCCTGAGAGATTTGGGAATAAGTTTCCTAAACCTGTGGAAGTTCAAAAGCTAATTAAGCTTCCTATCTTTGACATCTGTCCTCCTAAAAAGAGGAAAGAAGAGACAGGCAAAGCTGTGGCTATTGAACTTTCCACTCAAGCTGTTGATTCATTAAAAAGTAATAAGTTTGCTAAACCTGCTGATGGAATCAACAGAAATAACCCAGACTGTGTTTCTGAAAGGTCTTCTTCCAAAAATGCTAAAAGGAGAAAGTGTTATAAATGTGGAATGAAGACACAACTGGCCAAAGACTGTCCTGAAACTGAGGACATGAGGCCTGCTGACTCTGATGGTTCCCTTACTGCCAACATAAACAGTGTTCAGAACATCTCAGTCAATGAGAGTGATATTCAAAATTATACCATTCAAATAGGGAATATTAGTGTTGACATCACAAATCCATCAACAAATGTTGATGAAGTAGGAAAACTCATCTCTGTGATGAGTTCCCCTAAAAGTATATAATATTCTTCCTATCACTCTGCAGGAAAAACAACCATCCCAGGTTTGGTACTTGGACAGTGGCTGCTCAGGGCACATGACAGGTTGTAAGGATCTACTGAGTGATCTCAGGTCTCAAAAAGGGCCAAAAGTCACATTTGGTGACAATGTACAGGGATCCACTGAGGGATATGGAACACTTAAAGCTGGTGCTGCAGTGTTCAAAAGAGTAGCCTATGTGGTTGGGCTAAAACATAAACTTGTTAGCATAAGCCAACTGTGTGATGCTGGCTATAAGGTTAACTTTGATGAGCACCTGGGTTACATATTGGATCCCCAAGGCAAAGTTGTGATGTGTGCTCAACGAAAGAAAGGTGTATATGTTGTGGACATGGAATCTGCTGATCCCACAACTGAAACCTGCTTTCTCACAAGAACAAATGCAGACTTAAACTGGTTATGGCACAAAAGGCTGTCACACCTGAACTTCAAGAACATCAACAAACTTTGTAAGAAAGAGTTGGTGACAGGTTGGCCTTCTATGACCTTTGTTAACGATAAACTCTGCACAGCTTGTGAGAAAGGCAAGCAGAGAAAATCATCATTTAAATCCAAACATAACTTCTCTATTGATACTCCTCTCTTCTTAATTCATATGGACTTGTTTGGACCTGTTAATGTCCCAAGTCTAGGAGGTAGAAGATACACTCTAGTAATGGTTGATGAGTTCTCCAGGTACACATGGGTTATCTTCTTGAAGAGCAAAGGAGAGGCTGCTAGAGAAATTATTGGATTTGTGAAAAAGATGGAAATGTTGAACTCTGCCTAAGTAAAGCAGCTTAGAAGTGATCATGGTACTGAATTAAGAAACAGTACTCTTGAAGACTGCTGTGAAGAGAAAGGAATCACTCAAAATTTTTCAGCTGTAAGAACTCCACAACAAAATGGAGTTGCTGAAAGGAGAAACAAAACTCTCATTGAAGCTGTTAGAACCATGCTGTGTGCATCTGGTTTACCTTCATCATTCTGGGCTGAAGCTGTTAACACTGCGTGCTTCACCCAAAACAGATCCTTAGTGGTGCAATGGTTCAACAAGACCCCCTATGAGCTGCTCAAAGGGAGGAAACTAAATGTCAGTTACTTCCATGTGTTTGGTTGTCCCTGCTTCATTTTGAATCAAAGGGACCAACTGGCAAAGTTTGAACCAAAAGCTGATGAAGGTGTGTTTGTTGGCTACTCTGCTGTCTCTAAAGCCTACAGAGTGTACAACGACAAAAGAAAGGTGATAGATGAATCTATCAATGTCACCTTTGAAGAGTCCAAGAATGCTCCCACCAAAGCTGTTCCTGAATCAGTTTCAGAAGAATTAATCTTTGATGATCTGATGCATTCAAACAGTGAAGAGGACTCAAAAGCTTCCACATCACCCAGTGTGGAACCTGTTAATCATGATGGGCATGATGATGATTATGTCAATACACCCTGTGTGAATAAGTGTACTGATCTAATTACAAATGCATGTCCTGAACCTATCAATGCTGATTTTCCTGGTTCCTCTGCTGATATGTTCAACAGTGGTCAGTCATGTTCAACAGGTGAACAGGCTCAGGACAACAGTGTGTCTGAAAATCCTGAGAGCTGTTCAACAGGACCTGCTGAAGCTGCTGATAACTCAGGAGAATCATCATTGAAGAATGATCCTAAGCGGATCAGGTGTCATCCCAATGATCAAATAATTGGTGACATCAACAAAGGGGTACAAACAAGGTGGGACAGCTTAGGGAACTTCTGTATGTTCTCTAGTTTTGTTTCACTAATGGAGTCAAAGAAAGTGGATGAAGCACTAAAAGATGCCAATTGGATCACAGCCATGCAAGAAGAACTCAATCAGTTTGAAAGAAACAAGGTATGGAAGCTGGTCCCTGCACCTAAAGGCAAAACTATAATTGGCACTAAATGGGTTTTCAGGAATAAGATAGATGAGCAAGGTCATGTCATAAGAAATAAGGCAAGACTGGTTGCTCAAGGTTATAGACAGGAGGAAGGAATTGACTATGATTAGACATTTGCTCCTGTGGCCAGGCTAGAAGCAATTCGTTTGTATCTAGCATACGCTGAATGGATGTGAAGAGTGCATTTTTGAATGGGAAGCTGCAAGAAGAAGTTTATGTCAAACAGCCTCCAGGTTTTGAAAATGAACATCATCCAGGTTTTGTCTATAAGTTGGACAAAGCTCTCTATGGTCTCAAACAAGCCCCTAGAGCCCGGTATGACGCTCTTACTAAATTCCTTATGAGCAATGGTTATTTCAGAGGTAAAGTGGATACTACACTGTTCATAAAGAAGGTGAAATCTGATATTATGCTTATTCAAATTTATATGGATGATATAATATTTGGTTCTACAAATGAACAGTTATGCTAGAATTTTTCATTACTCATGAAATCTAAATATGAAATGAGTATGACGGGAGAACTTACTTTCTTTTTAGGATTGCAGGTTAAACAAACTTCAACTGGAATTTTTATAAATCAAAGAAAGTATACCTTAGATCTCTTGAAAAAGTTTAAATTAGATCAAAGTTGTCCTATTAAAACCCAAATGGCAACCAATGTAAAATTGGATGCTGATACCAGTGGCAAAGCTGTTTCAGTAACAGCTTACAGAGGTATGATTGGGAGCTTGCTGTACTTAACTGCTAGTAGACCTGATATTATGTTTGCCACCTGTCTGTGTGCTAGGTTCCAAGCTGATCCAAAGGAATCTCATCTAGCTGCTGTTAAAAGAATCTTCAAATACCTAAAGGGTACACCAGGTTTGGGTATTTGGTATCCCAAAGACTCCAGCCTTGAACTAACATGTTATTCAGATTCTGATTTTGCAGGCTGCAGGCTAGATAGGAAAAGCACAACAGGTGGATGTCAACTCCTTGGTGGTAAGTTGATAAGTTGGTGCAGCAAGAAGCAGAACTCAGTATCTGCTTCTACTGCTGAAGCTAAGTACATTGCTGCTTGAAGCCGCTGTGGGCAGATTCTGTGGATGCAGCATCAGCTTGAAGATTATGGGCTTGTGTATAGGAAAATTCCTATTCTGTGTGATAACACAAGTGCCATAGGCATTTCCAACAATCCAGTATTTCATTCAAGAACAAAGCATATTGAAGTCAGACATCACTTCATCAGGGATCACATTCAGAAAGGTAATGTGGAGGTAAGTTTTATTTCCACAAATGAACAGCTTGTAGACATTTTCACCAAACCTCTGGATGAAACAAGGTTTAATTACCTTGTCATCAAGCTGGGCATGTTAAACAAAAGTGACTAAGTGTCCTCGAAGGTCTAAAACTTTGTATGTCTAACACTGATCAAGTTTCTCAGAACAGCTTAGACAAAACAGGCTCTGCGTGTTATGTACTTTGCCATTTTTCTAAAATCCTTGATCAGCTTGAACATACAACAGGCTGAACACAAAAAGTTTACTCGTCCAGCCTGATCTGATGGTCCATTCTTCACTCTGCTCATTCCCTCACACTGACTTACAAGACATTGTCTTGTAACCTGCTCAGCTATTGGACACAACCTGTTCATACATAGTTGAACAGGCTGAGGGAACAACTTGAAGAATGAACAGCTTGTGATGACCCTGCTCATCACAGCTTTGACCAACAGCATAGACCAACAGTTTTAATTACCTTTCTTCAAACTTAAGTTACTTAATTTATGTTTTTATTTAACTTAATTACAGCGGATAATGTGGGTTACGTGTGTTAGTGATTAAAAAAGGGCTCAAGTGGTCTGACAAACGGTCTGACATGGACAACCGTTCCGTTTTCTGTTAACGACTTTTTCAAATCAACCGCCAAAATATTTCAATCTCATACACACTCACATTCAAATCCTATAAATACCTCATACTGTTACATTTTCGTCTTCCTCACTACTATCATCTGCCTTCCAAGAACCCTAAATATTCGATTAAGTGTCTTGTGCTTCTACTACTTTCCCTACTTTCAAAATGGCTCACAGAAAAAACCCCTTCCTACCATTGTTTGTTGGTGATGATGTGCAAAAACATCCATCTGTCACCACAATGCTAACCCTCAAACCCACAAACTACATTGCCAACCTCACAATCCCCACAAACTATGTGGGGAAAGGTTATGATCAGACGGTGGAGTTTTTGACAGTTCATCCGTTGGACTACGCTATGACTGCAACTCCTGGTGTCCTATACCAATGAGGAGGTTGTTAGGATTGGTGGAAGGACCCTCTCCTTTGAGGGTGGATCCAGAAGCTGCTGCTCCCAAGGGAAAATCCAAAGCCAGGTCCAAACTTGTTAAGAGGACCTTGGCAACCACTGAAGCTGGGCTTGTGTAAAAGAAGGCTAAAACAGCTCAGTCTGAGTCTGCTCTCTTAGCCTCTATGGCTGAGGGGGAGCAGGCTCCTCACCCTGGTTCATTTGTTGAACCTGAAGCCTCCGTTGCTGGTGCCTTTGTGGCACCTGAGACATTGGAACAGGCCAACCCACCTGTTTCTGACCCAGTCTCAAAACCTGTCCAGTCTGAACCCCTCATCACCTCTCCACAATCACCTACTTCATCCATCCACTACCAACGAAAATCACTCTCCAAAAAGAAACCAGCCCAAACCACCATCTCCTCTGTTCCCTCCCAACAGGGTTCAGTTGTAAGAGAAGCCACCCCTGATGTCTCTCCTATATTGGGAGAAGGTTCAGCACAATCGGAGACTGCTTCACTCCAAGCTGAGTCCACCCAGAGCCAGCCTAGACCCTCTGGTTCCTCCCAACAGGAACCAGTTGTAAAAAAGGAGATAACCACCTCAACTATTCCAGCCTCCCAACAGGCTGAGGATATTGAAAGACAGGAGCCCTCTCCACACCATACTGCGTCCACACTGTCCCCCACTCAAACTTCTTTTCACCCTGAGTCTGCACGAGGTGCCCACACTGCTGGTATAGACCAATCAGCAGCTCAGCCTCAAACTTCTGCTCCCCATGATACAGCTGTTCTACACCAAACAGCTGCTGAGGGACCAACAACCCAAGCTGATGCACCTCAGGGATCATACCATCCCTTTGGTGAGGCTGCTCCTTCTATGCAAACTCCATCAGCAGGTTTCACCACTGCTGATGTTGAAATGCATATCCCATCTCCCCATGATGAGGTGCTTTTACACCAAGGCACTGCAGAGGGAACCCCCACTGGCCTTCATGAGAATGTTGCAACACAAGTAGCATCTGAAAGGCCCCCAACATCAACCCCTTTTCCTGATGAAGCAGGTACAGCCGCTGCTGAGGGACCCGTTGACCCCTCCAAGCTGGGCCACATTACTTTTGCCCAGGCTATGGAACTTCTATCAAATGTTCCTCTTCCCTCTCCCTCACATCCTCATACACCAGCCTGATCATCATCTTCTCCATCTACCCAATCTAAACAGCCCACCCATATACCTCCATCTCCCAAAGACCTTCCTTTGAAGGATCAGCTTTCTCTGCTGACCAACAAAGTTGGTTCTTTGGAAACCACTATGACCTCTCTACCCTCTATTATTTCAGACTCTGTGTCCGAACAGCTTAAGGGGTTCTTTGATTTGTTCAAAGATTCCTTCCCTACAACTCCAGAATCAGATAATTCTCAACAGCTGCTAGCACTCACTGCACAGCTGCAAAATGTGTCCACCTCCCTATCCTCCATTCTTTCACTGCAACAGGACTCTGTGTCCTCAATGACAGCTCTTTCTCAACAGCTGTCATCTCTCCTAACTTCTTGCAACACTACTCTTCCTAATACTCTGGCCAGCTTGAACACACTCATTAGCTCCCTATCCAATTCTGTGTCATCAAACCTTGCTGATGTGCAAGATTTTCTCGAATTACATCTTGCACAACATCAAAGTTTGTTGTTCACAACTTCTGATAGGGAAAATATTGTTAAGCTGACCTCCCTTGCTAGTACCCAATCCTCTTCTCTTCAAACCTGTCTTTCCCAGCTTGCAGATGTGAAGGACAACTTGGCATTCTTAGTGAATAGCCTTGTTGGCCCCAGGCCTGCTCCCAAAACTGCTGGCAAACCTGATGACTTTGTGTCTTCAGGCAGACCGGGTGTTGAAGGTGCTGGTACATCCCCTTCAAAGGGGGAGAAGTCATCTGCCTCGAAGACTAAGTCTAAGGGGGAGAAAACTTCTTCTCCTAAGGAGAAATCAGTGCCTATAGCACTCACTTGTCAAGCAGCAGGAGCTTCAACAGGTACACTGGAGGGTGCTTCCCATGTTGCTCAGCCTACTCAGGCTGAATCTCCAATCCATGCTCAATCTAAGGGGGAGGAATCGATTCCTGAGGGCAGGCCAAGCAGTAGAAAGAGGCATCTGATCTTAGAAGAAGAAGAAGAGGAGGAAGAAAGTCCTGAAGCTGCTATCACTACAGGAGCTAAAGGAAAAGAAATAGCAGCAACTGATCCTCAACAGCAGAAAGCAGCAGAGATCAGATTCCATAAAGACAGGGCCAAAGAAATGGGTCTTCCTATGCACAAATATTTTGAGTTTAGAGAAGAACAGCTTCAAGCCCTGGAAGCTTTAAGAAAAGAAGAAGAATCTGCAAAAGCTGCTAAGTCTTTTGCACTTCAAGAGGCAAGAAAAGTTAAATGTCCTCGCTTGTTGTGCAAAAGAAAATTTTGGAAGCTGCTAAGCGATCAGCAGAAGAGAAGGAAGCTGAAAAAGAAAAAGGTGCTCTGGTCTCAGTGACCAAAACTTCAGTGCCTTCTGCAAGAGCTCAATTTCACTTTGACAACCTGGCAAGAAGAAAATTTCAAGATGTTGCTGATAGAAGGCTTGATAAGGAGGCAATTGTCAAAGCTGTGCCCAGTTCAAGAAAACGCAGTCAGCGGAAGTTAAAAATAACCAGAATGGGTGCAGCAGGCCCAGAACTAGAAACATATGACTTCACTGACGTTGCACAAATGGGGTACAGAGAATGGATTGAGCTGGCAGTTGCTCTGAGTGAGTCTAAGTCTGAAACTGCTAAGACTATCAGAGCATATGTAAAGAAGTTGATGGAGAGAGTGAAGAATCTTGGCCTAATCTCCAAAGAGGTAAGTGAAGGTGTCTATCTAAACCAACCAAAAATAAAGGCCAGGAGGACAAGGAAGGACACTGAGATGGAACAACTCCTCATTCTGATAGAACAAGGTGACTATGCTATTGAGATGAAAGGGGTTGATCACAGCCTGTCTAGTGGAATTGAGTTTGAAGATGGCAAGATCATTGAAGAGCCTGAGCTAGGGGCATTTTTTGTAGATCCCTTAACTCAGAAGAAATGCTTTCAAAGAGCATCAGATCTATACAAGGTGGATCTAAGACAGCTTGTAGCCTTCAGACTTGCAGTTTCATTCAGGCAGTCAAGCAGGTAGAGAGCAGCTATCTGGGATCAGCTCAGAGGCTGTTTTGAAAGAGGTGAACTAGAGGATCCCAAGTTTATGATAATAAGAAGTGAGATTCAAGAACTTGAGGATACTAGAGAGGAACTGGAAAAGATGTTTGAAGGTCCCCCTCCATTGTGATGAAGTCCATCTACCATCTGGGTAGGTGAAGAATGGAAGCTGTCCATCAGTTGGACAGGCTTACCATTTTCTGCTCCCAACAAAAACAGTCCAATGTACATTAGTTGTACTTTATTTTCATTTGTTGTAATTTTCTTTTACATTAGTTGTAATATACATCAGTACATCAGTTGTACTTTTGTAAGAACATGTGTTGTTCTAATGTAATCAAAAATCAGTGTATATATAAACTGATCTTTTACTTTATGGTGATGTTGTAATTTTATTTCAACAAATGTACTGTAAAAATATATAGTGACTTTTGATAAGACCAGCTTAGACTGGTTATTGCAAATTGGGGGAGATTTTTAGGCACAAAAAGGCCTCAGTCAAACCTGTTCTGCATCTGAGGGGGAGATTATTAATCAATCCTGTTGATGCCTTTGAAGGTTGAATTTAAGGCCTGTTATATGACTTATTGAAACTTGAAAATGATTTGCAATATCAGCCTAAAGATGTTCTATGTGTTGCATGTGTTGCAACAAAGACAGTTTTGCCCAAGCTGTTCATTCTGCTGAACAGGCTGGACATAAACTGTCTACGCTGCTCTACACTGGTGAGCAGCTTGGGCAGTTTACAAGTGCTCTGTTCATTGTGAATAGAACACGTGTCATTTGTGAACAGGCTAAACACTTTATGTAATGTGTTTCCAAGTCCTCATGTATTGTTTTTGACTACAAGATCAGTTTACAAAGTCGAAGACAAAGTGGAAATCAGAACTGCTCAGCCTGCCCAAGCTGTTCTGCTACATGAAGACAAAAGGTTATTTGAAAAAGGGTGACAGACCTTTTTCTTATATCAAAATAGGCCTTTACAAGGAAGAAAAACACAAAGTTGACATTCCTTATTTGGTTAAAGGCAATGCAACAGTAGACAAAGTGAAAAGACAAAAGTTCTGCACATATGAAGACAAGTCTGCTTTTCAGAAAGGTGCAGAAAAGGTTATGTTGTCTTTTCAACAAGACTTCTCCTTTTTCATTCCATCCAATGAAGAAGCTTCACTTAGATCCTCTGAGTGAGTATAAAAGGAAACTTCCACAAGCATTGAAAGATTAAGCCAAAAAGCTAAGTGTTGAAAACAAGAGTGAACGTGCATTCAAAGTGTGTCTTTCATGCATGCAAGTCTGCTTGAATAAAACAGTGCTCAGTGTCTAAGTTGTTCTTGTTCAAGCTGTTCCTCAGAGTCTTGTAAAACACAGTGAGTGATTCTTAGTGAGTGTATTCATTGTAATTAGTTTAAGTCAGGCTTAGACTAGTTAAACATACTGTTGTATCTGTCATCTCAGCTTGAACCTTTCCGCATTCAAGCTTGTTTGTAATTAACATTTGTTAATAATACATACAAACATTGAGAGAATTGTGTGTAGTTTTTAAAGTACTGTATTCACCCCCCTCTACAGCTTAAAGCTATATACTTGGGATATCTTTTGGGACCTACAAGATGTACATCACTGAAGTCATTTCTCGTCATGGTGTGGCAAAATCTATCGTCTCCGATCGTGATAGTCATTTCACTTCGAGATTCTGGAAAGCTCTGCAAGAGGGGATGGGTACTCGAATTTCCATGAGTAAAACTTATCATCCTAATGCAAATGGTCAAAGTGAACGCACTATCCTTACTCTTGAAGATATGCTCCGTGCCTGCATTCTTGATCTGGGTGGTTACTGGGATGACCATTTGCCTTTGGTCGAATTATCTTACAATAACAGTTATCATTCAACGATCAACATGGCTCCTTTTGAAGCTCAATGGAAGAAAAATGCAGTAGCTCCCACCTGTTGGCGCGAAACAGGTGAATCGCCTTTAGCGGGTCATGCCCTTCTACAGTTGACTCATGAGAAGATTCAACTTGTCAGAAGAAATATTCTTGAAGCTCAAAGCAGACAGAAATCGTATTATGACAATTGTCATAGATCAATAAGTTTTGGAGTTAACGATTGGGTGATGCTGAAAGTATCTACATTGAAGAATGTGGTCTGATTCAAAAAGCGAAACAAGCTAGCTGCGAGATTTATTGGTCCGTTCAAGATCGTTGAAAATGTAGGGAATCAATCTTACCGTCTTGAATTGCCAACAGACTTAGCGGGAATACATCCAGTATTCCCTGTTAGTGATCTAGGAAAGAGCTTAGTAGATGAAAGAGAAGTGTAGATACCACATGTTAATCTTCAAATTGATTAAAAGCTTCGAGTGGTTGAGAAGCCAGAATCTATTCTGCACTCGAAGACCAAAAAGCTTCGAAATAAAGAGATACAGATGGTGGTCGTCCAGTGGAAACACCACAAAGGTTCGCATCAGTCTTGGGAATCAAGAGATGTCATGAAAGCTATATATCCAAGTCTGTTAGAACAATGCTAACTTCGAGGATGAAGTTTGTGCGTGGAGGAGCCCATTCTGTAACAACCTAGTCTTAACCGAACATTTAATTTCTGATTTTGAGTTAATAATGTAATTTAATTACACTATTTGTTTTGTAATTTAATTATATTAAATATATATATATATAATATAAAATATTTTGATGATCAAATTAAAAGAGATGTAAAATGCAAAACTGTAGGGGGTTAAAGTTGTCAAATTTCAAACCTTGGAAAATAAAGACACAAAGTCTTTTTAATCTTTCATTTATCACATTACAGGAATTCAACACACACTCTCTCTCTTTCTCACTTCATTTTCTACGGCCATTTCTTAAGCTTCATTAAGAATCCATAAAAGCTACAATGAATTGAAGATTTAATCGCAGAAGAAGTTACAAACAACATAAAGCAACAAGAAACTACAAGAATTTAAGGTAATATTTATTAAATTTCGAAATTATAAAACTTTATGTTCGGTTATGTGAAAACTGAAATGATGATTTAAGATCTAGCTTAAAAAAGTTGTTGCATGTTTAAGATTTCAGTTAATAATTGTATATTGAAGCTTTTAGAAGTTGTAGAAACAAAAATCATTCTTTAGATCGTTCAAATAAAAAGGAAATCTGAAATTTTGTAAAATTTTGTGTTCTTGAGAAAAATCTTAATATTTGGACGATTTTAGATGATTTAATGTGCTTGTGAAAGCAAAAATAATGTAAAAACATCCCAATTATGATAATATGACACAAAATTTAATTGCATGTGGATAAAATGTGTTTAGAGAAATTTTGATGAAAACCCGTTTGTGTAAAACTGGAACCTCAAGAACAAAATCTGGAAATTTGTAAGTCATGGGATCCGAATTCGGTTGGGACCCGAATTCGGATGAAGTACCCATTTCGGACCTACTTCGGATGGAAGAGTGATCCGAACTCAGATGAGCCGAGTTCGAATGGCCCAGTTCGGACGGCCGGTCCGGATGCCCAATTCGGATGTGCTGTTCGGATGGTCCCAATCCGGATGCCCTATTCGGTTGATCCGAATCCGGGTGGTCCGAATTCGGATGGCCCATTTTTCATGCTTTAAAATAATAAAATAAAAGATATGTTACAATTATAAGACCCATGATTATATGATGAAAGAACATTAAATAAAGAAACATGATTTATATATATATATATATATATATATATATATATATATATATATATATATATATATATATATATATATATATATATATATATATATATATATATATATATATATATATATATATATATATATATCTTTTGAGATTTCAAAGAGTCAAGAAAATGTAAAATGATTGATGAATTATCATTTATCAGAATCAGATCAAATAAAGATTTAAAGCTAAAATGTTCTTGAATTGATATAATTCTGGACAGCTTCAGATAAATTCTGAACAAGGAATTAAAGATTTAAAAGATATTGAAAGTGGGTCAAAGATTTGAAAAGCAAAGCCAGAGTCCAGAAAGACAAAGATTAAAGATAAAATCTGAGATAACTCAGGTGGTGGAGAAATCTGCTTGATAAGACAACAGAACCGGTGAGTTATAGATATTCAGTTTTACATGCTAGATTTCGGTTGAGACATGTTGTTGATGATAGTTTATTTTTACATTCATACATGCTCAGCTGGATTGTGACCTATGCTCATCATGGTACGGTGATGCCCTATGGATCATGATAGCTATTTGATTTATCATTCTGCATAACATTGTACTTACAATTCAGTTCAGTTAATTGTTATCAGTTGAGATTTCTATCATGAATTTGATTATTTAAGCTTTCATTATTGCTCGCATCTTTGATATATTGATTCAGCTTAGCATGATTAGGCTTGTCGGTCTAATGTTCTAGACCTAGCTATGTCACCAGTTCTATTGAACTTGGTATCGATTATTCCGATGCTTCCCCCCACGATGACTGCTGGTAGCTAGCCCAGTATAAGTGGATAGCTTCCACTGAAAGCATGAGCGTGGCATTGACATCATCCAACTCTATGTCTACTATGTCTCAATCATGAGTGGCTGTAGCAGCAATCAAGGCGTATCACGCTAGACCTATGATCCGCTTGAAATGCATGTAATCTGAAAATCTATATATTCTCACTAAGCATTCTTACAGTTGTTGTTTAAACATTTTACAGCAAAAGATAAGGGGAAAGCACCTGCTGGACCTAATTCATAGGTCTTTCAAGAATCAAGATTGAAGTTTTCTATAGACCACTACTCAACAAGCTTTCAGTACAGATTGGCAGACGATAATTGTGGTGGTCTGGGTAGATTTGATTTGATTGTATGATGACATGAATTAGATTACTCTTGAACCCTTTATAAGTTTAATTTGAAAACTGTAACTTGCACTAAAATTTTATTAAACTTATCCTAAAACGTTTTTACTGTAATTTGAAACTCTGCAATATAATTACACTATCTTAGTTATGATTGATATCTTGTTGCAAGATGTGGGACCTAGACTCTGAGGACTACCCCGTAAGGACAGGCCTTCACACTGTCCAAGTACCAAACCTGGGATGGTTGTTTGTCCTGCAGATTGTAAGGAGAAAATATTAGTTGTTTTTAGGGGAACTCATCATAGGGATGAGTTCTCCTACTTCAACAACATTTGTTGACGGACCAGTGATATCCACACTAATATTTCCTATTTGGATAGTATCAGCTTGGATACCATCCTCATTGACTATGTTACTTCCAACACTACTTGTTTTTGCAATGATGGAACTAGCAGAGTCAACAGTCCTCATGTCCTCAGTTTCAGGACAGTCTTTTGCCATATGTGTCTTCTTCCCACACTTATAACATTTTCTCTTTTTAGCCTTTTTGGAAGAAGAGCCTCCAGAAACATATTCTGAATTGTTTTTGTTGATTATGTCAGCAGGTTTAGGAAACTTATTACTGTTTTTAGATGAATCAACAGTTTGGGTGGAAGGCACAATGGCAACAGCTTTGCCTGTATCTTCTTTCCTCTTTTTGCGGGGACAGATATCAAATACAGGAAGTTTGATTGGTCTTTCACCTTCCACGGGTTTGGGAAACTTATTCCCAAATTTCTCAGGTTGAGCAATGGCTTTGCCTTTGCCTTTACTGAGATGTGATGGATGTTGCCTATCAACATAATCACTGCCTTTGGTATTGAAAGACTTACCTTCATTTATAACCAAATTTCCACTATGATTTAAAGACTTATTTGAAATCACAGCAGATTTACTTTCAACATGGGACTTACCCCTGTTGAAAGCAGGATGCTTACCTTTTGAAAACTTTTTCTCAAAATTATCAGCATCAAAAGGATTAACAGGTCTCTTACCATCAGCTTTAGACCCAGAGCCTGTTTTGTCAACAGGTTTAGAGTCCACAGCTACAGCTTGAGCTTGTTTTCCTTTCTTTTGCTTGTGTGTTGGTACACCCTGTGTGACGATAGCAGTCTAAGTTGTGTTAGCATTTTGTGTAAGTCAACTTACGTAATATCGAATATTGACTAGTGTTTGATATATCTGTTTATGTGTGCTTGATATTTATTGATTGTATGTTTGAACTTTATGTAACGTATTACAAGAAGTTCAAACATAAAGTTCAAAGATATATTCAAATATAAGTTAAAACAGAAAATAAAACATAAGCTTGATAGTGAAATTCGAATTTGGTCTAAATTCGAATTTGCACATAAGGTAGATTCGAATTTGTCAAGTGGACAAATTCGAATGGGCCTTGGGCCTGTTTCGAATTTGCCCTAAGACAAACTCGAATTGGTCAGTATAATTAAGGATTAACTCAAATAATTATCAGACTTTTGCAGAATTTCAGAGCGTAATTAAGCAAAGGCGATCTCGAGTTTACTAGTATTCAGAGAGTGTTTTCGGAGAGAATCATCATGTAGGTACGTTCATAGTCGTTCGTATAACATCGTGGTAGTCTCCGTGTTTCGTGCGTGTGATCTTACCGTCAAGCCGCTAACGAGGATTCCGCACTCGTTGGTCGGTGTCGCTTCTAGATAGATCCGTGAGTTCAAGACCTTACAAGTGGTATCAGAGCCAGGTTGTAAGGCAAGTTGTAGGGATTCTGAGGAGCTGAGAAGGGGAGATGATGATGAAGGCAATGATCCCAATGCACCGAAAGACAGTGAGCCAGTAGATTTTTTTGCTGCTCAACATGCCGAAATTCAAGGGGAGCCAAGTCAGAGTGGAGCTGAAGGAGGAGAGGCGAGTTCCTCAAAGGTCATGGAGAGCGACATAATCGAAATGATTGAAGCTCTGATGAATATTGAAGAAGTAGTGTTAGATTTTGACTTTGAAGACGAGATTGATGAGCTGGAAGAAGGAGAAATTATTTCTGAAGACGTTCCTGAATGGAATCCTGACGATGAAGTATTGGGTGATGAAGAAGATGAAGCAAATGAAATCATTATTCAGCAGAATCCCATCACCGATACATATGTGACGGAGGAACAAACTGTGATTGATATAGAAGCTGTTAAAGCTGCTTTAAATATTGAATCACAAGTTGAAGAGCCTACCAGGGTGCTTACTGATGAAGAACAGCGAAAGCTATAGTTTAGGGCAGAGAAGAAGGATATAGAACTGAAGGAAAAGATGTTGGTGCCTAGTGCTGGAAAGCTATCAGGAAATATACTTAGCTGTTTCTTTGATCGAGAACTACAGTTGTTCATTATCAAGAGAAAGGATGGCCTCCAGTATCTCAGGAGAAGATTGAAAGATTTCAACTCACTACCAAAGGTTGAGATAAAAGCATTGGTGTGGAAGGAGCTTATCAATATCGGAGACGATCCCTACGCTGAAATCATTGCTAAGATCATTAGAAGGGAAGGGAGGTCGAGGAAATTTGAAAGGCTCAATCCAAGAATTGGCAAAAGAGTGATGGACCATACTAGAATTGATCCTCTGACTGGAAGACCATGGATGAAGATTCAGTACAAACCAGTTAGATGTTTAAAGAAAGTCCCTCTAAAGCTGATGCCACTGAATGTGTTGGGTAATCTCAATTGGTGGTACGTTGAAAGCGAGACTGGTGAAGCGGGAATGGAAGACCTAGAAGAACAGGTGATTCTTAGAGTGTATGATCCGCTGGACCTAGTTAATCTGTCAAAAGATGATCTTCAAGTGATTCATGCTCACAAGATCTCGTGTGATGCGCATATGGACCCTGAAGCCAAAAAGTATCAGAATGTGGTAAAGGTTTGTGTCGAACAAGGACTGTATGCTGGTAGTATTTTAAATAGACATTACTACTTATTCAAAATGTAAATAGTTAGAAGCTATCGTCAAGGGGGAGTCTGTTGGTACACCCTGTGTGACGATAGCAGTCTAAGTTGTGTTAGCATTTTGTGTAAGTCAACTTACGTAATATTGATTATTGACTAGTGTTTGATATATCTGTTTATGTGTGTTTGATATTTATTGATTGTATGTTTGAACTTTATGTAATGTATTACAAGAAGTTCAAACACAAAGTTCAAAGATATATTCAAACATAAGTTAAAACAGAAAATAACACATAAGCTTCATAGTGAAATTCGAATTTGGTCTAAATTCGAATTTGCACATAAGGTAGATTCGAATTTGTCAAGTGGACAAATTCGAATGGGCCTTGGGCCTGTTTCGAATTTGTCCTAAGACAAACTCGAATTGGTCAGTATAATTAAGGATTAACTCGAATAATTATCAGACTTTTGCAGAATTTTAGAGCGTAATTAAGCAAAGGCGATCTCGAGTTTACTAGTATTCAGAGAGTGTTATCGGAGAGAATCATCGTGTAGGTACGTTCGTAATCGTTCGTATAACATCTTGGTAGTCTCCGTGTTTCGTGCGTGTGATCTTACCGTCAAGCCGCTAACGAGGATTCCGCACTCGTTAGTCGGTGTCGCGTCTAGATAGATCCGTGAGTTCAAGACCTTACATTGTGTGAACCAGCTGAGCACTTAGCAGGCTGATTTGATGGAGAACATATTCCATCATCAGTTTTGGAGCTTTTTCACACAAACTGTCAGTATTTTGAGGCCTGACAAACCTGTTTGTTGAGACTAGCTTACCATTTACTTTCTGGGTGAAAGTGCTGGGAAGCTCACAAAGAGTGGATAAGTCATTTTTCAGACTATTTATCTCAACAATAGAAGCTGCTTTATCAAGATCCCATCCAAGATAGGCTTGGATTTGTGCAGAGATCTGTTAACTGATGCAATGGCTGACTTTTTGTGCAGGTTGGCACCAAGAGTCAACAATCTTTTGAAGCTTTGCATGTTTTATGTCTTTTTCTCTCTTTTCCTCTAATAAAGTGGAATTGAAGTGTTTTAATTCATCAAGCTTAGTTTCCAACTTATGGAAACTGTCCAGTTTACAAGTTTTTATGTCAAGATCAGTTTTAAGCTTAGAGATTTCAGACAGTAAAACATTGTGCTTCCCAATAGCAGCTTTTAAATCAACAAGCATATATTCAAATATTTTTACTTTTTCATCGGAACTGTAAGCCATAAAATTTTGTACCTTGTACATCATTGTGGGATTCCAGTTCTCTAAGCTGCTGAAGGCTTCAGCTTCAGCCAGGTCTTGTTTGAAGTTACTTGTTGATGGGACATCACTGTTGGCCATCAGACAGTTGTTATCTTCTTCATCTGAAGATGAGTCAGATTCCTCCCAATCACATGTCTCGGCCATGAGTCCCTTTTGCTTGTTGGAAGCCACTGAGTTTTCCAACTTTTTCAGCTTAGCCATGGCCATAAGGTACTTAACCCTGTAGCCATCGTCCCTGTTTGTCTTGAATGGTTTGGATGATTGACCAACAGCTTTAGACACACAGTCAGCAGCTATGTGTCCAGTCTTGCCACATTTAAAGCACTCAGCCTCAGTTTTATCAAATGCCTTCTTTTTATGGCATTTGAGTTCCTCTGCAGCATTCTTCCACCAAACCTCTTCTTGTTGAACTTCTTGACAAGCATTGCAATCATTTTCTCATCATAAAGTTCAGCAAGATCTTCACAGTCTTCCTCTTCAGACATCTCTTCCCATACATCATCAACCTGTTAATCAGGTTGTGTGAACACATCACATACCTGACCAACAGGTTGTCTCACGCTGGCCACCAAGGCAGCACCTCTCTTAGACATCTCCAAGGCATTTCTTTTTTGTTGCCTTGACTGTTAATCGTTCAATAGGGATCCATACAAATTTACAAGATCCATACCTTTGATGGTGCCTGAATTTCTCAAGATAGTAGAAAAATAGTTCCATTCTTCAGGCAGGATGTCCAAGAACTTGTTTACCAGAGTTAAACTGTCCTTTGTGATCCCAACAACTTTGAGATCATTGATAAGAGCAGTGAACCTGGTATAGGTTTCTGTGAGAGACTCCTTTGGTTTTGCAAGATTTCATACTGTCTAACAAGATTGTTAATCCTGTTATCCAGTGTGATTGTGGGACCATCATAAACGGTACACTGAGTATCCCACATCTCCTTTGCAGTCTTCATTTTCTCAATCTGTTTGGACACATCATATGGAAGAGTAATGACCAGGTTATTCCTGGCTTTTGCATCAAGAGCAACCAATCTTTTGTCTTAATCAGACCATTGAGCTTTGGCCTTCTCAAAGGTTCTGATGTCAGGGCCAGCTCCTTCAACAGCAGGAGTGATAGTAGTAACAGAAGTTGGCACATAGGGACCTTCCATTACTATCTCTGGTAGTTGTACATCCAGATTCTCTAGATAGAGCATCATTCTGCATTTCCAACCAGAGAAGTTTTAATGAATGAATTTGGGGGGTTTGGCCATTGCACCATTGTGATAGTAAGAGGAGGAACTGGCAGCACTGTTGTCCATGGGAAAGTAGGGAGAATGAGAGTTCTAGAGTTAACACACACTCTATCTACTCTGATACCAGTTGTAGGTCCCATAAGGTTACCCTAGAGTATTGTTCTAAGCTGTAGAGGGGGGTGAATACAGCAAATTAAAAATCAACACTCTTTCTCAATGTTTGTGTATACTATTAACAAGTGTTATTTACAAACAAGCTTGACTGCGGAAAGGTTCAAGCAAGATGACGGATACAACAAATGTTCAACTAATCTAAGACACACTCAGACTAGATACAATGAATACACTCACTTAGATGAACTCACTGATTTTACAAGACACAGATTGACAGATTGTATAGGAGCAGCTTAGACACACGTTACTTTTCTATTCAAGCAGACTTGCATGAATGGAAAAACACACTTCAATGCACGATATGAATTTCTCACTCTTAGTTTTCTCCTAATCCTTAGAAGCTTCCTTTTATACTCTCACTGAGAATCTCAGTGAAGTTTCTTCATTGGACGATGAGATAGTGGGATGTCTTTCCAAAAAGACAAAACAACTTGTCTGCACATTCTAATAAAGCAGACTTGTCTTCATGTGGCAGAATCTTTGTCTTTTTCTTTTTGTCTCTGTCGCATAAGCCTTTAACAAAAAGAGGAATGTCAACTTTGCATCTTTCTTCTTTTGTAAGGGCCTTTTTGATATAAGAAATGATCTGTCATCCATTTCAAATATCCTTTTGTCTTCTTGTAACAGAACAGCGTAGGCAGGCTTTTGAAATTTCTGTTTTCCACTTTGTCATGAGGACTTGGAAACATATTCCATAAAGTGTTTAACCTGTTCACAAAGAATAGGTTCTGTTCACAAAGAACAGACACTTAGAATCTGTCCAAGCTGTTCAACAGAACAGAGCAGCGTAAACAGTTTATGTCCAGCCTGTTCAGCAGACAGAACTTTTTGAACAATCTGCCTTTGTTGCAATGAATGCTATAGGGGAAACAGCTTTGACTCATATTGCAAATCACTTTTCAGGTTTCAATAAGACATAAACAGGCCTTAAATTATACCTTCAGGTGCATCAAACAGGTTTGATTAAAAATCTCCTCCTAAGATGTAGAGCAGGTTTGACTGAGGCCTTTTTGTGCCTAACAATATGTTTTTACAAGTACAACTAATGTACTAGAATAAATTACAACAATTGTAATAAAGTACAACTTATGTACAAAGAAAATTCAAAAGTTTCGGACTGTTGAAGTTGGGAGCAAATAATGTTAAGCCTGTCCAACAAATGGACAGCTTCCATTCTTCATTTATTCATTACCAGTAGATGGACCTTGTTGCTGTTTCTCGGCTTTATTTTGAGCCCTTTCTTTTCTTGCCTCAATTTCCTCAATCTCTTTTTTTAGGTACATAAATTCAGGGCTCTCAAGTTCTCCTCTTCTATAGAAGGCTATAAGCTGATCCCATATGATTGCTCTCCATCTGACATGCTTTTCAAAGGCATTAAAGAGTCTGAAAGCTATGATTTGTTTCAGACCAGCTTTTTGAAGGTCTATTGCTCTTTGAAAACACATTCTTTTAGACAGAGGATCCACAAAGAATACCCGTACTTCAGGCTCTTCAATAAACTTGCCCTCTTCAGGTTCAACACCTTTGCGCAGGCTATGATTAATCCCTCTGATCTCAATAGTGTACATATCTTGGTCAATCATCATGACTAGCTCCTCAAGTTATGTGTCCTTCTTTTGTTTTCTAGGCTTGATCTTAGGTTCCTCTTGTGAGGTATCCTTGATCAATTTTTCTGAGATCAAGCCTAGGTCTTTTACTTTCTCCATCGGCTTTTTAACGTATGCCCTGACAATTTTAGCAGTCTCAGACTTTGAGCTGCTCAGGGCAACAACAAGTTTTACCCATTCGCTGTATCCCATGTTGGCAACATCAGTAGATTAAATGGCTTCTAGTTCAGGGCCTTCAACACCATGCCTAGTAATTTGAAGCTTCCAAGGTTGATTCTTCCTTGAAATGGGAACAGCCTTGACATTTGTCTACATGGCAAGTCTTCTATCAGCCACATCAAAAAACTCTTTCTTTGCCATATTGTCAAAGTGAAACATTGTCTTTGCTGATGAAGGGACAGAGGACACAAACATTGCCTTGGTCACTAAGACCTTTGAACTTTGCTCTGTCCCACCTCTTAGCCACTCACTGATTACTTTACTGCTTCCAGCAGCTTTCTTTGAACTTCCAAGACAGGCATTTTAATTTTTCTTGCCTCCTTTGCAGCAAAGGCTCGAGTAGCTTTCTCAGAGGCTGCCTCCTTCTTACTTCTTTCAAAGATCTCAGTCTGCTCTTGTTTCCACTAATAATAAGTATCAAGAGGAAGACCCATGTCTTTGGCTTGAGCTTTGTCATATTTAAGTTAAAGGGCCTTCTGAGCATCGGTATCCATAACAGCTTTCCCTTTGCCTTTTGCTACTTTGGACAGGGCTATTTCAGCTTCCTCTTCTTCTTCCTCAGATGCCTTTTGTCTGGCCTATCCCCAGGAATAGATTTCTCCCCCTTAGATGGTGCAGGGCTTGGAGATCTATCCCGAGTAGGCTCAGCAGCTTTCTCAGAAACTATGGAAGTACCTGCAACACCAGCTTTTAAATAACCTGCTGCTTGGCCAACTGAAGTTGACCTGCTGCACAGATCCTTCAACATCAGCTCTGAGGAAGCCAGGTTGTCTTTCACCTCGCCTAACTAGGTCAGACAGGTTTCAAGAGAGGAGGAATGGGAGTTGGCAATGGTTGAAAGCTTGGAAATGGCAGCCCTGTCAGTGTAAGTGAACATCAATCTTTGAAGTTGTGCAGGAGTTAGTTCAAGGGATTCTTGCATATCATCAAAGCTTTCTGCCATAGAGTTTGACAGGGATACCACTAATGTATTTAAAGATGATTGGGTGGAGGGCAGTGTGGTAGAGCAGGTTTCAGCAATACCTGACATTTGTTGTGAAACAGCTGTTAGGTTGGACACAGAGTCCTGTTGGTGAGATAAAATAGAGGAAAGGGATGATGAGAGCTGTTGCAGCTATGCAGTGAGTGCAAGCAGCTGATAGGAGTAATCAGTTTGAGGAGAGGGGGCTGGAAAGGATGACTTGAACGAATAAAGAATCCTATAAGTTGTGCAGATACGGAGTCTGCAACGATGTACGGAAGGGTAGCTATAGAGGTTTCCAAAGAATTAAGTTTGTTGGATAGCACAAAAAGTTGTTCTTTCAAAGAAAGATCTTTAGGTGATGGAGGAATATGGGTGGATTCTTTAGATTGAGTGGATGGAGATGATGAAGGTGATGATTGAGGAGTAGTAGGGTCACTCTGTGATGGTATGGGCACATTCGAAAGAAATTCAATGGCCTGGGCAAAGGTTAAGTGATAAAGTTAAGAAGGGTCAAGAGTACCTTCAACAGTGGCTAGATCTGCTTCATCAGGTGAGGGGACAGGGGATGGTTGCCTTTTAGATGCTACTAGTATTAGGACACCTTCATCAAGACCATGGGTGATTTCCTCAGTAGTGCCTTGGTTTTAAGGCACATCTTCATGGGGAGAGGAGATGTGCATCTCAACATCGTCATTGGTGAAAGCTAATGATGGAATTTGCACTTGGAAAGAAGCTTCACCAAAGGGTTGTTATATACCCTGAGGTTTATCAGCCATGAAAGATGGTCCTTCAGTAGCTTTTGGGGACGTAACAGTTGCATCATGAGGAGCAGAAGTATAAGGCTGGTCTGCTGGTTGGCTTATACCAGCAAGTTTGGCGCCGCGTGCAGACTCAGGATATGAAGGAGAAAAATGAGAGGGGGACTGTGTGGACTCAGTATGGAGTGGAGAGGGCTCCTGTATTTCAATATCCCTAGCCTGTTGAGAGGTAGCGAATGTTGATGTGGTTGTCAACATATGTACAACTGATTCCTGTTGGGAGGAACCAGAGGGCTCAGGCTGACCGTGGGTGGACTCAGGTTGCCGTGAAGCCTGCTCCATAGAGATTGCACCTTCTCCCAAAATAGGAGAAGGAGAGGCAGTAGGGGTTGCTTATTTTTCAACTGACTCCTTTTGAGAGGGGTCAAAGGGGCTTTGTTCAACGGGTACTTGGGTGGTTTTCTTCCTAGCGAAGAGACTGGGCTAGAATAGGAGGTTGAACCTGTTCCACAGTCTCAGTGGCCACAGAGGCATTAGCCACAATGGATTCAGGTTCAATAGATGAACCAGGGTGACCAGCCTGCTCCCCGTCAGCCACTAAGTCTGAGGGTGCAAACTTTGCAGTTTTAATCTTCTTGGTGAAAGGCCCAGCCTCACTGGACTTCAAGGCATGTTTTTCCTTTTTGGTCCGTAATTTGGATTTTCCATCGAGAGCAGGAGTTGGATTCACCTCCTGAGTAAAAGGTCCTTCTACAAAACCAAGTAACTTCCACATAGGTTTGGCAAGAGGAGGTTCATCAGCAGGTACGGGGGTGTAAAATACTCTGTTTCCAATGACAGGGAACACCATAGTTGTCAAGTAAGGTTGGGAGTTGGAAAGATGCTCACCACAAACATGCTTCACAAAGTTCCTCAGATTTGAGAATAACCATTTGGCCATATTGAGGGCGGTTCCATCCACAAACTGTAGGGCTACATGAACATCATCCCGACTAAGCTGATCAAAGGTACCAACTGTGCAGCCTAGGCTCATCACCAAAGAGGCGAAGAGAAAGCTGTAAGTTGGTGAGAGCTCCATCCTGAATAAGGTTGCACCCACCCTTGGTTCTGACATGCCACAACAGCGTAGCAGATTGCCCATTTGTTCATTCTCCGGCAGTGGTTTGTCATATTTTTCAGCAACAAGAAGGTGAAGTACTTCCCGAAGAAGAGCTGTAGTGATCTCAACGATTTTTGAAGTGTTGAGAATTGTTCCCTTTATGGTTTTGGTAGCAGGGTCGTAAGAGCAGGTGTACCAAAACTTATACACCATCTCCTAGAACATAACACCAGGAGTGGCTGTCATAGCATAATTAAGGGATGAGCTTGCAGGAACTCCACCATTTGTTCATAACCTTTTCCAATGTAGTTTTTGGGGATGGTTAAGTTTGCAACATAGTTGGTGGGTTTGATGGTTAACATTGTGGTGAATGAGGGATGCTTGACAACATCGTCACATGGGAATGCAGGAACAAAAGGATTTAATAATCTTATTTAATCAATCACAAACATGTATTAAACAATTAATAACAACCAGAAACACTAACCAAAAGATTTGGATTGATCAAGATCTAGAAATTACAATTCAAAAGATAGAGAGCACAATTCCCAATGTTGACCTAGTCCGTATAAGCAAATATCCGTCCAAAATAAGAATGTACGAATTGTACAATTTCAGTACAACCTTTTTTCTATTTATACAAAAAGTCTAATATATTAACTAATTACAATAAGACCCCTAGACATATTATTTTCATCAATTAATCTAGTTTCTAACAATCTCCCCCTTCGATGAAAATTAATCAGTCTTCAGTCTTTAAGTCCAAGCTTCATCTCAAATCTTCGAATACTCTTTCTGTTCGTTAACCTCCATTCAATCTTTGAGATGAACTCAACGATCAACATTTTGTCATTCACTCTTAGACCACCTTTCTTTGATTTTCTCTTCTTGTCAGCAGCCAGTCTTCCTTTTAAACCAGACAATAGTTTCTGCAACGTTCCATCACAAAACATGTTCAGCTCTACACTCCGCATGGCTCTCAACTTTTGATCTTTATCTCTATAAATCATCACTGGGTGCTTAGCCATAACTATTAGATATTCTTTCAAATTTTCCATGTACTTTGATGAAACGATTTGGTGTAGTGATGTTGACTTTCCTCATTTCTCGCTCAACACCGATCTGAAGATCTTGCACAAACATGAGAACCAATTTAGTGTTCATATAGTAAAATTACGTCTTCAGTGCAAATCTACAGTTTTCATCTCTTCTGTTCCGGCACAACTCATCAAACAGATCTTCTATGTCAACCAAATTCATGTAAGACATATCTGCTTCGGTGAAAACTGTCACACCCCGTTACCCCGGTTGGAAACGAAGCGTGAAGTCACGGAAGTGTAACCATAATTATAACGAATGACCACTATATGGACGTTTTCAAAAATACATTGATAAAACTTTAAAATATATAAATGTTTTACATAGCCTGATATGATGAAGAGTAGTTCGCACGGTACAGAGATTTAAATAAATAATTAAAGTAATCAAAATAATGCAACTAAATCTCCGGTGGTTTTGAACAACAACAGTTGAGCGAGAATAATTTCCTGAAAATACACGCTAAAATACGTCAACAAATATGTTGGTGAGCTCATAGGTTTACACGTAAAACTGACTTGTATGGACAACAACAGTTGAGTTTGAATTTAGAAAATCATAAATTACATGTTATGTGTTACATATAAACCATAATGCAACCGAAGCTTAATTAAATGAGTTTGCCCTGTGCAGTATTCCAATACGTAATGTCGTGTGTTGAATATATATGCATCCGCTGTTATCCGAGTTGAACTAACCGGAATGGGGGACATGACTCCCGATAGATCTATCCACAATATATTCGCGCTTACAAATAAATGCGATTAACGGTTCATGATTTGAGGGATGATGGAACCACATGTGTAATACATAATAGAAATGAAGTTGTTTCCGTGTCCGTATGATAAACGTAGCATGTATTTCAACCCCAAAACATAACAGTGTGAAAATAAGGGCTATGAGGACTCACCGTGAGTGCGATGAAAAATACGAGCGTAAAATGCAAATTTGCGTTGTTTGATGGGTGATGAAGCCGGATGTGTTTAATCGAGTCCTAAATGATAATAGGGACTTAATATCTCTAATATATGATAATATGTATATTTATAGATGTTTATGTCTTAAATCACCCAACATTACAAGTTTATAAATAAAACCCACTTAAAACGTCAAGTTTATATATATATATATATATATATATATATATATATATATATATAATTTTCCAGCTTTTTTGAAGGTTTTTCGGCCTAATTTGAGGCTGTTTTTGACCAAGCTCCAAAACGTTTTAGGCTTTGGTTTTCTTGGATATTAAACTACTATATACAAAGAGTCTTTAAATTCAAGAACGGCCATTTTTAGAGGTGTTTAGGTTGGGGAAAAAGCTTGTTGAAAACCCTATGTTGGCCATTTTTGAGCTGTCAAACTTTCGGTTTCCCAAATAATTTCTGGGGGTCTTAAACTCCAAAATAAATTATGAAAACTTCCAGATTTTTAGTTAAGACATAGATGTAACTTTTGAGACAAGAATCAACTCATTTTGTTAAGTTATGAATTAGTTATGATTTTTCAAAGTCGATGTAAATTTTCTGCCGAAAATCCGTAGTTTATAAATTTGAAATAACTAGTGATCCTTGTTGTTTATTCAAAGACTACTTGTATAAAAGTTATAAAACGCATATATATCACTTGTTTTCATAATATTTAAACTTTTATGATGTGTTTATATATTTATAACCACATTTGAAGAAAACAACTTAAAGACAAAACTAGTGATTTATACACTTGAGTTTTTATGAAACATGTTATTGTTGGTGATTATATATATTATGCAAGACTTATATAAAAATAAATATAAGATGAAATATGTTAGTATTTACTTACTTTGATGTAGTTAGAGTATGAAATTGAGAAGAAGTTGAAACTCTTGCAAGATTTGCACCAAAACTTCTTTGAATTCTTGAAGAACAAAAGAAAATTTTGAAGTGTTGTGGGTGTGTGTGGTGAGGCCGGATTATAGAGAGGAGAGAAAGAGATTTTGGTGTGAAAATAATGAAATGGTTTGGTCTCTATTTATAGGCAAAGGAGGAACTCTTGCAATTATGAAAAGCATGGAAGCTGGAGGTTGTGTGCACTTTTTATCAAAATGATTATGTTCAAAGTAGAAATGAGATTTGTAATAAAATATTGACGTCAACCTCTATTATGTGTAGTAGAGGTAGCCGGCCCCTAGGGTGTATTTATGGTGTATTTTACATTTTTTTTGTATAAATGTATTTAGAATGTATTCTTGTATTTCTCTTTTTTTTTTTTTGTAAATTCATAAATACTTTTGGATGCATTGTTTTAATGAATTGTTTTAGTCTTGCATAATTAATGTTAAGTAAGTGTATTAGAGTATGATTAGTGTCACTAATCATAGTTTAATTATGTACTTAGTTGAATTAATCCTTTATATCATAAATCGATCGGATTAATTGATTTCCCGATTAATCACACCGATGAATTTGATTCTAATTGAGTTGAATTTCCTAATGAACATTGTTAATCACTTTGATTAATTGCTAATGATCATTGATTAAGTTATAATTGGCTATTAAATACAGATTAGGTCATAGTTGTTAACCTGGTTTAATGCCAAATGTTACAGTCTCCCCCTGTTAACGGAATTTCGTCCCGAAATTAGCTCGTGTTCTCCACTGCTTGAGTATTTGAGAACAGATAAGAGTATTTTTCCCGGAACTGATCTTCGCGTTCCCATGTAAACTCAGGACCTCGCTTAGAGTTCCATCTGACTTTTATTATCGGGATCCGGCTGTGTTTTAGTTTCTTGACTTCTCGGTCCATTATTTCCACGAGTTGTTCAATGAAGTTCAACTTATCATCTAGCTCCAGCTCGTCCATGGGTATAACGAGTGTTTCATCAGCCAGGCACTTCTTAAGGTTGGATACGTGGAAGGTATTATGAACATTACTAAGCTCTGGGGGCAGATCGAGTTGGTAGGCTACCGGGCCAATTCTTTTGGTGATCTTGAATGGTCCGATATAATGAGGATTGAGTTTTCCTTGTTTCCCAAAACGGATTACGCCTATTCAAGGCGAGACTTTCAACATTACTTGATCTCCCTCTTGAAATTCCAAATCCTTCCGTCGAACATCTGCATAGCTTTTCTGTCGATCCCATGCGATCTTTAATCGGTTTCGAATCTCGGCTATCTTTTGTGTAGTCTCCTGGATGATCTCGGGTCCAGTAATCTGGCTATCTCATACCTCAACCCAACAAAGTGGTGATCGACACTTTCGCCCATAGAGTGCCTCGAATGGAGCGGTCTTAATACTCGAGTGATAGCTATTGTTATAGGAAAACTCAACTAATGACAGGTGCATGTCCCAACTTTTGCCAAAGTCGATAACACATGCCCTCAGCATGTCTTCCAAGGTCTCGTCCTTTCACTCTGACCATCCGTCTACGATTGATAGGCTGTGCTCATGTCTAAGCGTCTACCCAATGCCTCTTGCAATGATTTCCAAAATCTTGATGTGAACTGGCTGTCCCTATCTGATATAATTGATACAGGTACTCCATGCCTTGAGACGACTTCTATAAGATAGATTCGTGTTAACTTATCCATCTTATCAGTCTCCCTGATTGGCAAGAAGTGTGCGGTTTTTGTAAGTAGATACACAATCACCCAAATGGTGTCATAACCTCCAGAAGTCTTTGGCAACTTGGTGATGAAGTCTATGGTGATATTCTCCCACTTCCACTGGGGTATTTCTGGTTGAACCAACAATCCTGATGGTTTCTGGTGCTCAGCCTTCACATTCAAACACGTTAAGCACTTGCTGACAAATGTAGCAATGTCAGCCTTCATGTTTGGCCACCAGGACATTCCCTTCGAGTCATGATACATCTTATCTGACCCTGGGAGAATAGCATATCTTGTTTTATGCCCTTCATCCATGACCAGCTTTCTCAATCCTCTGAATTTTGGTAGCCAAATTCTATCCATGAAGTACCGACATCCATCTGACTTGATTTCAAACTGCTTATCCATTCCTCTCAAGGCCTCATCCAGCGGATTTCCTTCCTTGACTGCTTCCTCTTGTGCCTTGTGGACTTGAGAGTTTAGATTTGACTGTATAGTCATGACCAAAGCTCGTACCCTTAAGGGTTTAACCCGTTCCTTCCGGCTAAAAGCATCGGCTACTACATTTGCCTTACCCGGATGATAACGGATCTCACAGTCATAATCGCTAAGCAGCTCAACCCAGCGTCGCTGCCTGATGTTTAATTCCTTCTGGTTTAGAATATGCTGAAGGCTCTTGTGATCTGTAAACACCGTGCACTTCGTACCGTAAAGGTAGTGCCTCCATATTTTAAAAGCAAACACCACTGCTCCGAGCTCCAAGTCATGAGTCGTATAGTTCACCTCGTGGATTTTGAGTTGCCGTGATGCGTAAGCAATGACTTTATCCTTTTGCGTTAGCACACAACCTAATCCATTGTGTGAGGCATCACAGTAGACCACAAACGTTTCTGTCCCTTCAGGTAATGACAGAATTGGTGCATTACATAATTTTTGCTTTAACTGTTGAAACGCCTTTTCCTGCTCTTCACACCAGCTATACTTCACATCTTTCTGAGTCAGCTCTGTTAGGAAACCCATTATCTTTGAGAAGTTTTCAATAAATCGCCTATAATAACTGGAAAGTCCTAGAAATTGGGGGATTTCTGTGAGAGTTCTAGGAGTTGCTCTGTTCTTTATGGCCTCGATTTTTGATGGGTCAACTTGAATTCCCTGGCTGTTGATCACATGCCCAAGGAATTTGACTTCTCGCAACCAAAATTCACACTTTGAAAATTTGGCGTATAACTGTTCCTTCTCTAACAACTCAAAGATCAGCTTGAGATGTTGTTCGTGTTCTTCTTGGCTTCAGGAGTAGATGAGAATGTCGTCTATGAACACTATCACGAATTTGTCCAGATATGGTTTACACACACGATTCATAAGATCCATGAATACAGCTGGTGCGTTGGTGAAACCGAATGGCATTACCTGAAATTCGTAATGTCCATAACGAGTTCTGAATGTTGTCTTGGGTATATCTTCTTCCCGAACTTTTACTTGATGATAACCGGATCGCAGATCAATCTTAGAGTAAAAAACTAGATCCTTGAAGTTGGTCGAATAAATTGTCGTTCTGGGAAGAGGGTATCGGTTTTTGATGGTTAATTTGTTCAGCTCTCGATAATCGATGCACATCCTAAAGGATCTGTCCTTCTTCTTGACAAACAAGACCGGAGCTCCCCAAGGTGAGGAACTAGGTCGGATGAATCCTTTCTCCAAAAGTTCTTGCAATTGATTAGATAATTCCTGCATCTCTGACGGTGCCAATCGGTAGGGTGCTCGTGCGACAGGTGCAGCTCCAGGCACAAAGTCAATCTGAAATTCTACTTGCCTAGTTGGTGGAAGTCTAGGCAAGTCTTCAGGAAAGACTTTTGGTTAATCACGCACTACTGGGATTTCTTCGAGTTGCTTCTCCTTCGATTCCTTTTCCACTAGCTGAACTAACACTGCTTGACAACCTATTCGACGGCATTTCAGCGTTCTTAAACCAGAGATGACGTTCAACTGGCGATTCTTTCTTTCTCGTTGGACTGTGAGGATTTTCTTTTTCTTAAGTGGTATTCTTACAACTTTCTTACCACATAAGTTTTCGGCATGGTTGTCTGACAACCGATCTATACTGATAACTACATCGAAACTTCCAAGTTCAATAGGCATCAAGATTATCTTAAAGGGATGATCCGCCAATTTTAATGTGCACTCCTTAATTATACTATTCGCTTCAATCAACTTTCCATCCGCTAATTCTACGGCATAAGCATTTTCTAATGCGGAAAGAGTGGCATTCAGTTGCTTACTAAACTTAGCAGATATAAAGCTCTTATCAGCCCAGTATCAAAGAGTACGTAAGCGTAAATGTTATTTAAAAGAAACGTACCTGATACCACATGGGGATCCTAATGAGCGTCACCTGCTCCCAATACAAAAGCTCTCCCCTGAGCTCCTCCACCATTTTTCAACCTTGGGCACTCAGTCTTGAAGTGCCCGACAGCTCCACACTCATACCAGCTCCTCTGGTTGCCGCCGTTGTTACCCGGGGTACCAAATCTACAGTCTTTGGTCAAATGACCAAGACGCTTGCACTTTCCACAAGGGGTTGGGCAGGGACCTTTGTTGTGATGGTAGGTGCATTGGGTGAAGAAAGGCTTTGTACCTGTGTAGCCTTTCCTTGCCTCGACTCCAGCTATGTAAGCCTTGATGGATTCGGGCTTCTTGGATTGTGGGCATGAATTATTCCCAGACTTGTCCTCCCATTTTCTCTTTTACCCTTCTTTGGCCTCGTTTCTCCGGGACACTTGGTCCATAAGGTTGTTGGCCATTCTGATGGCGTCCTGAATGGTGGTTGGGTTGGAGGCAGTGACATTGCCTTGGATTTGAGGGGCGAGACCCTAGATGTAGCGCTCAATCTTCTTGTACTCGGGGGTCACCATCTGCGGGCACATGATGCTCAGGTCGTGGAATCGGTTAGTATACCCTGTAATGCCCGTCCCCTTCATTGCTAGATTCCAGAACTTCGATTCCATTTTCTGGAGTTCGTTTCTCGGACAGTACTCGTCCGTCATCATTTGCTTCAACACGGACTAGGCGAGTTGATAGGCTTCATCGATTCCTACAGACTGGACGTAGGAATTCTACCATGTCAGTGCGCTATCCTGTAGAGTGTGGGTGGCGAACTTCACCTTGTCTCCTTCAATACATCCGCTAACACGAAAAACAGACTCCAATTTCTCAAACCGTCGTACCAATCCGACGGCTCCCTCAGTTCCGTTAAAGTATCGAGGCTTGCAAGTCAAGAATCCTTTGATTCCACCCCCTTTCTGGGTTGAATCAGATCTTCCCGTGGTGCGACTAGCACCTCCGTCGCCATTTGCGGTGCTGTTTCTGTTGGTTTCATAGGTGGCTATAGCTGATGCCACTCGTTGTGTGACCAGTTGTTCGATATCAGCGGTGTTCATAGTTCTCCTTGGCGGCATTATCTTAAAGTTTAAAGAAAAGAGCATAGTGTAAGAAGTTGATTCTTAAAGATTTAAATTTTTCTTAAGGCACAATGCTATAATCATCAAACACAGATTCATAAATAACTTGCAATTTTCATTAATCATTCATAACTTTCTACATTGGGGCGGATTATTACCCGAAAATATTTAGTCCTACACTATTACATTATAATTTCCTAACATTACAAAGATAGATAAGGAGTACTAGGTGCGGGAGTGATCGGGGGTCTCTCCCTTTTCCAAAGCATTGAGGCGCTGAGTCAGCTCCTCATTACGAGCCTCGCTCTCGGCTAATCGTTACCGAAGCTCATCTAGACCGTCCTGCTGGATGGCGAGGGCATGCTGGTTAGGCCATTACAGGTTGGAGTTTTGTAAATCCTCCCGCTCTAAACGAGCTGTCAACTCTCCAATGTCTTGGTTAAGCAACTGCACTTGAAGGTCGTGCCTTGTAGACCGTGCTACCAAGAGTGGTATGGTCTGTTCGCGGGTTCTTGGGTGAGCGGTGGGATCGGTGCGGAGAATGGTCCTCTGACCTCAAAGTGCGAGGGAATTCCCTCCTCCCGCCTCCATTCTTGGAGGGTCTCGGGCATCCAGCCCCAACGTCGTGCATCCGCCCGTCTCTTTTGCGGCGGGTTTGGCTGTGGTGTCGGTACCGGGATAGTCTCCTGTCTCGGCATAAATACCCGTTTACGGGCCGTAAACATCATCAGTGGCCCGTTGGGGTGAGGGCGGTAGGTGCGGTGTGATGGGGCAGATGGGTGGTAGGGGATGTAAGAGGGAACCACCGGTGATGGTGGGTCCTCTTCGGATGGCTCTCCCCACCCGCTGGAGGATTCGTCAACCTCCATCGGCTCTGCTTCTTCCGCTGGTCCCTTAGCTTCGGAGGGGTTTTCTTCCTCCGATCTGTCATCTTCAGAGGGGTCCTCTTCCTAAGATGGGTCTTCCTCGACAAACACCCCCGGATTGTACTGGCTGGTGGGAGTATGCTTTTCCTCCTAATCTGATAGTATGATCACAACACGGCTTGACATGATGCTATCATCAAGTCTCATATTAAGTTAATTATAAAAAAGTCTTTAAAAATCAGTAAAAATCTAAAATGTAGTTATAGTCTACGATACTAATGCAACCTAGTTCACTATTACTATGGCTCTGATACCAATCTGTCGCACCCCGTTACCCCGGTTGGTAACGAAGCGTGACGTCGCGGAAGCGTAACCATAATCATAACGAACGACCACTATATGGGCGTTTTCAAAAATACATCGATAAAACTTTAAAATATAGAAATGTTTTACATAGCCTGATATGATGAAGAGTAGTTCGCACGGTACAGAGATTTAAATACATAATTAAAGTTTTCAAAATAATCCAACTAAATCTCCGGTGGTTTTGAAAATGCATGCGACTCCTTAAGTACGGAAGCTTGAAAATACTTCCGATGCGAGGAACTTACCTTAATTTCCTGAAAATACACGCTAAAATACGTCAACAAATATGTTGGTGAGCTCATAGGTTTACACGTAAAACTGACATGTATGGACAACAACAATTGAGTTTGAATTTATAAAATCATAAATTCCATGTTGTGTATTACATATAAACCATCATGCAACCAAAGCTTAATTAAATGAGTTTGCCCTGAGCAGTATTCCCATACGTAATACCGTGTGTTGAATATATATATAAGCACCCGCTGTTAGCCGAGCTGAACTAACCCGAATGGGAAACATGACTCCCAATAGATCTATCCACAATATATTCGTGCTTACAAATAAATGCAATTAACGGTTCATGATTTGAGGGCTGATGGAACCACATGTGTAATACATAATAGAAATGAAGTTGTTTCCTTGTCCATATGAAAATCTAGCATGTATTTCAACCCCAAAACATAACAGTGTGAAAAATGGGGCTATGAGGACTCACCGTGAGTGCGATGACAATACGAGCTTAAAATGCAAATTTGCGTTGTTTGATGGGTGATAAAGCCGAATTTGTTTAATCGAGTCCTAAATGATAATAGGGACTTAATATCTCTAATATATGATAATATGTATATTTATAGATTTTTATGTCTTAAATCACCCAACATTACAAGTTTATAAATAAAACCCACTTAAAACGTTATATATATATATATATATATATATATATATATATATATATATATATATATATATATATATATATATATATAATATTCCAGCTTTTTCGAAGGTTTTTCGGCCTACTTTGAGGATGTTTTTGACCAAGATCCAAAACGTTTTAAGCTTTGGTTTTCTTGGACAATAAACTACTATATACAAACGGCCATTTTTCGAGGTGCTTAGGTTGGGGAAAAAGCTTGTTGAAAACCTTTTGTTGGCCATTTTTGAGCTGTCAAACTTTCGGTTTCCCAAATAATTTCTGGGGGTCTTAAACTCCAAAATAAATTATGAAAACTTCCAGATTTTTAGTTAAGACATAGATCTAACTTTTGAGACAAGAATCAACTCATTTCGTTAAGTTATGAATTAGTTATGATTTTTCAAAGTCGATGTAAATTTTCTGCCGAAAATCCGTAGTTTATAAACTTGAAATAACTAGTGATTCTTGTTGTTTATTCAAAGACTACTTGTATAAAAGTTATAAAACACATATATATCACTTGTTTTCATAATATTTACACTTTTATGATGTGTTTATAAATTTATAAACACATTTGAAGAAAACAACTTAAAAACAAAACTAGTTATTTATAAAGTTGAGTTTTTATGAAACTTGTTGTTGTTGGTGATTATATATGTTATGCAAGACTTATATAAACATAAATATAAGATGAAATAAGTTAGTATTTACTTACTTTGATGTAGTTAGAGTATGAAATTTAGAAGAAGTTGAAACTCTTGCAAGATTTGCACAAAAACATCCTTCAATTTTGAAGAACAAAAGAAAATTTTGAAGTGTTGTGGGTGTGTGTGGTTTGGCCAGATTATAGAGAGGAAAGAAAGAGATTTTGGTGTGAAATAATAAAATGGTTTGGTCTCTATTTATAGGCAAAGGAGGAACTCTTGCAATTATGAAAAGCATGGAAGATGAAGGTTGTGTGCACTTTTTATCAAAATGATTATGTTTAAAGTAGAAACGGGATTTGTAATAAAATATTGAAGTCAACCTCTATTATGTGTACTAGAGATGGGCGGCCCCGAGGGTGTATTTATGGTGTATTTTACATTTTTTATTTGTATAAATGTATTTAGAATGTATTCTTGTATTTCCCTTTTTTTTTGTAAATTCATAAATACTTTTGGATGCATTGTTTTAATGAATTGTTTTAGTCTTGCATAATTAATGTTAAGTAAGTGTATTAGTGTATGATTAGTGCCACTAATCATAGTTTAATTATGTACTTAGTTGAATTAATCATTCTAAATCGTAAATCAATCGGGTTAATTGATTTCCTGATTCATCGCACCGATGAATTCGATTCTAACTGAGTTGAATTTCCTAATGAACATTGTTAATCACTTTGATTAATTGCTAATGACCATTGATTAGGTTATAATTGGCTATTAAATACAGATTAGGTCATAGTTGCTAACCTGGTTTAATGCCGGATGTTAGAAAAACATAAGTATTTCCATCAGTCCTAGGCACTGTAAACGTTGGATTGAACACTTTCACAAACCAATCTTTTTCTATCTTCACTAGATCTACTATTCTGAATTCACTTCTGACTTTATCAATCGGTTGAGCTTTGTTTTGCAGAAAACTAGCATAGCTCACTAAGTGGCATGTTCGGTTCTACGACTATGAATAGTTTCAAGAAAGTACATGGAGCTTGATTCTTACAAAAGATTTTCTTTTCCAAATGATCTTCAAGATATGGAAGCTTATTTCTCTTTCTGATGTACTCAACAATTTGTTTTGCTGATAAATCCAACACTTTGATCTTTTTCTTACTCACTTCATCTTCATTTAGCATAGTCAGCATATCATTAATCTTTCTTTGGACTTCCTTCTGCACTGCAAATCTTAAATGATATAGACGTTTAGACTCATCAGCCAATATATAAAATTCAAAGAACTTGTTCATCAAATCAACTTCATTTAATTCCTTTACAACTTAGGTATAACATTTTCAATAGGAAACGGATCAACCTCCTCCTCTTTGATTGTAACATTCACCGCAGGCTTTTTAACCGTAGGTGTTTGTACATCATCTTTCAAGATCTCCTCTTTAACTCTTGCTCCTCCTCCTCTATCCTTTCAACTCTCAATGATATTTAATTCAAATCAAACACATCATCATCATCAGATATCTCTATTTCCTTTTCAGTTCCTTCAATCATTAAAACTTGACTTTCTTCATCATGATCAGAATCATTATATTCTTCAAAGTTGTAGATACCAGATTGAATACTTAGAGGAACTGGAACATCTTCTTATAGAATCAATCCCAGCTCACTCTGAGCATCAACAGGTTTGTTCTTTGAGTTCCCAAGTTCTCCAACATCTTCCCCTCCTACTTCTTTCTCTTTTTCAGTATATGCAATCAGCTGAAGTCCAATATCTGGTTCTCCAAGCTTCCTCCTCTTCTCCCCCTCATGAGGAGCATCATCGGAGTCTTCATCATGCTCATCATGCTTACGCTTTGGAGCTGAAGCTTGAGCCTTAAAAGTTTGCACAACAGCTGATACTCTTTCTAAGAATGATTCTAAAGCACTATAACAGTAGATTCTAAGCCAATCATTCTTTCCCTCATCTCATCAAACTACTTAAAACAAATGTCTCTAAGCTCATCTATGGATTGTTGTGGACCTTTGTCTTTACCCCCTTCAGCAACAGACTTTCCTTTTAACAATTTCTGAATACTAGACATTTGGCTCATCGTTTCAGTGATCTGATTTGTCATCTGTGTTGTAACTCCCCCAATGGCTTCATTAATTTTATCTTCAATAACAAAGGGTGACATTCAAAACACTGGGTCACCTAGACTTCCAGTTGACACAACAGTAGAGTTTGAAAAAAGTACTTCTGTGTGGCAGGTTCTTAGAGATGGCAAAGTGGTAACTCTGACAGGACCTCTAACTACTACAAGTGACGGAGCAACAAATGCTTCCGACACTATAGTTGTTCTGGCAGGGACACGAAGTCCTTCGGCACTTACTCCAATGGATGGAGTCGACTCAAGTGTCCTACATTGTATAGGAGCTATGAGTTGTGCATTAGAAATTGTACACTCGGGCGGCTGTGTACTTTGTTCAATATCCATAGTATCCAAAGGATACCAGGATAGATCATGAGAAAATTCCCTGTGTGAAGTTGAAACACCTTCTTGTTCAGAAGAAGATGAGTAGCTGGTGGGGTGTGCAATTGTGAGTGGGGTACTGACTATTTCATTGCTAACTCACTCATGAGAGCTAACAACAGATGTGCTTTCATCCCGACATTCTAGGCTTGGGATCTTCGTCACACTCAGCCTCGCTATCTCAACAATATCAAGTTCTGGTAATCTTTCAGTTTAAGAAAATTAAATCATACCAGCACCACCCAAATTACCATCACTACCCTCGTCATCATCATCATCATCATCATCATTATCATCTGCCCCCTCATTTCCACCTTCATCAATATTAGATAAGGTACGCTCCGAATCTGAACTTTCCTCACCTCCCCTCATTTGCTCCATTTCTCCCTCAATCTCAGGTTGGCTTCCCTGAACATCAGCCCCTTGCTGATGTTCCTGCTCACCTAGAACTCCTTCGGTACGAAATCCAGGTTCTTAGGTTTCTATAGGAGCATGATCTATAAGATACAATCTCACACTCTCAGCCTCTTGATCAGCATATTTAAGCAAGATTCTGGAATTGGCATAACGTTGGCATTAGGTGCATCTTGAACACTATGAAGGCTCATCATCACGTAATCTGGGCATTTGTTAGCATTATATCTCTTCGGTATTTTCTCATCAGCCCTTGGAATCACTCTGATCAAAATTTGAATAAATCTTTGAAGTGGCACAAAATTCCTTGTTCTCTATATGGTTTTGGCCAACATAACTTCCTTCAGATCTTCCTACATGCATTGTGCATAGTCATAATGTTTGTTGAAGCCAATGCCATGAAAGGTCCTTAAGCAATGAATGCTTCCTCTGTCAATCCATGTATGCTTGGAGGTCATAAACCTGTTGATGATCCCAAACAGGGTATACCACTCTCCATTCTAAAAATTGTTTTGATGAAACTTTGAACTTTTTGGCAAGGGTTTGGAGTAGCCCAGCCAGATTAGATCATGACACAGCTCATCATCAAATACAAAATCTTCGAAGTCTGCCAGTTCTGGGAAGTTGATAGTATCAATCCGTCTTGGCAAAAATAGATTGTGACGGAGTCTAGCCAGTGTGATCTTAGCGTTGAATTGATCAATAGTTACTTTAAAGTGATGTTTTCCTTCAGCAGGTACAAACTTTACAGTATGCCAAAATTGATTCAGGTATACTAGAGGAATAGAGGGTTTGTACATCAAAAGAGAGCCAAGTGGGTGACCATTAAAGATTTTCAACAATAACAGGATGACTCACGTTAATGACTTTGGGATCAAATCTATGATTATTATCAAGAAGGGATAGGCAATATTTAGATTTGACCAACTGAGTTTCAGGTACTGGTGATAAAGGTGATGGTCGGGTAACAGAAGCTGATTTTTCTGGTTTTGAGACTAGTGTATGATTGGATGATGAATGGGAATCTGAGAAACTGAAATTTTGGGTGGGGGCTTAGGATGCCATTTGGATCCTGTAAAAATAACAAACATGTTAGAATTGACAGAAAAACAAATTTAATGCTGGAGATAGAAAAATAAAACATTTAACAAGAAATTAGAAAAATATGTGTTTTATTGTTTAAAGCATCAGGATTTTAGATAATAATAATAAAATATTATTGTGAGGACTCCAAAGTCAATCGTTAAGAGACCAATGTTAATAAAACACAGATTTTTAAAAATATCTTGAAAAATGTGAAATTTCTCTGAAAAATTAAAATTCCACAATACTTAGAAGTGGTATCAGAGCCATTAGGGTGTTCGTGGTGTTCTTCGTGTTCACTAGACACATCTGTGGTTTTTTGACATTTTTGGACGGTCAAATCACGTTTTTGGATAGATTTTCGAGCTATACAAGCAACATAACGGAGAATAGTTTGCATTAGTTCAAGTTTTTGGTCGAAATCAATATTTTTACACTTAAAAATATCGGTTTAAACTGAAACTTTGAAAAAATCGAATTGTTAGCTGTTTTTCGAACTTGCGGCGCTCGAACATCAAGGGGGTATTAGGGTTTATTAGAAATTCGAATTTGTCAGAAAATACGCTCCTGTCGAAGTTATTTTAGGGTTTGATTCGAGTTTAATTAATTCGAATTTGTCAATTTTCGAATTTCACTAGATTTGAATTTAAGGCTTCGAATTTGTCAGATATTTCGAATTTGTTGAAGTTCTAACTTAATTTCGAATTTAATTCCAAACGAATTTAAAATTAATTAAATTCGAACTTCCTCAAGTTCGAAAGTGTTAATTTAAATTAATTTCGAATTAAATTAATTAAGTTTTAAATTCAAACTTTTACGAAACCATGACAAGTTTACAAACGTTTATTAAAATGGATCATGAGGTTGGAAAGACAAATTCTCCACCTAAGTTGATGAAATTAGAAGATTATTATTGGTGGAAGGATAGGTTCGCCGACTTCGCTCGTTTCAATGATATGACAATGTGGATTTGTATCGACGAGGGGTACATTCCACCTACAACAGAAGTTGAGGGACGTCAACGAGTCTTATCATATCAAAAGATGAAGGATGATGATAAGAAGTTATATGAGGCTAAAAACCGAGCATTCTCGATTATTAGAATGGCTTTACCTCAGGAAATCATGCACACATTTCACAATCAACGAACAGCAAAAGAGTTGTGGGATGCACTGGAGAAAAGGTGTGAAGGTAATCCGAGGGTTGGAAAAAATAGAATGGAAATGCTCAAGCAGCAGTTCGCTATTTTCAAAGCTCTGAAAAAAGAAAAGCTGGATGAGACCATTACCAGATTCTATCATTTGTTGACTGAGTTAGACAACCACGATGTCGAGTATCGTGAGTCAGAGAAGATTGGAAAAATTCTAGATGCTTTACCAGCCAAATGGGAGATGTATGTGGCGCTGATAAAGCATCATGAAGAGAAGTTTGAGACTCTAACTCTAGAAAAAGTCATAGGAACGCTAAGAGCCTATAACTTCGAATTGCTAAAGAAGGAACAGGACTATGACCAAGTACAGGATCCAAATATGTATTTTGGGAAATCCAAACCTTCAGTGTCAAGTGAATTAAAGACGGCCACAACATTCTATACGGGTGAAACAACGACTCCAGTTGAAGTAGATGACTCACGGAGCCGGGCTTTCTTCGGGTACTCCAGACCGGAAGAAAAGCCAACTCAGTCTGCATCTACGTCTCAAGGATACTCAAGGATGCCGATGAGCGCAAAATAAGCTGAAGATCATTTAAATCTTTTGGCTTCATTCGTGGCCACCTATGGGAATTGCGTTCAAGGGAAAATCAACGATCCTGCGCTATGGGATGAAGATTATGATCAGGTGGACCCTGATGATTTAGAAGAGATGGATCTGCAATGGCAACTGGCCATGGTGACTCAGCGAGTCAAGAGATTCATCAAAAGGACGGGCAGAAATCTAAATGTCAGCAACAATAAAATTGGGTTCGATAAATCCAAAGTTAAGTGCTACAACTGCCAAGGTTTAGGACATTTTGCTAGAGAGTGTCAAAGACCTAAAGTTGAGAACTACCAGAACCAGTACCAGAATCAGTCTCAAGGGAGATATCTACTGGGTAGTTCAAGTAATCAGGCAAACATAGCTGGTCTGTTAACCAATGTCACATCTGACAGACAGCTTGATGGAACATATGACTGGAGTACACATCCAGAGTCTAACGCTAGAGCCTTCATGGCTGAAGTGACAGAGACTGGAAGTGTCAGAGTAGAGGAAGAGGCTGAGGACAGCAATCAGAATGATACCAGTCTTGTGCTAGTAGAGAAGTCAGAAAGCCAGAATAGAAGTAATGTATGAACATGTTGAGGCATTGACCAAAGAGCTTAAGATTATAGAGGTAGAGCTAGCAGAAGCTAAGGTGAAGGTTGCAGAGGTGAATAGTAAACTGGAAAAGTTTAGGAACTCTTCATTGAACCTAGGGAAAATCATAGATGCACAGCGTCAGTCTAAGAAACTTGTAGGTTTAGGGTATAATGAGACTCCTCCACCATTCAATGATAACTATGTGCCTCAGCCTCAGGAAAAAACTGATAAATCAGTTGACTTAGAGGTAGCTTCTGAACCTATGTCTGAAATTGTTAAGGATAAAGAAACTAGGGTGACTAGTGACAATATGAAGATTAAGAAGGTTCAATTTGTGCCATCTTCTAGTGATAAGCTTGTAGGAGAAGCCAAACATGACATTAATAATCAGAAAGAGGAAACAGTCACTGCAGTTGAGACGAATGAACAAGACACTAGCGAGACACCTAAGTCAAAGGGCACGCATAAGAAGTCTATTGACAAAATGTCTTGTTTAGATGTCATGAAAAGGGACATGTTGCTTCTAGTTGTCCACATAGGAAGGTAGAATCTACACCTAAAAATGGAAAGCCGGAACAACATAAACCGTCTCCAAGTGTAGCAAGCACAAGTGGTTCTCAAAACACCGAGAAAATTGTGCAAGCCACACCAAAAAGTGCTGTGAAACAAACACCTGTGTCAGGTCGACCCAATGATGTGGTTAGGACTAATTCACCGAATAGAGTCCCTAATCAAACTAGGTCAGGACCTCAACAAAATTATAGGAGTACTACACCTAGAAGACCTTACACTCCGGTTAGGTCACACACTCCTGTAAGACATCAGACACTAGGTAGAGCCCAGGGATATCACTCGGAAATGCCTTATAATCGAAAGTATTCAAGGGCTCCACAGCAAATGCCTACACAAAGGCCGAGAGAGAACTTAAATCACTCTGCATCACAACAAGCTCTTAATCAAACACCTAAATCACCTGAAAGGAGAGATGGGTATTTGAAGGAGTTCACGTATGTGGATGAGAATGGTATTACCAAGTCAGTCATGGCTTGGGTTCCCCGTGATAACTAACCTCTTTTCTTTCATGTGCAGGAGATAGCTACAGGTCCAAACAACAAGTGGTTCGTTGACAGTGGCTGCTATAGGCACATGACTGGGGAAAGAAGACTACTCACAGGTACTGGAGTGGTCACTAATGGGAATATCAAAGTTGATCAAGTTTACCATGTTGATAAAGTTGTTCATAATCTCATTAGTGTATCTCAAATCTGTGATAAGAAGAACTCAGTGACTTTCAATGATACTAAGGCGTTAGTGCTAAAACCGCGATTTAAAGTACCTGAAGAGTGGACATTGATGAGGGCCCCAAGGAAGAATGAGTTGTACATGCTAGACATGAATAAACCAAAATCTTCGATGGGACCAATATGTCTTCTATCAAAAGCTTCAGAAATCGAATCCGTTTTATGGCACAGACGCATGGCACATTTGCACCTAAGAAAAATGAACTACATCACTAAGCATGGACTGGTGCAAGGTGTTCCAATGAAGAGCTTTCAGTTTGAAGACAAGTGTGTACCGTGCAAGAAAGGCAAACAACACAAGAAGTCACACAAATCCATAACTCAGAACTCTAATCTGCCGCTTTCGATTTGTTGCATATGGACCTGTTCGGACCAATCAACAAAAGGAGTATAGGTGGTAGTTGGTATTGTTTAGTTATCACTGATGATTACTCGCGATTTTCATGGGTTTTCTTTTTAGGTACGAAGGACGAGATAGCTGCTAAGCTAATCGGGTTCTTAGATCAAGTTGAAAACTCCTATGGGACGCGGGTAAAGCGTATCAGGAGTGATAACGGAACGGAATTCAAAAACACTATAATTGGTGTATATTGTCTATCAAAGGGCATAGTGCATCGATTTAGTGCACCTTATGAGCCACAACAAAATGGGGTGGCAGAACAGAAAAACATGACTTTGATTGAGGCGGCAAGGACCATGCTTTCGGATTCAAAGCTTCCTACCATGTTTTGGGGGGAGGCAGTGAATACTGCGTGCCATGTTTTAAATCGGTTCCTTACTTGGTTTCGTAAATAGATTAGCTAACTGATCATCAGTGTGAATTTTGGTAACTTGGATTAATTTCTTCTCATTGCAATCCCTTATAAAATGAAATCTAATTTCTATATGCTTGGTTTTCGGAAATTTCACTGGATTTTGTACAATGCTAATTGCACTTGAATTGTCAATATAAATGGGAGTGGATATGAAATTCATACCATAGTCTCTCAGTTGATTTTGAATCCACATCACTTGGGAGCAGCAACTTGCAGCTGCTACATATTCTGCTTCAGTAGATGATGTGGAGACAGTGGTTCGCTTTTTGCACTGCCAAGAGACCAATCTTGTTCCCAAGTATTGACATCCACCAGTTGTGGATTTTCTGTCAATATTGCATCCTCCAATATCACTGTCAGAATAGGTTGTTAGTTCAAGAGGAGAGTCTTCAGGATACCAGAGGCCTAAATGTGGTTGGCCTTTGAGATATCTAAAGATTCTCTTAACAGCTACGAAATGGGAGTCCTTTGGAGAGCATTGAAACCTAGCACGCACACAAACAGCAAACATAATATCAGCTCTAGAAGATGTTAGATACATAAGAGATCCTATAAGAGATCTGTATAAATGAATGTCCACATCTATTCCATCTTTGTCTGTATGGAGCTGCTTGTGAGGATCCATAGGAGTACTTGCAATTTTGGTGTCTTGATACCCAAACTTTTCCAGTATGTCTTTAACATACTTTGATTGACTTATGAAGAGACCAGTGGGCTTCTGCTTGACCTGCAATCCTAGAAAGAAAGTGAGTTCTCCCATTGAACTCATTTGAAACTTTTTGTGCATTAATGCCTCAAACTCTTTGCAGAGACAATCATTTGTTGAGCCAAAAATGATATCATCAACATAGATTTGTACAAGCAGAATCTCAGCTTTGATGGACTTTGTGAATAGTGTTTTGTCCAGAGTGCCTCTCTTGAACCCATTCTGTAGAAAATATGATGACAGAGTGTCATACCATGCTCTTGGAGCTTGATGGAGTCCATCGAGAGCCTTATCTAGCTTGTAGACTCTGTGTCGATACTTGTAGTCCTCAAAACTAGGAGGCTGACACACATAGACCTCCTCTTCAATTGTGCCATATAGAAAAGCAGACTTCACATCCATTTGATACACTTTAAAACCTTTGAAGCTTGCATAAGCTAAAAACAGTCTGATGGCTTCAATTCTTGCTACTGGGGCAAATACATCATCATAATCTATGCCTTCCTCTTGAGTGTACCCTTGTGCTACTAGTCTTGCTTTGTTCTTGATGACTATCCCTCTCTCATCCTTCTTGTTTCTGAACACCCATCTTGTACCAATAGCTCTCTTTCCTTTAGGAAGATCAACAAGTGTCCATAGATTCTGAATCTTGAATTGTAGCAGCTCTTCCTGCATTGCCTCAATCCAGGATGAATCTTTCAATGCTTCTGATGCCTTTTTAGGTTCTAGCTGAGACATGAAACAGGCATGTTCAAAAGCAGCTAGACTGAATTCAGGAACTGCTTGTTCAGCAGCAGCAGTCTCATTTTGAACCATTTTCCTTGTTTGTACAGGTGTTCGTGGATCACCCAGTATTTGATTGAGACGATGATACTTGTGAACCCTGAGTGTAGGCTCTCTTTCTGTCTGAAGAGAAGATACAAGGTTTGTATCATCTCCATCAGGACCAGTTGATGGTTCAGCTTCTAAAACAACATGACTTGAATCTGGGACTGTTTCCCTTTGTGTTGGAGCTGTGCTCTCAGGATTTGGGAGTTGCACTTCAGTGTCTGGATTTGAATCATGTTGAGCATTCAGAACCCCTGGAGGATCACAAGACAGAAGTGGAATAATTGTATATTCATTCCAACTGTTTGAATCTGCACCAGTTTGAAACTTTGTGCCAACAGCTTGAGAATTTGCATTGACAGCATGAGAATTTGTGTTGACAGCTTCAATTCTATTTGCATCAGCTTCTGCAGTATACTCAACAAAGCTCAGAGAATTTGTTAGTGAATCTAAATCAAACAACCAATCAGGACCAGTGCCTTTGACATTTGCAGTATTTTCATTAAATTCAACATTGGCACTTTCTTCAATGGTTTTAGACACACTGTTATATACTCTATAGGCTTTGCTTTGATATGAGTATCCTACAAAGAAACCTTCTTCAGCCTTACTTTCAAACTTCCCTAAGTGAGTCTTAGTGTGAAGAATGGTACATCGACAGCCAAATGACTTGAAAAAGGCTATTAAGGGTATTCTATTATGGAATAACTCATATGGAGTTTTCCCTTGTGATTGAACAATCTGAACCCTATTTAGAACATAACAGGCTGTATTGACTGCTTCTGCCCAAAAGGTCATTGGCAGTTTTGAATCAGCTAGCATGGTTCTAGCAGCCTCAATTAATGTTCTGTTCTTTCTTTCAGCTACACCATTTTGCTGTGTTTTTCTAGGTGCACTATATTGCCTAGAAATACCTTTGGACTCAAAAAAACTGTCTAGAATATGATTTTTAAACTCAGTTCCATTGTCTGATCTTATCACCTTGACTTTTGAGTTAGATTGGTTTTCTATCTTAAGAATAAATGACTTGACTAGCTCAGCAGTTTCATCTTTAGACCTAAGAAAGTAAACTGAAGTAAATCTGGTGAAATCATCAACAATGACTAAACAGTAATCCCTTTTATTCAAACTTAAAACAGATGTTGGACAACATAGATCCATATGAATCAGCTGAAGAGCAGATAAGATTGAATTTACTTCTTTGGCCTTGTGAGAAGTTTTGTGTTGCTTGCCTTTAAGACATGCTACACAATGATCATCACATATGAACTCCTTTTGTGGTAAACCTCTTACCAGATTCTTTTTGACTAAAACATTCATGGACTTGAAGTTCATGTGACACATCCTTCTGTGCCAAAGAGCAGACTCATTAGATGATGCTTTGGATATCAAACAGCTTAAAGTACTTGATTTGGATAAAAATTCTGTGTCCAAACAGTATACATTGTCCTTTCTTGGTGTTCTTAGTAAAACAAGATTTTCAGGAATTTTATAATCTTTTGAAAGGACAATGCACTCAGAATCTGTAAACGAAACAATATTTTGTTCGTCACAGATTTGAGACACACTCAATAAATTATAATTAAGCTGTTCAACATACAAAACATCATTGAAAGTCATGTTGCCTGCATTAACAGTACCTTTACCTGTAACCTTACCTCCTTTGGAGTTGCCTCCAAATGCAACAAATCCTCCATCAAAGCCTTTGAAATTTGACAAGCACTCAGAATTGCCTGTCATGTGCCTAGAGCATCCACTGTCCAAATGCCATCTTGTTTTATGAGGTGACCTGTGGTTGCCCTGCACAAATAGAAACTTAGTTAGTAGTGGAGTAAACCCAAACCAAGTTGGTTTTGGGTTGTCCTTGTGCATTAACATAACTAAATACTGTTTTTGATTTCTTGTACTTAGTAAGATCCACTGATGGATTTTGTGGAGAGTACTTAGTTAGTACATGAGGTATCCAGGTATTTTGTCCATTCTTTTCAGTAACAGTCGATCCATTACCAGTCCCAACATTGAGCCTGCAAGTCTGAATTGAGTCTGTAGTGCTAACAGCTTGAGAATTTGCACTAACAGTCTCAACTTTAGACTTGGCAGTTTCAACATTTGTATCAACAGGTTCACCTGAGTTTGTACCTTTGACACAACATATTGGTTTAAAATTTATTTTTGGTTTAGCTAAAACTTGTTTTTGGTGTGTGGACTGTTTCTTATTAACTTTTGTGAACCGGTGATCTACTATTTTCTTTGGAACTGATGCAGTAGGAGGTTTGGCCTTTGGATTTTGTGAATATTGAGAGTTTTTCTTTGGATGTTTCACAGTCTGTTTTGCAACAGATGGTTTATAAAAACAATCTCTGGCCAAGTGATTCTTTCTGCCACAATGAAAACATTTTTTGACTGTTTGAATTGGAGAACCGGTTTTATTGGACAATTTATGGTTCTTGTTCCTCTGATTTCCCCTTACCTGCTGTTGTTTGGAAACTTTTGGACACCATGCTTTTGGCATGTGCAGACTGGAACATTTTTACCCTTTTTATTATTCTTTGAAGAAGATTTAGTGTTACAGTTAGAAGGTACAAAAAACTGTGGAGCAGCATTGCACACACTCATCTTCTCCTTTCCTTTCTTACTGGGGGCTTGGATTTCTATAGGTGCACTCATTGTTTTGTGTTCTTTCTCAACTGCTGTGCACTCACAGTCTCTATTTTGAATATGATCTTCTTTAGATTCAGGACTGTTATCAAGGATAGGATCTACAGTAGTCATAGACTCATCTAATGGTTCATTGACAAGCCTATCAGCAACCTCACTCATTGGATGAATGTATTTGTTGTTGTATGGAGGTGGAGTAGCTCTGTAGCCTATAGCTTCTTTGGGATTAACCTGAAATTTTACCCTATCTTTAAATTGGACTTCAATTAGGTGTTCCAGCTTTTGATTTGCCAATTTGAAGTTACCTAGATCTATATTGACAGATTCTAGTTTCTTATTAGCCTCTAACACCTTTTGTTCAGTCTCTTCTACCTTTTTATTTAGGGATTCTATTTTCTTATTTAGCTCCTTTTTCTCCCACTCATGATATGTTCTATCATGTCCCATCTGAATCTCATTATCCTTATAGTCATTGATCTGTTTTTCAAGATCTTCTATGGCTTGCATGTATTCATATCTCCTCTCTTCCATCTTAGCTAGAGTTTTACACATGCTCTCATTATGATCTCTGTACTTTTTAACCAGATTTTTGCATGTTTGAGAGCAGAGTTTAGAATTTACCTCAGATGGTAGTTCAGTGGAGGAGACATTTGATGTTTCTGCCATTAGAGCTTGATTTTGAAACTCTTCCTCTGTCTGATCACTCCAGTCAAACACATTGTCTTCTTGAGAGACAAGTGCATGTGATGAAGAAGCCTGATTAGTCTGCTGAGGCCTTGATGACTGTTGACCTTGAGATCTGCATTCTCTAGCAAAGTGACCAAGTTTGTGACATTTATAACACTCAACTTTTGATTTATCAAAAGCTGGTTTGCCTTCTGCTCTGTCTTGAAAGTTGGTCCTGCCAGTTCTTTTACGAAACCTTTTGGCCCTCATGGTCAGCATTGCATGTTGCCACTTCAGATCAATCTCTTCAAGATCATCTGGATGAATCTGTTCTAGATCTTCAGCATTTAGTGCAAACAATCCATCATTGGCAACAAAAGCCTTATAGTGACCTTCAGTATAGTTAACATCACCACCTGAAAAGGAATCACTGCAATTAGATTTTTCAGATGACAAAAGAGCAGTATTGTGATAATACGAAAGAGATTTCTTTTTAGTGTCAATCTCAGTCTCAAATACTCTCAGACTATTGTACAGATCATCCAATTCTATTTCATCAAGAGTGTCTTTAGTTCTCTATTGAGCAGCATAAACTGTCCATTCTCCTCCAAGTGATCTGAGAAACTTTCTGTTGACCTCATCTTGATCCAGGCTGACTTTTGCACTTTCCAATTCACTTTTCAGTTTGTTGAACCTGTCAAAAATCTGATTAAGGTTTTCATTCTTTCCACTAGAAAAGTTTTCATACTGCTGTTTCAAAAGATCCTTTTGATTCCTCTTGGTACTGGCATTACCAGCAAATCTTTTCTCTAAAGCAATCCAAAGAGAATGAGCAGTATAAAACTTTTTGAACTGATGTTGATAAGCATTGGGAATGGCTATTTGTAGAAGTGTAAGAGCTTTCACTTCATTCATTCTAGCCTTTCTTTCAAGTTCAGTTTTTGGAGGAGTTTTGACTGGTTTTCCCTCATCATCAAGTTCTGGATCAACTACAGGAGGAAATTCAACAGCTTCCCATATGGCTTAATCAATGAATTGAATATGCTGTTGAATCCTGAGTTTCCACATCTCAAATTCAGTGGGCTTGAGCATAGGCACTTTTAGTCCTTGCCCAGATCCACTGCTGCTGTTATCAAATTCCATTGCAAAAGATTAAAAGTTTAAAAGAAAGCTTTCGACTTTGAAAAACAAAGAACGACCTGTGGCTCTGATACCACTTGTCAGGATCTGAACTTAACTACCTAAGATTAACTGATTTGAATTGATCAGAGTATAAATCAATAATCTTATATTAAATCAAAGTCTAATTAAGAAGTTTGCGGAATAACACTTAATTATTTCGATAAAAGCTTTCAGAATCAATAACAAATAAACACAAGTAATAATCAAAACTGCTTGTATTGCTGAATCAGAATGATTACAATCACCTCTAATCTGTTTGAGTAGACGAAGAACACAAATTGTTCTTAGGGTTTTACAACCTTAGAGGCCTATGAAAACTTAAACAAAAAGCAATTACAAACTTGAATATGCAGAAACTTCTAATACAATAGAAAAACCTATTCTATGTATTTATAATGTTTTCTGATTTGTTTCCATGTAGGACTCTGACTTCTCTGATAGTAGATATGCTGAAATCTTCATGTAGATATCTTTTCCTGAATATCAGCACTTTCTGTTTATGAAACCGTTGAGCAGCTTGAATCTCTTAGCAGTTTGAGCAGGGCAGCTTGAGTAAAATTACTCTGGCAGCATGAACTTTTACACTAGCAGCTCGAGATTCTTCAACTAACAGCATGAACTTTGTACTTACACAGAAATTCTACTAACAGTCTGAGAAGTCTAACTAACAGTTTGAACTACTTAGAATATTCCCCAACAAAACTTCCCAGATCTACCCTCACTTCTGATAATTTTTGCAATTACTTCAGCGTAGGGGTCATCTCCCAAGTTAATAAGCTCCTTCCAGGCCAATTCCTTCATCTCACATTTGGGCAATGTATTAAAGACCTTTAAGGTTCTCCTCAGATATTGAAGCCCGTCTCTTCTTTTAAGAACGAAAAGCTGCAGTCCCCTATCAAAGAACGAGCTCAGAATCCGGCCTGAAAGCTTTCCTGGACTTGGCAGCCTCATCCTTTTATTCACTGCCAAGTCAGTCTTCGTCTCCTCCTTCTTAAACCATAGCCTCAACCTCTCTTCTTTCGTTTGTTCCCTTTCAGCTGTATCAGATTCAGATTCTGATTCTTCCATAGATGCTAAGTTAAGCTCATCTAAGTCTATCACATTCTGATCATTATTTACGTATTGTTCAGAAATAAGCTTCTTTAGGATCAAAAATTCATCAACATTAGCATCCTCATCCTCTTTAACTTCATCATCTGATTTCCAGTCCACAACGTCTTCTGGAAAGAATTCCCCTTCCTCAAGATCTTCTTGATCAAAACCTAACTCGTCTTCATCATCAAGATCCATTAACGCTTCAATCATCTCATGCTCAACATTCTTTGAAGCTTCACCTCCTTCCATACTTGACGAACTAGGCTCCCCCTGAATGATTGCTTGCTGAGCAGTGTTTTGGGAAAGATCTACTAGCTCACCATCTCTTTATCTGTATCATTGCCTTCGTCATCGTCTCTCCTAGCATTTCTCAAATGATCATCCCTGCAGCTACTCGAGTGCGGAATCCTCGTTAGCGGTTTAATGGATTGATCACACACATGAAACACGGAGACACACACGATGATAAACGTAAACTAGAACGTCCTGAAACGTGATTCTCTCCAACAACACACCAAAAAGTCTCTGCAAGTTCGTAATCGCCCGAGTGCTTAATTCTGAAAAAATTATTAATCAAAACTGATTAAGTCTTAATTATTGGCATCAGATTCGAACTTGCCCTGGACAAGTTCGAGAAGGCCCAAGCCCACGAACTTGTCCACCATAAGTTCGAATCTAGACCTTTCAACTTATTCTAGAACTTGTCTTTAAACTTGTTCTAGAACTTATGTTTGAACTTACCTTTGAACTTATCTATGAACTTATGTTTGAACTTAAGTAAAACATCAGTTACAACCAATTTCAAACATATATCCAATCAATATCAAAACACATATCAAACACATATCAAACATATATTAAACACAAATCAAACATGTATTAATATGCAATTACGAACAATTGGACTATTACAAAATATCATCTATATTTAGACTGCTATCGTCACACATGAGGCACTAACAAACTCCCCCTTGACGATAGCTTCTAACTATATATATTTTGTCTAAGTACTAGTTCTATACAAACTACTACCAGCATATACTCCCTGCTCTATACAAACACTTACCACTTTCTGGAACTTCCTGCCTTCAGATCTCCAGCCTTCGTGAAAGAACATCGGCTGATCACGAAGCTTTTTCAGGTCATTATTGGATAGGTTAATTAGATACAGCGGATCGTATACTTTAAAAATTGTCTTTTCTTCTAGATCCTCCGTCACTGCTTTAGCCGTTTCATTGTCTACATACCACCACTTCATGTTTGCAAGTACATCCTGTGGCATAGACATCAACGGAACTTTCTTCAAACACCGGACTGGCTTCTAAACCATCCTAGCCCAAGGTTTACCCGTATGGGGATCTATTCTCTTCTCATCCTCTACTCTCTTGCCTGACCTAGGCTTTAGCCTTTCAAACATTCCAGATATTCCCTCCCTTCTGATAATTTTTGCAATTACTTCAGCGTAGGGGTCATCTCCCAAGTTAATATGCTCCATCCATGCCAATTCCTTAACCTCACATTGGGGCAATGTATTGAAGACCTTTAAGGTTCTCCTCAGATATTGAAGCCTTTCTCTTCTTTTAAGAACGAAAAGCTGCAGTACCCTATCAAAGAACCAGCTAAGAATTCCTCCTGAAAGTTTTCCTGGACTTGGCAGCCTCATCCTTTTCTTCTCTGCAAACTCAGTCTTCTTCTCCTCCTCCTTAAACCATAGCCTCATCATTTCTTCTTTCGATTGTTCCCTTTCAGCTGGATCAGGTTCTGATTCATCCATATATGCTAAGTTAAGCTCATCTAGATCTATCACATTCTGATCATTACTTACATATTGTTCAGTGATAGGCTGCTTCGGGATAAATACTTCATCAACATTATCATCCTCATCTTCAATAACTTCATCATCTGATTTACAGTCCATGACGTCTTCTTGAATGAATTCCCCTTCCTCAAGATCTTCTTGATCAAAACCTAACTCGTCTTCATCATCAAGATCCATTAACGCCTCAATCTTTGCAAGCTCAACATCTTTTGAGGCTTCACCTCCTTCCATACTTGACGAACTAGGCTCCCCCTGAATGATTGCTTGCTGAGCAGTCTTTTGGGAAAGATCTGCTAGCTCACCTTCTCTTTGTGCATCTGGATCATTGCCTTCGTCATCGTCTCTCCGAGCATTTCTCAATTGATCATCCCTGCAGCTAGTCTCCCCTGAGCTAGTAGATCTTTCAAAATCTGCTAAATGAGAGTCTGCATTGTCTTGATTTGTCCCTGTTGATCAGCCACAGTTGTCCTTAACTCGGCATTCTCTTGATCTAATCAAGCATTCTGCTGCTGTAGCTCTTTCACAGCTGTTGATAGTTGGTAAATTTGGATTGTTTGGAAGTCCACTTTTCCTTTCAACTCGGTGAACTGCTGATTCTCTATGAATGAAGTCGATGTAGATGGAATGGAGGCGGATGTAGATGAAGCTGTGATTGATGATGATGGAGCAGCTGGTAACACAGTTCGAGAAGTTGAAGTGGACGGAGCTCCCTGTATAAACCTATGCCTTCTCGCCGTATACCTAGGAACGAGAGGAACTTCCTCTTCTTCTTCAAATTCAGATTCTTCGGTCTCTTCATCAATTAGAGCCGGTCTTGTCGATCCCCTTCTACTTACCACTAATCTCGATCCATATCTTCCAATTGTTACCTCTGGATCCTCAGCTTTAGAACTAGATTCAGACACAGACTCGGAGGCGGTCTCTACGTGACCTTCTACCTCAGTCTGTTCCTTGCCCCTTCTTCTTCAGCTTGGACCTCTGTGTCCATAAACTCAGCATCGGAGGGCTGGTATTCATCAATCTCTTTAAAAATGTCATGGAAATCAGCTGGAGGCTCTAAAACGTCCTAAACCAATTGTTCAGCAATATTTTGCTCCGCAGCTGTTCCCAGAGCTCTTCTAACTGGTGCTCTTTGCCTTTGTTGTTGTTGTGGCTGTTGCTACTGCTGTTGCGATGGGGCTTCACTAATCCAATCGTCACCCTCTGGGGCAACAAAATCAGGATCTAAAACTACCCCAAACAATGGTGCCACTTGGGGCCAGGCCTGCTCAGCCCTTCTCGCATTATGAGTCTGGCAGTCAGCAAAAATTCGTTTATCAATCAAAGCCACGCCACTTTGATCAGCAAGTGGTGGCAAATTTTGCAAGAAATGACGTATGATCATCATTGCAAAGTGGGGATACATCAAAAATCTTTCCCTGATCGGAGCTGTGATCTGGTGCACGAACTCCACGAAAAACATCTCAGAAAAACTAAATTTCTTGTTGTACACCAACGCAATCAACGCAGATTGCTATTTAGACACCATCATGTCAAAGCCCGCCTTCTTTGGTGCAAAACACACCATAATCACGTGGACAATATATCTCCATTGTCCAATCAGCCCACTTTTAACATACGACGCCTTTGTTATATCTTGGGCATACCCCATCCTAAAAAATGCAGCTTGCCTAATAGGTAATGGAAAATCTATCGGGCCTGCTTCTTGTTCCTCAGAGCCCAGCTGTAGGATCTGCCTCAACTTGTTAGCCGAAAACACTATTGGCTGACCGTTTACTCATGTTCACAGCACTGTAGGCGTAACCGTGCAATCTACTTGCAGATGCTCCCAGAACTGTCGTACGTACGTCAGTGTAATTTGTAGATTGTGGGCGAGTGCATAGGATACGCGAGATCGAGTCAGGAATTCTATCATCTGACGATAAGGCTGTGCTTCAGGCAATAGAAGATCCACGGCCATGACCATGTTATGCTTATTATAAAAAGCCCGATCACCCATATCTGCACACAAAATCATCAAACAAAATTAGTAATCAAAAATAAAATGAAATTTGTTAATTTCGAATTTGCATAACTTCAAACTTGCATAAGTTCGAAGTCCAACACATTCTAACTTAGACAAATTCGAAATCATTTAAAAACCATTGGAATTTAGATAAATTCGATATATATGTTCGAACTTGACTGACTTCGAACTTATAAATATTTCAACAAGTTCGAACCTGAAGAACAGGTTCGAAGTCGGTCATATTCAACTTTAAAAAAAAAAAGATTTTAACCCCATTTGAATAGTATAATCTAGTCCTATTGGGTTCTAATCGAAGTTATTTAGCATTTATTTGATGTTTTATCTTTCAAAACTCGTGATTTCAAACCACCAAGTTTCAAATATTTAAAACATCAAATAAGTCCGATTTTTGTCACAATAATGTCCTAAACTACACATACTTAGTATTATGATGAGTACTATAACTAAGTATACGTGTATGTTCGAGAAATAAAGTGAAAACTTCAAGGAATAGAACGAAATTCGAGAAACGGTAAGTTCGAGAATAAGTTCGAAATCGCCGGAGCACAAGTTCGAGAAGTGAAATTCGAAAGTAGGTGCCTTAAATGAAGTACTGTTGACCAATTTATATCAACCACCTTCGAACTTAGCATAAGTTCGAACTTCCTGACAAATTCGAAGTTAAGTTCGAATTTTTCTGAATTTCGAACTTAAGTGAAAATTTTGAAAATCTTTGAATAAAATTCAAGTTTTTCATGTAACGGAATTTTACAAACTTTGCAAGATCATTCACACTAAGTAACAGATTTTCACGCAATATTTGTTTCTTCAACTGAAAATGCATCCTAGTAACTTTAACATTTATCCTACTTAAATTAAAATTAAATAAAGTAAAATAAAATGAAATAAAATAAAATAAGAATAAAACTTAAACTACTCAAAAGTACTTTAAAAATTACAACCTACGCTAACAGTATTTTTTTTTTTGCGAGAAATTTAAAGAAGGTTTAATCAGATAGCGATGTCAAACGTACATTCAGTATTACACTTTCACACTTAGGAATTTTTTATTCCTTTGATTGTTTGTCGTGATATACATTCCAAGTCGATTGTCGGTATGATTTTCCCTTTAAACATTTAACACTTTGGAATTTCCATTGGCTTTTTATTTATCAAGAAACTATCTTACGTGTCCCATACTTAGATATACCTTTATGATCAAGGCATACACACAATGATTATAACTTTTTGGTATTGCAAATTTTCTTTAAAAGGCAAACGTCGGACATAGTTCTGTATTTACATACAACAGAGTGTCTTAGTTTTTCTTAGAGTTTATTTTAAGTTAGCAAGACAACGGTGACAGGTCTGTACTTACGTACAACAAAGCGACTTATTTTGCTAACTTGAGTCAAAACAGAGGTGACAGGTCTGTACTTACATACAACAAATCGACTTATTTTGACTCCCTCTTCTTTACCAAAAATTTTTCTTTTCTTTTCTTTTAAGATGTATTTTGATGGTGCTTCTACATCCCCCACAAAATTTGCATACCTCATTTAAAATCATTGTCTGTATGTCTCTAACATAGAAATTAAGACCATTTGGTCATACATCTAAGTTAGTTACACATATGACTTTTTCTTGATTATTTTATTAGCTGTTAGGATTTCCTTTGTGTATTATACCTACCAACACATCAAACAAGAAAGTGCATATCACTTAGAATTTAAGGTGCATTATGTGTGTAAGCTTAACACTTAGAGATTGTTTTGACTGTGCTAATTTTCGTCTCTTTGAACCTATGAATCTAAGACTCAACTCATTTTTCAATATTCTCTTTTTTTTGAAATTTTTTATGGTTTTCTCACTTTTTTCTTTTGTTTGTCATTTTTAAGATAAGCTAATAAACTAACCTACTAACTTACTATAAAAGAAAATAAAATCTACTAAACAAAAAAAAAATTTACTAAGGTCAACTTACTCTGGATTACGCTTACCATTTAGTTGAACTAACAACTCAAAGCGTGAATTATTGTTATTACATCCGGTGTGATGATAGCAGTCTAAGTATAGATAGCATTTTGTGTAAGTCAATTTACTTGCTATTGAATATTAACAAGTGTTTGATATATGTTTGATTATATGTGTTTGATATTGATTGTTTGTATGTTTGAACTTAGGGTAATGTGTTACAATAAGTTCAAACATAAAGTTCAAAGATGAATTCAAACATAAGTTCAAACATAAGTTTGAAGGCAAAATTTCCAATTTGTTAGAGGACAAGTTCGAAAAGGCCTTGGGCCAAGTTCGAACTTGTCCTAGACAAACTTGAACTGAGTAATATAATTAAAGGTTAATTCGATTAATTATTAGACTTTTGCAGATTTTGTCAGAGGTCGAACTTGCTAGCAATAAGAGAGTTTCGTTTGGAGAAAATCATCGTGTTGGGACGATCCATTGTTCGTCTATCATTGTGCTAGTCTCCGTGTTTCGGTGTGCGTGGTCTATGCATCAAGCCGCTAACGAGGATTCCGCACTCGTTGGCATGTGTCGCGTCAAGATAAGATCTGTAGTCAGGCGACCTTACAAATGGTATCAGAGCCATTAGGGTGTTCGTGGTGTTCTTCGTGTTCACAAGTGACATCTGTGGTTTCTTGACGTTTTTGGACGGTCAAATCACGTTTTTGGATAGATTTCGAGTTTTACAAGTAAGATATCGGGAAAAAGTTCATATTAGTTCAACATTTTTGGTCGAAAACAAAGTTTTTAATCCTAAAAACTTTGGTTTAATCTTAATAGTTGAAAAAATTCAAACTTTTAGCCGTTTTTCGAACTTGCAGCGCTCGAACGTCAAGGGGGTATTAAGGTTTATTCGAAATTCGAATTTGTCAGAAAATACGCTCCTGTCGAAGTTATTTTAGGGTTTGATTCGAGTTTAATTAATTCGAATTTGCCAATTTTCGAATTTCAATATATTCGAATTTAAAGCTTTGAGTTTAACTATACCTTCGACTTTGTCAACTATTACGAATTTGGTAGATTTCAAACTTGATTTCGAGTTTAATTTCAAACAAATTTAAAATTAATTATATTCGAACTTCCTCAAGTTTGAAGGTGTTAATTTAAATAAATTTCGAATTAAATTCATTAAGTTTTAAATTCAAACTTTTACGAAACAATGACAAGTTTACAAAGGTTTATTGAAATGGACCATGAGGTCGGAAAGGAAAATTCTCCACCTAAGTTGATAAAATTTGAAGATTATTATTGGTGGAAGGATAGGTTCGCCGACTTCGCTCGATTCAATGATATGAGAATGTGGATTTGTATCGACGAGGGATACATTCCACCTACAACAGAGGTTGAGGGACGTCAACGAGTCTTTTTATATCAAATGATGAAGGATGATGATAAGAAGTTATATGAGGCCGAGAACCGAGCATTCGATTATTAGAATGGCTTTATCTCAGCAGATCCTTCACACATTTCGCAATCAACGAACCGCAAAAGAGTTGTGGGATGCATTGGAGAAAAGGTGTGAGGGAAATCCTAGGGTTATGAAAGGTAGAATGGAAATGCTCAAGCAGCAGTTCGCTATTTTCAAGGCTTTGAAAAACGATAAGCTGGATGAGACCATTACTAGGTTCTATCATCTGTTGACTGAGTTAGACAACCACGATGTCGAGTATCGTGAGTTAGAGAAGACTGAGAAAATTCTAGATGCTTTGCCAGCCAAATGGGAGATGTATGTGGCGTTGATAAAGCATGATGAAGAGAAGTTTGAGACTCTAACTCTAGAAAAAGTAATAGGAACGTTGAGGGCCTATAACTTTGAATTGCTGAAGAAGGAACGGGAGCATGACCAAGTACAGGATCCGGATATGTATTTTGGGAAGTCCAAACCTTCAGTGGCAAGTGAATTAAAGACTGCTACAGCATTCTTTACGGGTGAAACATCGACTCCGGTTGAAGTAGATGACTCAGGGAGCCGGGCTTTCATTGGGTACTCTAGACCGGAAGAAAAAGCCAACTCAGTCTACATCTACGTCTCAAGGATACTCAAGGATGCCGATGAGCGCAAAATCAGCTGAAGATCATTTAAATCTTTTGGCTTCATTTGTGGCCGCCTATGGCAATTGCGTTCAAGGGAAAATCAACGATCCTGCGCAATGGGTTGAAGACTATGATCAGGGGGACCCTGATGACTTAGAGGAGATGGATCTACAATGGCAACTAGCCATGGTGACTTAGCGAGTCAAGAGATTCATCAAGAGAACGGGCCGAAATCTAAATGTCAGCAACAATAAGATTGGATTTGACAAATCCAAAGTTAAGTGCTACAATTGCCAAGGGTTAGGACAATTTGCTAGAGAATGTCAAAGACCTAAAGTTGAGAACTACCAGAACCAATACCAGAATCAATCTTAGGGGAGATATCAGCCAGGTAGTTCGAGTAATCAGGCAAACATAGCTGGTCTGTTAACCAATGTCACATCTGACAGATAGCTCGATGGAACATATGACTTGAGTACACATCCATAGTCTAACGCTAGAGCCTTCATGGCTGAAGTGACAGAGACTGGAAGTGTCGGAGCAGAGGAAGAGGTTGAGGATATCAATCAGAATGATACCAGTCCAGTGCTTGTAGAGAAGTCAGAAAGTCAAACAATTCTAGAGTTTGCTGCACAAATGGCAAACGTGGACTCAGCTCACGCAAAGGTAATTCTGAACTCCTCTACATTCCGTGATTTATGTGTTTTCTGTGCTACTACGAATGATAGACTATATTTAGTGCTAGAAACACATACTAATTTAACTGTTCAAAATGAATCCTATAAATCGGACAATGCTAGCCTCTTAGATATAAAAGAAGATCTTTGAAATAAGCTTAAGGCAGATGCACAAGATGTCATAGTTCTAAAAGACAAGCTGAGTGAGCAGTGTGTTAGAATAGAACTAATGTATGAACATGTTGAGGCATTGACCAAAGAGCTTAAGATTAAAGAGGTAGAGCTAGCTGATGCTAAAGTGAAGGTAGCAGAGGTGAATAGTAAACTGGAAAAGTTTAGGAACTCTTCACTGAACCTACGAAAGATCTTAGATGCACAGCGTGAGTCTAAGAAACCTGTAGGTTTAGGGTATAACGAGAGTCTTCCACCTTTCAACGATAACTATGTACCTCAGCCTCAGGATAAAACTGAAAAACCAGTTGAATCATAGGTCGCATCTGAACCTATGTCTGAAACCGTTAAGGATAAAGAAACTAGGGTGACTAGTAACAATGTCAAGATTTAGAAGGTTCAATTTCTGCCATCTTCTAGTGATAAGCTTGTAGGAGAAGCCAAAATTGACTTTAATAATCAGAAAGAAGAAACAGTCACTGTAGTTGAGACAAATGAACATGACACTAGTGACACACCTAAGTCAAAGGGCACGCATAAGAAGTCAATTGATAAAATGTCTTGTTTTAGATGTCATGAAAAGGGACATGTTGCTTCTAGTTGTCCACATAGGAAGATAGAATCTACACCTAAAAATGGAAAGCCGGAACAACATAAACCGTCTCCAAGTGTAGCAAGCACAAGTGGTTCTCAAAACAACGAGAAAACTATGCAAGCCACACCTAAGACTGCTGTGAAACAAACACCTGTGTTAGGTAGAACGAATGAAGTCGTTAAGACTAATTCACCAAATAGAGTCCCTAATTAATCTAGGTCAGGACCACAACAAACTTATTGGAGTACTACACCTAGAAGAGCTTACACTCCGGTTAGGTCACACACTCCTGTAAGATATCAGACACCAGGTAGAGCCCCGGGATATCACTCGAAATTTCCGTATAATCGAAATTATTCAAGGGCTCCACAGCAGATGCCTACACAAAGGCCGAGAGTGCACTTAAATCACTCTGCACCACAGCAGGCTCTAAATCAAACACCAAAGTCACCTGAAAGGAGAGATGGGTATTTGAAGGAGTTCACGTATGTGGATGAGAATGGTATTACCAAGTCAGTCATGGCTTGGGTTCCCCGTGATAACTGACCTCTTTTCTTTCATGTGCAGGAGATAACTACAGGTCTAAACAACAAGTGGTTCGTCGACAGTGGTTGCTCTAGGCACATGACTGGGGAAAGAAGTCTACTCATAGACTTCAAGGGAGGGAACAGGGGACTATCAAACTTGATCAAGTTTACCACGTTGATAAACTTGATCACAATCTCATTAGTGTATCTCAAATCTGTGATAAGAAGAACTCAGTTATGTTCACTGAAACTGAGGCGTTAGTGCTAAAACCGGGATTTAAAGTACCTGAAGAGTGGATATTGATGAGGGCCCCAAGGAAGAATGACTTGTACATGTTAAACATGAATAAACCAGAATCTTCGATGGGACCAGTATGTCTTCTATCAAAAGCTTCAGAGACCGAATCCGTTTTATGGCACAGACACATGGCATACTTGCACCTAAGAAAAATGAACTACATCACTAAGAATGGATTGGTGCAAGGTGTTCCAATGAAGAGTTTTGATTTGTTGCATATGGAGCTGTTCGGACCAATCAACAAAAGGAGTATAGGTGGTAGTTGGTATTGTTTAGTTATTAATGATGATTACTCACGATTTTCACAGGTTTTCTTTCTAGGTACGAAGGACGAGACAGCTGCCAAACCAATCGGGTTCTTAGACCAAGTCGAAAACTCATATGGGACGCGGGTAAAACGTATCACGAGTGATCACGGAACGGAATTTAAAAACATAGTAATTTGTGTATATTGCGTATCAAAAGGCATAGTGCATCAATTTAGTGCACCATATGAGCCACAACAAAATGGGGTGGCAGAACGGAAAAACAAGACTTTGATTGAGGCAGCAAGGACCATGCTATCGGATTCAAAGATTCCTACCATGTTTTGAGGGGAGGCAGTGAATACCGCCTGTCATGTTTTAAATCGGGTCCTTACTGTCAAATCATTGAACAAAACTTGTTATGAAGTTTTGAATAAAAGGCCACCAAATTTAACTGGCTTCGAACCATTTAGGGTACCTTGTACGTTAATGAAAACAAAACATCAACCTAAGTTTGGTGAAAAGGCTGACGAAGGTTATTTCCTAGGTTATGTGCCGAACTCACCAAATAAAAGGGTTTTTAACAAATCAAATGGTACGGTAGAGATTGTGTATAAAATTGAGGTCACAAGTTATACACATGAACCCCAAACTGGTCCGGAATGGATTTTTGATTATGACAAACTGTTTGAATCATTTAACATTCCTTTGGATGGAAATACTGGTACAATCGAACAGGACTTGTCGTCATTAAATCTGAATGACAACGGTTAAAGTTTTCCGAGGACGACCTTTCTATCAACATCTGAGCCTACAGCAACAGAAGATAGATCTCCAGCAGAGAATGATTCTGAGTTGCCTACAAACGAAAATCAGACAACAAATTCTAATTCTGAGCAAAGTGATCATGAGGAAGAAAATGTAGCGTCCGAAGTCGTTCCCCGTTAGGTGAAATAGGATCAAACTTAGGAGATAATCTTAGGGTTGATGAGATAGAAACATCAAGGATTAATAAGGATCATCCAGTTGAGAGTATCATAGGAAATCTGAATGTTGGTGTGAGGACTAGGAGTAGTTTGAATAACAACACAGTGTTGTTGTCGATGATCAATGACTCCGAGGCTTTTCACGCTTGCCTGTATTCATGTTTCATCTCACAAGTAGAGCCGAAGAATGTGCAAATGGCACTGAAAGACAATTCTTGGGTTGTAGCGATGCAAGAAGAGCTGTCACAATTCAGAAAACTTGAAGTGTGGGAGTTAGTTCCGTTACCTCGAGGAGAAGTTGCTATAGGAACCAAGTGGGTTTTTAAGTGCAAGAGAGATGATAGAGGAATCGTTACTCGCAACAAGGCAAGACTTGTCGTAAAGGGTTTCAACCAAGAGGAAGGAATCAATTATAATGAAGTATTTGCGCCAGTAACAAGGCTTGAGGCAATCCGTTTGTTTCTAGCTTTTGCTTTCTTCAAAGGATTTAAAGTCTATCAGTTTGACGTTAAGAGTGCTTTTCTCTATTGCAAAGTGAAGGAACTGGTGTACGTTGAACAACCTCCCGGGTTTACAGATCCAAAGAATCCAGACAGAGTATATCGTTTAGATAAGGCTTTGTATGGACTACATCAAGCACCAAGGGCATGGTATGAGACACTATCTACTCATCTTTTAGACAATGGATTTGAAAGAGGGAGAATTGATAGTACACGGTTTGTGAGGAGGAAGGGTGAACATTTCATCTTGGTACAAGTGTACGTCGATGATATCATTTTTGGGTCATCAAACGAGCAGATGTGCAAAGACTTTGAGAAGGTGATGAAGTCTAAGTTTGAGATGAGTGCTATGGGAGAGCTGAACTTCTTTCTGGGTTTGCAAGTTGAACAGAGGAAGGAGGGTATGTTTATCCCTCAGACGAAGAATGTCTACGACATTCTAGATCGCTTCGGGATGAAGGGAATAAAACTGAGTGCTCACTTTAGCATGCCGATCCAAGTGAATCTTAATCTCGGACCGAGTACAGAAAGTGATACTGATGTGGATCCGACTCTATATCGGGCCATGATCGGGTCACTCATGTATTTAACTGCTTCTACACCTGACATAATGTTTGCTGTGTGTATTTGTGCTTGGTTTCAAGCTAATCCAAAAGAGATGCATAAGAAAGCTGTGAAGCGGATTCTGAGATACCTCAAGTCGAAACCGAAGCTGGGACTTTGGTATCACGCGGATGGTGTTCTGGAATTGGAAGCTTTCACGGATTCAGATTATGGAGGGTGCAGCTTGAATCGAAAGTCAACAACTGGAGGTTGTCAGTTCCTTGGTGGGAGACTCGTTTCCTGGCAATGCAAGAAACAGACTTTGGTAGCCATGTCAACGTGCGAGGCCGAATATCTTGCTGCTGGTAGTTGCTGTTCACAGGTTTTGTGGATACAACAACAATTGCGGGATTACGGTTTGACTTAAACTCATACTCCTATTAGGATTAATAACCAGTCAACTATTGCTATAACCAATAATCCAGTTAAACACAGTAAAACGAAGCACTTAGACATAAGACACCATTTTATACGTGATTGTGCTGAAAAGAACTTAATTAAGCTGGTAAAAGTGGCAACGGAAGATAATAATGCTGATTTATTTACTAAAGCTTTTGATAAGTCACGTTTTGAGTTGTTAGTTAAACTAAATGGTATGCGTAATCAAGAGTAGCTTGACCATAGTAGAATTTATTTCTTTTTATAGCAGTAAGTTTTCTTTCTTTTTATAGTAAGTTTAGTAGCTAAGTAGAATTTCTTTCCTTTTATAGTAACTTAGTAGGATATTTTATTAACTTATTGTAAGGTCTACCGACTGCAAGATCTATCTAGACGCGGATCCGTTAACGAGTGCGGAATCCTCGTTGAGGGTTAGACGGACAACTCTCAACCAACGGAAACACGGAGACTATTAGACGCTGAACGAACGACACACGAACGATCCTACGTACTAATTCTCTCCGAAACGGGACTCACCTAGCTGATAAACTCGAGATCGCCTATTGCTTAATTCCTCACGAATTCTGCCAAAGGTCCCCAAATTATTCGAGTCTATCCCTAATTATAGACCCTGATTCGAGACTGTTGTGGGCCAACCTCGAATCTGGCCCAAGGCCCATTCGAGTCTGTCCATATTGACATCCTCGAATCTAGCCCATTCGAATCTAAGGTCTCATTCGAATCTATCTCAGATTCGAATGTATTCCCTTAAGTAATTCGAATCTATGGCTACATTCGAATCTATCACAGATTCGAATGCCAAGACTTGTATTCTAGAATCACCTAAGAACTTGTCTTATCAATAACAAAACTAGACTGCTGTCGTCACACTGAATGTACCAACAGACTCCCCCTTGACGATAGCTTCTAGTTTTTGTTCATTGATCTTGAATGACAATGAATGTCGAGATCACCCTTTCTCCTCGTTATCCATGACTGATGATTCTGAATCGCTTCTCTAACTTAGTCCACGTTCCTTTGAACCACAGCGCTTCTAATACCTCTTAGACTAACCTCTTAAATCTGCAGTACGACCCTTTCTTCTGACAGTTTTTGCAAACACCTCAGCCCAGAATTGTCTTCCTAGATTATACGGTCCTTCTAAGGTAAAATCAGTCACTTCTAACTTCAGAATCTGATTCATCATTTAGAGCAGTCTTCTGCATCTCTAGATCTATCCCATTCTGATCATCATTCATAACACCTTCATCGAGTGATGCATTCATAACACTTCGGAAAAAGTTCTAAGTCATCTTCAATTACTCTGACAATGCTCCGGTCAGACCATGTATTCAGTTACTTCAGTTGTCTCTGAATCCTTGTCTTTCCTATTGTCAGTAGCTACGATCACTGACTCCCCCTGAGGATCAGCAGTGAGAGACAATATTTGAAAGATCTGCCAGCTCACTACTGTCTTGTAAGGTCTGCCCGCTCACTATTCGAGCTACCTTCTTTGACTTGTCAGCTCACTGCTCAAGCCATCTTTTTCGAAGGACAGCTTCTCTACGATTTCTCCACTCTCTACTATTTACTTCTTTGACTTGTCAGCTCACTGCTCAAGCCATCTTTTTCGAAGGACAGCTTCTCTACGATTTCTCCACTCTCTACTATTTACTTCTTTGACTTGTCAGCTCACTGCTCAAGCCATCTTTTTCGAAGGACAGCTTCTCTACGATTTCTCCACTCTCTACTATTTACTTCTTTGACTTGTCAGCTCACTGCTCAAGCCATCTTTTTCGAAGGACAGCTTCTCTACGATTTCTCCACTCTCTACTATTTCTCCCCCTGAGATGGATGATCTTTCAACCAGATGCCAATATAGCCTCCAGATTTGCAATCTGCTGCTACTGATCAGTCTCTGTCTGATCCAACTTGGCATGAAGTTCACAAATCGTCTTTGTCAGTGGAAGAATCTGTAATTCTGTGAATAATTCAAGGCTAACACTGTATAGACTTAATCAACACATGAAACAAGTCATTAGATGTTAGTAAGACATTAAAATCATTATTCAACGATAAAGATAAAATGAAACTCTCCTACTTAAAGTTTTTGAAGGTTTATAGCGTAAACCAAACACGAGAACTAAGTTCGAGAGAAACTATCATTACCTTTGTTTAAATAGAACCAACCTCGTAAGTTTTGAAAAACTTTGAACAATTTTCAACTTTTTCAACACTTAAATGAAAATGTTGAAAATCTTTGAATAAAATTCAACTTTTTCAACTTTTTCATGTAATGGAGGTTTACAACCTTTGCAGAACCAATCACAGTAAGCAACAGATTTTCACGCAATATTTGTTTATTCAACCAATCATGCATCCTTAGAAACTTTGACCTTTATCCTACTGAAGATAAAAATAAAATAAAATAAAATTAATTTTAAACTTAAGCTACTCTAACCTACACTAAATAGTATATTTTTGGCGAGAATAGTCAAAGAAAGATTCAATCAGATAGCGGTGTCAGATACTCACTTTCAGTACTTAAACTTTCACACTTAGGAATTTTGGATTCCTTTGATTGTTTGGCGTGACATATTCGTTTATCCGATTGTTGGTATTTTACCCTGTTAAACATTCTACATTTCGGAATATCCCTTGGCCTTTTTATTTATCGGGAAATTATCTTACGTGACTCAGACATAGACATACTTTTATGATCAAGGCACACAGACAAAAATTCTAACTTGTTGGTATTTGCATACTTTCTTTAAAAGACAAACATCGGACACCGGTCTGTATTCTCATACAACAAAGTGTCTTAGTTCGACTTAAGGTTTATTTTTAAAGTTAGCAGATAGCGGTGACAGGTCTGTACTGACGTACAACAAAGCGACATGTCTGCTAACCCGAATCTAAACAGAGACAACAGGTCTGTACTTACGTACAACAGAGTTGCATGTTTCGACTCTTCCAGTTTTGACATGATATTTCTATTCTTTCCATTTTCAATGGTATTTGATGTTGCCATACATCCCCAGAATTTGCATACCTCATTTAGACTCAATATTTGTATGTCTTGTACATAAAATTAAGACCGATTGGTCGTATACATCTAAGTTATGACACGCTTGACT
>JAANYP010002637.1:0-62500 GCA_020465985.1 Centrapalus pauciflorus
ACTGGAATTTTTATAAATCAAAGAAAGTACACTTTAGATCTTTTGAAAAAGTTTAAATTTGATCAAAGTTCTCCTATTAAAACCCCAATGGCAACCAATGTAAAATTGGATGCTGATGCCAGTGCCAAAGCTGTTTCAGTAACAGCTTACAGAGGCATGATTGGGAGCTTGCTATACTTGACTGCTAGTAGACCTGATATTATGTTTGCCACCTGTTTATGTGCTAGGTTCCAAGCTGATCCAAAGGAATCACATCTAGCTGCTGTGAAAAGAATCTTCAGATACTTGAAGGGTACACCAGGTTTGGGTCTTTGTTACCCCAAAGACTCAAGCCTTGAACTAACAGGTTATTCAGATTCCTGGATTTTGCAGGGCTGCAGGTTAGATAGGAAAAGCACAACAGGTGGATGTCAACTCCTTTGGTTGAAAGTTGATCAGTTGGAGTAGCAAGAAGCAGAACTCAGTGTCCACTTCTACTGCTGAAAGCTGAATGACATTGCTGCTGGAAGCTGCCTGTGGGCAGATTCTGTGGATGCAGCATCAGCTTGAAGATTATGGCCTTGTGTATAGGAAAACTCCTATTCTGTGTGATAACACAAGTGCCATAGCCATCTCCAACAATCCTGTATTTCATTCAAGAACAAAGCATATTGAAGTCAGACATCACTTCATCAGGGATCACATTCAGAAAGGTAATGTGGAGGTAAGTTTTATCTCCACCAATGAACAGCTTGCAGACATTTTCACCAAACCTCTGGATGAAACAAGGTTTAATTACCTTGTCAGCAAGCTGGGCATGTTAAACAAGAGTGACTAAGTGTCTCTCAAAGGTCTAATAATTTGTATGTTTCACACTGCTCAAGTTTTTCTGAACAGCTTAGACAGAACAGGTTATACATGTTCTGTACTTAGTCATTTGTCTGAAAAACTTGAACAGCTTGAGCATACAACAGGCTGAACAAAAACAGTTTAACCTGTTTATTCGTCCAGCCTGCTCTGATGGTCCAATCTTCAACCTGTTCACTTCTTCACACTGTCCTACAAGCCATTGTCTTGTAACCTGTTCAACTATTGAACACAACCTGTTCTCACAAAGGAGAGCAGGCTGAAGGCACAGTTTGAAGGGAGAACAGCTTGAAGACTGAGAACCTTGTGTTGACCCTGATCATCACAAGTTTGACCAACAGCGTAGACCAAAAGTTTAATTATCTTTCTTCATAATTAAGTTACTTAAATTCTGTTTTAATTTAACTTAATTACTGCGGATAATGTGTGTTACGTGTGTTAGTGATTAAAAAGGTCAAGTGGTCTGACAAATGTTTCTGACATGGACAACCGTTCCGTTTTTCCGTCAACTAACATTTCAAATCAAACCGCCCAAACCTTTTCTCTCTCATACACACGACCATTCAAATCCTATAAATACCTACATACTGTTTCATCCTCGTCTTCCTCATCATCTCCAGAAATCCTCAAGAACCCAAAAATCGACTAAGTGTCTTTTGCTTCTTCAAACCTCAAAAATTCCCAAATGGCTCACAGACCTAATCCCTTTCTCCCAGTATTTGTTGGTGAGGATGTCGTCAAACACTCATCCATCACCACGATGCTGACCATCAAGCCCACCAACTACATTGCAAACCTCACTATCCCCAAAAACTATGTGGGGAAGGGTTACGAACAAATGGTGGAGTTTCTGAAAGTTCATCCGTTGAACTACGCAATGACTGCATCTCCTGGTGTCCTGTACCAGGAAATGGTGTATGAGTTCTGGTATACCTGTGCCTACCTTCCAGAATCCAAAGTCATTAAGGGCACAATACTCAATGGGACTCAGACCATTGAGATCAACACTGATCTGCTCAGGGAGGTGCTTCATCTACCAACTACTGCTTCTTACGATGAGCCCCAAGCTGAAAATGATCAAATGGGAAATCTGCTACGCTTCTGTGGTGTGGCAGAACCCAAAGTTGGAGCAACACTGTTCAGGAAGGACCTCTCTCCTACCTACAGCTTCTTATTTGCCTCTGTGGTGATGTGCTTCAGTAGTAAAGTTGGTTCCTTTGACCAACTGAGCCGTGATGAAATCCCTGTAGTTCTGCAGCTTGTGGATGGAACTACCATGGATATGGCCAAATGGATTTTTCTGAATCTGAGGAACCTGGTGCAGCAAGAGTCAAGACCAGCTGCTGTTCGATATCCCAGGTTTCTGAGCCTCATTTTCAAGCATGTATGTGGTGAGCATCTCTATAACTCTCAACCTATTCTTAAGACTGCTACATTCCCAGTTATAGGGAATAGAGTTTTCTATACTCCAGTCCTGCAGAATGAGCCTCCTCTATCAACACCAATGAGGAGGCTGCTAGGTTTAGTGGAAGAACCCTCTACTGTGAGGGTGGATCCAGAGACTGCTCCCACCAGCAAATCCAAAGCCAGGTCCAAACTTGTAAAGAGGACCCTGGCAACTGCTGAAGCTGGGCCTGTGAAAAAGAAGGCCAAAACAGCTCCATCTGAGTCTGTTTCCTTAGCCTCTGTGGCTGAGGAAGAGCAGATTCCTCACCCTGGCTCATCTGTTGAGCCTGAAGCCTTTGTGGCTGGTGCCTCTGTGGCACAAGAGACGATGGAACAGGCCAGCCCCACTGTTCCTAGCCCAGTCTCCCATCCTGTCCAAACAGATCCTCTCCCTACTCCACAATCACCTACATCATCCATCCATTACCAACGCAAATCTCTAGCCAAAAAGAAAACAGCCCACAAAACCATCTCCTCTGTTCCCTCTCAACAGGGTTCAGTTGTACAAGAAGCAACCCAAGCTGCCTCTCCTCTTTTGGGAGAAGGTTCAGCTCATTTGGAGCCTGCTTCACTCCAGTCTGAGTCACCCTTGAGTCAACCTAGACCCTCTGGTTCCTCTCAACAGGAACCAGTTGTACAAATGGAGATACCCACATCAACTATCCCAGCCTCCCAACAGGCTGAGGATATTGAAAGACAGGAGTCCTCTCCACTCCATACTGTGTCCACACTGTCCCCCACTCATATCTCCTCACACCCTGAGTCTGCACGAGGTGCCCACGCTGCTGATATAGACCAATCAGCAGCTCAGCTTCAAACTTCTGTTCCCCATGATTCAGCTGTTCAACACCAAACAGCTGCTGAGGGACCACCAACAACACAAGCTGATGAACCTCAGGGATCATACCATCCCTCTGGTGAGGCTGCTTCCTCAATGCAAATTCCATCAGCAGGTTTCACCACTGCTGATGTTGAAATGCATATCCCCTCTCCCAATGATGAGGTGCCTTTAGACCAAGGCACTGCAGAGGGAACCACCACTGGTCTTCATGAGGGTGTTGCAACACAAGCAGCATCTGAAAGGCCCCAAACATCATCCCCTTTTCCTGGTGATGCAGCTACAGCCGCTGCTGAAGGTCCTCTTGATCCCTCTAACCTGGGCCATCTTACTTTTGCTCAAGCTATGGAGCTTCTATCCCAAGTCCCTCTTCCCTCTCCATCACATCTTCAAACACCAGCCTCATCATCATCTTCTCCCTCTACTCACTCCAAACAATCCACCCATACACCACCATCTCCCAAAGACCTGCCTTTGAAGGATCAGCTTTCTTTGCTGACCAACAAAGTTGGTTCTTTGGAAAACACCATGCACTCCCTACCATCCATCATCTCAGACTCTGTGTCTGAGCAGCTCAAAGGATTCTTTGATATGTTTAAAGAATCCTTCCCAGTCCCTCCTCAAACTGACAACTCTCCACAGCTGATTGCACTCACTGCACAGCTGCAAACTGTATCCACCTCTCTCTCCTCTATCCTCTCCGTACAACAGGACTCTGTGTCCTCCATGGCAGCCATTTCACAACAGCTGTCATCTATCCTCACTTCTTGCAACTCTACCCTTCCTAACACTTTGGCCGGCTTACAGACCATCATTGGTTCCCTATCCCACTCTGTATCATCAGACCTTGCTGATGTGCGAGATTCACTAGAACTTCATCTTGCACAGCTGCAATCTCTGCTGTTCACAGCGTCTGATAGGGAAAATCTTCTTAAGTTGACCACCCTTGCTGATTCCCACACATCTTCTCTTCAAACCTGTCTTTCCCAACTTAGTGAGGTGAAGGATAACTTGGCTTACTTAGTGAACAGCCTTGTTGGTCCTAAACCCTCTAAACCTGCTGGCAAGCCTGCTGACTTTGTGTCTTCAGGCAGACCAGGTGTTGAATTCGCTGCTTCATCTCCTTCAAAGGGGGAGAAGTCATCTGCCTCGAAGACTAAGTCTAAGGGGGAGAAAACTTCTTCTCCTAAGGAGATACCAGTGTCTGCAACTCACACTGGTCAGCCAGCAGAAATTTTTGAAACAGGTGTAGCTGAAGGTGCTTCTCAAGCTGTTATGCCTACTCAGGCTGTCTCTTCAAACCCTGCTCAGTCTAAGGGGGAGGAGAGCATTCCTGAGGACAGGCCTAGCAGCAAAAGGAGGCACCTTATTTTATCAGAAGAAGAAGAAGAAGAAGAAGAAATTCCTGAAGCTGCTGTCCCTAAAGCAGCAGCTAAAGGAAAAGAAAAGGTAGCTGAGGATCCTATGCAGCAGAAACAGGCAGAAATGCAATTTCACAAGACCAGAGCCAAAGAGATGGGCCTCCCTATGCACAAATACTTTGAGTTTAGGGATGAACAGCTTCAAGCTCTGGAGGAATTAAGAAAAGAAGTAGAATCTGCCAAAGCTGCTAAGTCCTTTGCCCTCCAAGAAGCAAAGAAAATTAAAATGTCTACCTTGGAGGTGCAAAAGAAAATAATGGAAGCTGCCAGGAAATCAGCAGGAGAAAAAGAGAAGGAAGTAGAGAAAGGTACTCAGGTCTCTGTGACCAAATCAACAGTACCTTCTGCCAGAGCCAAATTCCACTTTGACAACTTGGCCAGAAAGAAATTTCATGATGTTGCTACTAGAAGGCTGCCAAGGAAGCAATTGTCAAAGCTGTTCCCATTTCAAGAAAAGGCACACAGTGGAAACTTCAGATCACCAGGATGGGTGCAACAGGCCCTGAAATGGAATCCTACGATCACACTGATGTTGCACAAATGGGATACAGGGAATGGGTGGAACTGGCAGTTGCCCTGAGCCAGTCTAAGTCAGAAACGGCTAAGACTATCAGGGCATACATCAAGAAGCTGATGGAAAGAGTAAGTGAGCTAGGCCTGATTCCAAAAGAAGTAAAAGAGGGTGTCTCTGTGACAAGCCCCAAAATAAAGGCCAGAAGGACAAAGAAGGATACAGAGATGGAGGTACTCCTTGCGCAGATTGAACAGGGCGACTATGCCCTTGAAATAAAAGGAGTTGATTATAGTTTGCCTAAAGGAATAGAGTTTGAGGATGGCAAGATTATAGAAGAACCTGAGCTGGGGGCATTTTTTGTAGATCCCCTAACTCAGAAGAAGTGCTTCCAAAGAGCTTCAGATCTATACAAAGTTGATCTGAGACAACTTACCGCCTTCAGACTTGCAGTTTCTTTCAGGCAGTCTAGCAAATGGAGAGTAGCCATCTGGGAACAGCTCAGAGGCTTCTATGAAAGAGGGGAGCTCAATGATCCCAAGTTCATGATTATCAGGAGTGAAATTGAGGAAATTGAGGATACAATGGAAGAATTGGAAAGGATGGTTCAGGATCCTTCTCCACTGATATGAAGTCCATCTACCATCTGGGTAGGTGAAGAATGGAAGCTGTCCATCAGTTGGACAGGCTTGCCATTATTTGCTCCCAACTCAAACAGTCCAAACATCTTGTACATTAGTTGTACATCCTGTACATTAGTTGTACATTATTACATAAGTTGTAATTTTTGCTTTTACATTAGTTGTAAAATACATTAGTACATTAGTTGTACTCTTGTAAGAACATGTGTTGTTCTAGTATAGTCAAGAATCAGTGTATATATAAACTGATCTTTTACTTTACTGTAATGTTGTAATTTTATTTCAGCAAATGTACTGTAAAAATATATAGTGATTTTTGATAAGACCAGCTTGGACTGGTTATTGCAAATAGGGGGAGATTGTTAGGCACAAAAAGGCCTCAATCAAACCTGTTGATGCATTTGAAGGTTGAATTTAAGGCCTGTTATATGCCTTATTGAAACCTGAAAATGATTTGCAATATCAGTCTAAAGCTGTTCTATATGTTGCATGTGTTGCAACTAAGACAGTTTGTCCAAGCTGCTCTGTCTGCTGAACAGGCTGGACATAAACTGTCTACGCTGCTCTACACTGTTGAGCAGCTTGGGCATTTTTAAAGTGTTCTGTTCTTTTGTGAACAGAACCTGTTCTTTGTGAACAGGCTAAACACTTTATGGAATGTGTTTCCAAGTCATCATGTATTGTTTTTGACTACAAGATCAGTTTACAAAGTCGAAGACAAAGTGGAAAACAGAACTGCTCAGCCTGCCCACGCTGTTCTGTAACATGAAGACAAAAGGGTATTTGAAAAAGGGTGACAGACCTTTTTCTTATATCAAAATAGGCCTTTACAAGGAAGAAAGACGCAAAGTTGACATTCCTAAATTAGTTAAAGGCAATGCAACAGTAGACAAAGTAAAAAGACAAAAGTTCTGCACATGTGAAGACAAGTCTGCTTTTCAGAAAAGTGCAGAAAAGGTTATGTTGTCTTTTCAACAAGACTTCTCCTTTTCATTCCGTCCAATGAAGATGTTTCTCTTAGATCCTCTAAGTGAGTATAAAAGGAAGCTTCTAAGGTCAGAAAGTGTGAAGAAAGCTAAGTTCTTAAAACCAAGAGTGAACGTGCAAGTGTGATCTTCATGCATGCAAGTCTTCTGTAAACCAGCATCTGTGTGTCTAAGCTGTTTTACCTAAGCTGTTCCTTAAGTCTTGTAAACACAGTGAGTGCTTCTTAGTGAGTGTATTCATTGTATACTAGTTCGAGTCTGTCTTAGACTAGTAAGCATACTGTTGTATCTGTCATCTCAGCTTGAACTATTCCGCATTCAAGCTTGTTTGTAATTAACAAATTGTTGATAATACATACAAACATTGAGAAAAGAGTGTGTAGTTTTTAAATTGCTGTATTCACCCCCCCTCTACAGCTTATAACTATATACTTTGGGAACCTCTCAGGACCTACAAAGTGTTTAGCCTGTTCACAAAGAACAAGTTCTGTTCACAAAGAACAGAGCACTTAAAAACTGCCCAAGCTGCTCACCAGTGTAGAGCAGCGTAGACAGTTTATGTCCAGCCTGTTCAGCAGACAGAACAACTTAAACAAACTGCCTTTATTGCAACATATGCAACATGGTAAACAGTTTTGGACTGATATTGCAAATCATTTTCAGGTTTCAATAAGGCATATTACAGACCTTAAATTTAACCTTCAAATTCATCAACAGGTTTGATTAATAATCTCCCCCTCAGATGCAGAACAGGTTTGACTGAGGCCTTTTTGTGCCTAACACTTTGGCTCTACTTGTGAAATGAAATACGAGTATAAACACGTGTGAAATGCCTCGGAGTTGTTGATCAAAGTACTGCGTTACTATTCACACTACTCCTAGTTCTGACACCGGAATTCAGATTTCCTATGATGTCTTCTATCGGATGATCCTTATTTATCCTCGATGTTTCGATTGCATCAACTTGAAGATTATCTCCCAAATTTGATCCTATTTTTCCTAATGGAGGTGTAACTTCAGACTGAACATTCTCCTTGTGATCACTGTCTTCTGAGTCTGAATTGTTTGTCTGATTCTCATCCGAAGGCAACAAAGGCTCTTGATTTGTTGGGGACCCGTCTTCTGTCGATATAGTCTCAGAAGTCGTGGGAACGCTCGTATTTAGAAATACTATACCACCGTCGTTAAGATTTAAAGACGAGAATCATTTTCTATAGTACATGCATTTCCACTAAACGGAATGTTAAATGATTCAAACACAGAGTCATAATCAAATAATTATTCTTGACCGGTTTGGGGTTCGTGTGAATAACTTGTGACATCAATGTTAAACACAATTTCAACTGTACCAATAGTTTTATTTAAAACCCTCTTGTTTGGTGAGTTTGGGACATAACCTAGGAAGTATCCTTCGTCAGCCTTCTCAGCAAACATAGGTTGATGTTTATGTTTTTAGTAAAGTACATGGCACCCCAAACGGTTCAAAGGCAGTAAAGTTTGGTGGTCTTTTATTCAGAACTTCATACCAGGTTTTGTTCAGTGATTTAACAGTATGGACTCTTTTTAAAACATGACAAGCGGTATTCACTGCCTCCCCCCAAAACATGGTAGGAAGCTTTGAATCCGAGAGCATAGTCATTGCTGCTTCGATCAAAGTCCTGTTCTTACGTCCTGCCACCCCATTTTGTTGTGGCTCATATGGCGCACTAAATTGATGCACTATGCCCTTATTTGGGTAATGTACATTAATTATGGCATTTTTGAACTCTATTCCGTTATCACTCCTAATACGTTTTACCCTTTTCCCGTATGAGTTCTCGACTTGGTCTAAGAACTTAATCAGTGTGCCTGCTATCTCGTCCTTCGTACCTAGAAAGAAAACCCAAGAGAAACGTGAGTATTCATCAGTAATAACTAAATAGAACCAACTACCACCTATACTCCTTTTGTTGATCAGACCGAAGAGATCCATATGCAGCAAATCGAAGGTGGAAGCGATTGAGTTTTGAGTCTTTGACTTGTGTGACTTCTTATTTTACTTTCCATTTTTGCATGGTACACACTTATCCTCAATCTGAAAACTCTTCAGTTTAACACCTTGATCAATGCCATTTTTGGTGATGAAGTTCATCTTCCTTAGGTGCCAGTGTGCCATACGTCTGTGCCACAGCAAAGATTCGGACTCTAAAGCTTTTGATAATAGACAAATAGTTCCCATCGATGAATCTGCTACGTTCATGTCCATCATCTACCGATCCTTCACCCTTGGGACTCTTATCATAATCCACTCTTCAGGTATCTTGAATCCCGACTTTAGTACTAACGCTTTTTTTTTCAGTAAAGATGACTGAATTTTTTTTATCACAGATATGAGATACACTAATGAGATTGTGATAAATTTTATCTACATGGTAGACTTGATCTAGAGTGATCGTCCCATTAATGACTACTCCTGTTCCAGTGATATTTCCTCCTTTATTCCCAGCAATTGACACAAACCATTTGTACCTACTCCTGAAGTCCGTCAGTAGACTTCTTTCCCCAGTCATGTGGCGAGAGCAACCACTATTTACGAACCATTTGTTGTTAAGACCTGTAGTTAACTCCTGCATAATGAAAGAAAACAAGTTAGTTATCACGGAGAACCCCAAGCCATAACTGACTTGGTAATACCGTTCTCATCCACATACTTGAACTCTTTCAAATACCCATCTCTCCTTTCAGGTGACTTGGGTTTTTGATTAAGAACCTGTTGTGGAGCTGAGTGAATTAATGATCACTCTTGGCCTTTGGGTTGACATTTGCTGTGGATCCCTAGAATAATTTCTATTATAGTGCATTTCACTTTTATATCCCTGGGCTCATCCTGGTGTCTGATGTCTGTTAGGGGTATGTGACCTAACTGGGGTATAACTCCTCTTAGGGGTAGTACTCCTAAACACTGGTTGTGGTCCAGACCTGGACTGACTAGGGACCCTATTCGATGAATTTGTCCTAAGCCCTTCATTCTGTCTGATTGACATCGGTATTTGCTTAGCACCTACACATGGTGTTTCATTCAAGTTTTTCTCAGTGATTTGAGAACTACTTGAACTTGCAATACTAGGCACTGATTTTAAGGCTGGTTGTTCAGGTTTCCCTACGGTCGGTGTAGACTCTACTTTCTTATAGGGACAACTAGAAGCAACGTGACCTTTCTCATGACATCTAAAACAAGACATTTTGTTAATAGGCTTCTTATAGGTACCCTTTGACTTAGGAGTCTCACTACTGTCCTGTTCTTTTCTTTCAACTTCAGTGTTTACAACCTCTTGGTTATTATCACTCACAGTTGTTGCCTCTTCTAGTTTTGTGTCACTAGTAGACTGCACAAACATAACAGTTTTCTTAACCTTAGGGGTTGCTGTAGACACCTTAGTTGTTGATGTCTTTTCAGTTTTAGTTACAGTTACTTCCTCTGATTCAACCGTTTTTGTGGTCTTAACCTGAGGTAGAGGCAGATAGTTATTATTGAATGGTGGATGACTTTCTTGATATCCTAGGTCCATTGGTTTCTTAAAATGTCTCTGCGCGTCTAAGATTTTGCCTAGATTCAGGGATGAGTTCCTAAACTTTTCAAGTTTACTGACTCTGCAACTTTAACCCTAGCCTCTACTAATTCTTTATCTTTTAAGGAAATCTCTTTGGTCAAGGCCTCTATGTGCTCATAAATTAGCTCATTCCTAACACGCTGCTCACTCAGTTTGTCTTTTAGAGCTACAACATCTTTCGCTCGGCTTTCCTCTTAGCCCTAAGATCTTCCTTAATATCTAACAAACTAGCATTTTCTGATTTATAGGAATGGATTTGAGCTGTCATGGTTGTATGTGTTTCTAGCAACAAGTTCAATCTATCATTTAACGTAGCACATAAAACACATAAATCATGAAACATAGAAAAGTTAAGAGATACATTTTTGCGATCTGATTCCACGTTGGGCATTTGAGCCGCAAACTCCAGAGTGGTCTGCTCCTTAGATTTTTCCAACATCAAAGGATTTAAATCGGACTGCTTGGTGTCCTCCTTTTCTACTTCAGCTCTTTCAGCGGTCTCAGTTACCTCAGCCATAAAAGCTCTGGAATTAGACTCCGGATAAGTACTCCAATCATATGTACCGTCTAGCTGTCTGTTAGAAGATACATTCGTTAACAGACCAGCTATCACAGCTTGATTCCCTGAACTACCCGAATTCTGTCTTCCTTGATTCCGATAATTTTCAACCTTTGGTCTTTGACATTCTCTAGCTAAATGTCTGAACCCTTGACAGTTGTAGCATTTCACCTTTGACTTGTCAAAACCAACATTGTTACTCACACTCAGATTTCTACCCGTTCTCTTCATAAACCTTTTAACCCTCTGCGTTACCATGGCCAATTGCCATTGTAGGTCCATTCGTTCTAAATCATCCGGATCTACGTGATCGTAATCATCTTCCCACAGAGCTGGATCATTGATTTTACCTTGAACGTAGTTGCCATATGCTGCTACAAACGAAGCTAAGAGATTTAGATGCTCCTCAGCTGATTTAGCACTCATAGGCATCTTGGTATAACCTCGAGAGGTTGATCCCCAGTAATGTGGTTTATCTTCCGGTTTAGAAAACCCTAAGAATGCCCCACTACCAGATTCTTCAGCTTCAACTGGTATACCTTCTTCACCAGAAAAGAACGCAGTAACCCCCGACTTCAGTTCACTAGAAGTTGATGACTTTGATTTCTCAAAGTACATTTCAGGATCCTGTACTTGTTCAAACTCTCTCTCCTTCTTCTGTAACTTAAAGTTGTAGGCTCTCAAAGTCCCAATGACTTCTTCCTGAGTTAGAGTTTCAAACTTTCTTCATCATGCTTTATTAGTGCAGTGTACATCTCCCACTTTGCTGGTAAAGCATCTAGAAGCTTCTCTATCTATTCTGTTTCTTGATACTCAACATTGTGGTTATCAAGTTCAGTCAACAGATGGTAGAACCTTGTGATTATGTCATCCAAGGTCTCATTCTTCAGCCCTTTGAAGATTGCAAACTGTTGCTTTAACAGTTCTGTTCTCCCCTTTCTAACCCAAGTATTTCCCTCACACCTCTTCTCTAGAGCTTCCAAGAGCTCTTTAGAAGTTCTATGATTTCTGAAAGTGTGCAGAATTTCCAGAGGAAGTGCCATTCTAATTGATGATATAGCTCGATTCTCGGCCTCATAAATCTTCTTGTCATCATCTTTCATATTTTGATACGTCAAAACTTTTAATCGACCCTCAAGCTCTTGTGTTGGGGGAACATATCCTTCGTCTATGCATATCCACATACGCATATCGTTAAATCTCGCAAAGTCTGCAAATTTGTCCTTCCACCAGTAATAATCTTCTAACTTCATAATCTTGGGTGGTGAGTTGGATTTGCCTACTTCATGGTCCATTTCTAAGAACTTATGCAAATTTGACATTCTTTCAAACTTTTGTTCACGAACTTAACTTATTTAATTTTTAAAATAAATTTGAAGTAAAACTTACGGACTTAAATAAGTTCGCATAATTTTTAAGTTCAAAAATGTTTTCTAAATTAAATTCGCTTTGAGTTAAGTTCGAGATCAGCAAGTTCGAAGGACTTCAAGCTCGAGAAACCCTAATTCGTCTGACAAGTTCGTACAAAGTCAAATTCGAGAAACCCTAAAACCATGTTCGAGATCTGATAAGTTCGAACCAAATCAACTTCGAATCCAGTCAAGTTCATACACACCAAGTTCGTGGGACCCTACTCTGACAAGTTTGAGAACTTTTGATTATGTTCGTGGAGGAGCGTATTCTGACAAGTTCGAGGAACCCTAAAACACCCCTTAAGTTCGAGCGCCGCAATTTTGAGAAACGGCAAAAAATTCGACAGTTTCAAATTTTCAGATTAAATCAATGTATTTAGGATTGAAAACAATGATTTCGACTGAAAATATGAACTAGGATGAATATCTGCCAATGAACTTGCTTGTAAGGTCGCCACTTGTATGGATCGGATCAAGGCGCGACGTCGTCCAACAAGTGCGGAATCCTCGTTAGACGCTTGACAGAATGATCACGCGCGGAACACGGAGCCGAACACGATGCTAGCCGATGTAAGAACCGACCCACACGGTGTATTGCTCCAAGAAACTCTCTGAAAACCTTTCTAGCTCGTACATGCACAATACTAGCTCTGAAATTTGTATTCTCCAAAGATTATGAAAATAAACTGATTAAGTTCTAATTAAACCAGCTACGTTCGTTTAGGCCCAAGCCCACGAACTTAATTAAGTTCAAGCCCAACACCCTACGAACTTAGCTCAACTAAGTTCATCTGGGGTGACTTAAGTTCATGGCTTTAGCCTTAGAACTTATCTTCACATCTTAGAACTTATCTTCACATTTTAGAACTTAACTTCAAATGTAGATATCATACACAATCATGAACTAACACACATGACTTGTATTAATAAAGCCTCATCTATTACATTTGACTATCTATTACATATCTAGACTGCTATCGTCACACAGGGTGTACCAACACTTTTAATTTTAAACTTTTTATAATACACCATTATCTTTGTGTTATCTTTTCTTTAACAACTTTATTTTAATAAATTTTTGTTTAGTCCTCTTAACATTTTATTATTACAAAATTTTATTACACATTTAAATTTATGATTTTATTTATACATATGATTGAAGTTATCTTTCGAAACTATTAGTTTTTTTTTTAATTTTAAACTTTTCATAATACACCCTTATCTTTGTGTTATCTTTTGTTTAACGCCTTTATTTTAATAAATTTTTGTTTAGTCCTCTTTTAATATTTATTATTACAAAATTTCTTACACATTTAACATTATGGTTTTATTTATACATAGGGTCGAAGTTATCTTTTGAAACTATTATTTTATGTTTAATTATATGAAAAAAAAACTTTATTATTCAAATGCATAATACAGTCTCTAATGAAATTTATTTATAATTAAATATAAAGAATTGATATTTAGATTTTGTATCAAATTTGATCATGTTTAACATTGAACAATACTATTATAACGTTGATAAGCTCTAATCAATGTATTGGAGACATAACCATTAAAACTTTATTTGATTTAGTCGTAAAACCAACATATTAAATTGGCGATTAAACCTAATCAATGTCAGAATTTCAAAATATGGTTATGAATATTTAGTTATTCAATTTCGATTCCGATCCGATTTAATAAGGCATGCTTTGTATTTTAACATTGCAAAATCTAGCAAACCAATTATAGAAATTAACTAATAGTATCATTTGACTTGCTTCTTGAGTATATATATATATATATATATATATATATATATATATATATATATATATATATATATATATATATATATATATATATATATATATATATATATATATATAGATTGAGGTTCTATGGGGCACCATATGCATCGGGAACCAAATGGGAACCAAAAATGCATTAAGGGCGTTTTAGGAATGCTAAACTTGTAATTTATATTTAATTATAATTAAATTATATTTTAGAAACATTTAAAATAGAATGAATTAATTTAGGTAACTAAATCATTAAATTACCAAAATAACAAACATTCCATTTATTCCTCCAACATTCTCTCCATCACCCTTATCTCTCTCCCCCTCTCTCTAAATCCAGCGGCCGGCCACCACCCCCTCTCCCGATGGCCACCACCCCATTGTCACCCCTCTATCTAAAGTCGGCGAGCACCATCCCATGCATAGCAACCGGTTCACGGTGCTGTTTAATGAAAATGATGATCACTCTTATCTCTCTCCTCCTTTCTCTAAAGCCGGCGACCACCACGGTGCAGTTGAATGATATCGTTTAAAGGTATAGTTGTTTTTTATGCATTTTATTTATGGAAATTTTTGAAAGATTAATCGTGTTTATCCGATGTTTATGGAAGATGAATCCGATGAAGATGATTTTTGATGAATCCAATGAAGATGCATCGTGTTTTTTATGGCCGAGATGCAATACGATGAAGATGCATCGTGTTTTTTATGAATCAAATGAAGATGCATCGTGATTTTTGATGAATCAAATGAAGAAGCATCGTGTTTTGAAGATAAATCCGATGAAAATGCATCACCATTTTGATGATGCATGATGGTGGGATGAAGAAGATGTTGAATATGACTGAAAATGAGGATGAAGAAATCGAGATGCATCACAAATTGAAGGATAAATATTAGATGCATCGACATCAAATTATTTTTTTTTTAATTTGTTTAGATTTTGTAATTTTGGAAGTGTATCAATTAATATTAATTAGCATTTATTGTTTAGATATTGATGGAATATTTAATTAATATAACATTAAATTTTATTTGACTAGCTATATTTATTCTTCCCAAAATACCCCTATGCATACCAAATACATGCATCGCGTGATGCATCAATGATCATTTAATCTAAGGGCTGTGGTTGGTTCTTTTTTTGGTTCCCGATGCATATGGTGCCCCATAGAACCTGACCCTATATATATATATATATATATATATATATATATATATATATATATATATATATATATATATATATATCAGTTTTCTAGTTTCACTTTTCGATCCTGATAGTTGGGTTTCGCTATTTGAATTGCTTGAAAAATATTTATTCATTTGTTTTGATTTTGTTTTTGTAATTAATATTTTAGATCCCGCAGCAACACGTGGATATTCAACAACTTGTATACATACAATTATCAAATCATATAAACCAATGACATTATGCCATTAGGTTTTTTCTTATTTTTTTTTTTACTTTAAGTTTAAAATTTTAGTGTTATCTTAGTGTTATCTTGGTGAGTCAGATGGTTTTTGAGGCGAAAGATACTGAAGGAGGAGGTTCAGGAGAGGCAGGAGGTTCAAAAGATAATCCAGTTGATGCTCAAAGTGAGTTGGGATTGATTCTTTATGAAGATGTTCCAATTCCTTTGAGTGTACAATCTGGTATTTATAATTTTGAGGAATATGATGAATCTGACATGGATGAAGAAGAAGAGGTGTTTAGAATTGAAGGAGTTGAAAAAGAGATTGATGTGTCTGAGCCTGAAATGTTTGAAACTTCTGAGATGTCTATAAGAGCAGAGAATATTGTTAGGCACAAAAAGGCCTCAGTCAAACCTGCTCTACATCTGAGGGGGAGATTTTATATTCAAACCTGTTGATGCATTTGAAGGTTGTATTTAAGGCCTGTTATATGCCTTATTGAAACCTGAAAATGATTTGCAATATCAGTCTAAAGCTGTTCTATACGTTGCATGTGTTGCAACCAAGACAGTTTGTCCAAGCTGATCAGTCTGCTGATCAGGCTGGACATAAACTGTCTACGCTGCTCTACACTGTTGAGCAGCTTGGGCATTTTTAAAGTGTTCTGTTCTTTGTGAACAGAACCTGTTCTTTGTGAACAGGCTAAACACTTTATGGAATTTGTTTCCAAGTCATCATGTATTGTTTTTAACTACCAGATCAGTTTACACAGTTGAAGACAAAGTGGAAAGCAGAACCGCTCAGCCTGCCCAAGCTGTTCTGTTACATGAAGACAAACGGATATTTGAAAAAGGGTGACAGACCTTTTTCTTATATCAAAATAGGCCTTTACAAGGAAGAAAGACGCAAAGTTGACATTCCTAAAATGGTTAAAGGCAATGCAACAGTAGAAAGTAAAAAGACAAAAGTTCTGCACAAGAGAAGGCAAGTCTGCTTTTCAGAAAAGTGCAGAAAAGTTATATTGTCTTTTCAAACAAGACTTCTCCTTTTTCATTCTGCCCAATGAAGATGTTTCTCTTAGATCCTCTAAGTGAGTATAAAAGGAAGCTTCTAAGGTCAGAAAGAATGTGAAGAAAGCTAAGTGCTTAAACCAAGAGTGAACGTGCAAGTGTGATATTCATGCATGCAAATCTTCTGTAAACAAGCTTCTGTGTGTCTAAGCTGTTTACCAAAGCTGTTCCTTAAAGTCTTGTAAAATACAGTGAGTGCATCTTAGTGAGTGTGTTCATTGTAATCTAGTTTGAGTGTGTCTTAGACTAGAAACCATACTGTTGTATTCTGTCATCTCAGCTTGAACAATTCCGCAGTCAAGCTTGTTTGTAATTAACATTTGTTGATAATACATACAAACATTGAGAAAAAGAGTGTGTAGATTTTAAATACTGTATTCACCCCCCCTCTACAGTTTATTACTATATACTTTGGGAACCTTTCGGGACCTACAACTGGTATCAGAGCAGTTTTAGAGTGTGTGTCATTCTAGATCTCTCATAATCCCAAGTTTCCATGGACAACAGTGCTGCAAACTCTTCTTACTATGACAATGGCTCTATGGGCAAGCCTCCAAAATTTAATCATCAAAACTTCTCTGGTTGGAAGTGCAGAATGATGCTCTATTTAGAGAATCTGGATGTACAGCTGCCAGAGATAGTGATGGAGGGTCCCTATGTGCCAACCTCTGTTACTACAATAACTCCAGCGGTTGAAGGAGCTGCTCCTGAAATCAGGACCTTTGAGAAAGCAAAAGCTCAATGGTCTGATGAAGACAAGAGAATGGTAGCTCTGGATGCAAAGGCCAGAAACAACCTGGTCATTTCTCTTCCTGATGATGTGTTCAAGCAGGTTGAGAAGATGAAGACTGCAAAGGAGATGTGGGATACTCTGTGTACCGTATATGATGGACCCACAATCACACTGGACAACAGGATTAACAATCTTGTTAGACAGTATGAACTCTTCTTTGCCAAACCAAAGGAGTCTCTCACAGAAACCTACACCAGGTTCACTGCTCTGGTGAATGATCTCAAAGCTGTTGGGATCACCAAGGACAGTCTTACTTTGGTGAACAAGTTTCTGGACATTTTACCTGAGGAGTGGAACTATTTCTCAACCATCCTAAGAAACTCAGGTACTATCAGAAGTATGGATCTGGTCAATCTGTATGGATCCTTACTGAATGATGAACAATCAAGGAAGCAAAAGAGGAATGCCTTGGAAATGTCCAGAAGAGGTACTGCCTTTGTGGCTAATGTGAGACAGTCTGTTAATCAGGTGAGTGATGTGTTCACTCAACCTGATCAACAGGATAATGATAAGGAGGAGGTGTCTGAAGAAGAAGAGGCTGCAGATCTTACTGAACAAGATGATGAGCAAATGATAGCTATGCTTGTCAAAAAGTTCAGCAAGAGAAGATTTGGAAGAAGTATGCTACAAGGAGGTTCAAGTGCTGGCAAAAAGAAAGCATTTGACAAATCCAAGGCTGAGTGCTTCAAGTGTGGCAAAACTGGCCATATAGCTGCTGACTGTGTGTCAAAAGCTGTTGGTCAGTCATCCAAAACTATCAAGACTAACAGGGATGATGGCTATAGGGTTAAGTACCTTATGGCCATGGCTAAGCTGAGGAAATTGGAAAACTCTGTGTCTTCCAATCGTCAGAAGGGACTCATGGCTGAGACATGTGACTGGGAGGAATCTGATTCATCATCTGATGAAGAAGATAATCAGTGTCTGATGGCCAACTCTGATGTCCCATCAACAAGCAGTTTCAAACAGGACATGGCTGAAGCTGAAGCCTTCCGCAGCTTGGAGAACTGGAATCCTACAATGATGTATAAGGTACAAAATTTTATGGCTTACAGTTCTGAAGAAAAAGTTAAAATGTTTGAATACATGCTTGTTGATCTGAAAGCTGCTGTTGAGAAGCATGATGCTTTATTATCTGAAATCTCTAAGCTTAAAGCTGATCTTAAAACTAAAACCAGTAAACTGGACAATTTCCATAAGTTGGAAACTGAGCTTGATGAATTAAAACACATCAACTCCATTTTACTGGAAGAAAAGAGAGAAACAGATATAAAGCATGCTAAGCTTCAAAAGATAGTTGACTCTTGGTGCCAATCTGCACAACAAGTCAGCCATTGTATCAGTCAACAGATTCCTGCTCAAATCCAAGCCTATCTTGGAGGGGATCTTGACACAGCAGCTTCCATTGTTGAAATAAGTAATTTGAAAGAAGACTTGTCCACTCTTGGTGAACTTCCAAATACATTCATCCAAAATGTGAATGGTAAACTTATTTCAACAAACAGGTTTGTCAGGCCTCAAAATACTGACAGCTTGTGTGAACTCAGCTCAAAAGCTGATGTTGGAGTTTGTTCTCCAAAACAGCCTGCTAAGTGCTCTGCTAGCTCACAAAAGCAGAAGAAAGGAAAACATGCTCAAACTAAAGCTGTGGATGCTAAGCCTGTTGACAAAACAGGTTCAGAGTCCAAAGCTGTTGGTAAAAAGCATGTTAATCCTTTTGATGCTAAACATTTTGAAAATAAATTTTCAAAAAGTAAGCAGCCTGTTTTCAACAAGGGTAAGTCTCAGGTTGAAAACAAAACTACTGTGATTTCAAATAAGTTTTCAAATCATGGTGGTAAGTTGGTTTTAAATGAAAATAAGTTTTTCAAAACCAAACACAGTGAGTATGCTGATAGGCAGCATAAATCACAACTCAGTAGGGACAAAGGCAAAGCCATTGCTCAAACTGAGACAACTGGGAATAAGTTTCCCAAACCTGTGGAAGCTCAAAGGCCAATCAAGCTTCCTGTCTTTGACATCTGTCCTCCCAAAAAGAGGAAAGAAGAGACAGTCAAAGCTGTGGCCTATGAACTTACCACACAAGCTGTTGATTCTGCAAAAATTGCTAAACCTGCTGATGGTATCAACAAAAACAGTTCAGAATGTGTTTCTGAAGGACCTTCTTCCAAAAGCACCAAAAAGAGAAAATGTTATAAGTGTGGGAAGAAGACACATCTGGCCAAGGACTGTCCTGAATCTGAGGACATGAGGCCTGTTGGCTCTGCTGTTTCCCTCACAGCTGTTACAAGCAGTGGTGGAAATGACATAGTCACTGAGGATGGTATTCAAACTGATACCATTCAAATAGGGAATATTAGTGTGGACATTCAAAATCCATCAACAAGTGTTGATGAAGTCGGAGAACTCATCTGTGTGATGAGTTCCCCTAAAAATAACTAATAATTCTCTTCTCACTCTGCAGGAAAAACAACCTTCCCAGGTTTGGTACTTGGACAGTGGCTGCTCAGGGCACATGACAGGTTGTAAAGAACTGCTGCGTGATCTCAGGCCTGAAAAAGGGCCAAAAGTCACCTTTGGTGACAATGTACAGGGATCCACTGAGGGATATGGAACTCTTAAAGCTGGTGCTGCAGTGTTCAAAAGGGTAGCCTATGTGGTTGGGCTAAAACATAACCTTGTTAGCATAAGTCAACTGTGTGATGCTGGCTACAAGGTTAACTTTGATGAGCACCTGGGTTACATATTGGATTCCCAAGGCAAAGTTGTGCTGTGTGCTCAACGAAAGAAAGGTGTATATGTTGTGGATATGCATTCTGCTGATCCCACAACTGAAAACTGTTTTCTCACAAGAACCAATGCTGATCTAAACTGGTTATGGCATAGAAGACTGTCACACCTGAACTTCAAGAACATCAATAAACTCTGTAAGAAAGAGTTGGTGACAGGTTTGCCTTCTATTACTTTTGACAAAGATAGATTATGCACAGCTTGTGAGAAAGGCAAGCAGAGAAAAACATCTTTTAAATCCAAACACAATTTCTCTATTGATACTCCACTCTTCTTAATCCATATGGACTTGTTTGGACCTATTAATGTCCCAAGTCTAGGCGGAAGAAGATACACTCTTGTAATGGTTGATGAGTTCTCCAGGTACACATGGGTGATCTTTTTGAAGAGCAAAGGAGAGGCTGCGAGAGAAATTATTGGATTTGTTAAAAAGATGGAAATGCTGAACTCTGCCCAAGTAAAGCAGCTTAGAAGTGATCATGGTACTGAATTCAGAAACAGTACTCTTGAAGACTTCTGTGAAGAGAAAGGTATCAGTCAGAACTTTTCAGCAGTAAGAACTCCTCAACAAAATGGAGTTGCTGAAAGGAGAAACCGAACTCTCATTGAAGCTGCCAGAACCATGCTGTGTGCATCAGGTTTGCCTTCATCATTTTGGGCTGAAGCTGTCAACACTGCCTGCTTCACTCAAAACAGATCCTTAGTGGTGAAAAGGTTCAACAAGACCCCCTATGAGCTGCTCAAAGGGAGAAAGCCAAATGTCAGCTATTTCCATGTGTTTGATGTCCCTGTTTCATTCTGGACTCAAAGGGACCAGCTGTCTAAAATTTGAACTTAAAGCTGGATGCAAGGAGTGTTTGTTTTGGTTACTCTTCTCATCTCCAAAGCCTACAGGATAACAACAAACAAAAGAAAGGTGATAGATGAATCTATCAATGCCCCTTGAAGAGTCCAAGAATGCCTCCACCAAACGCTGTTCCTGAATCAGTTTCAGGAGACCTCAACTTTTGATGATCTGATGCATTAATCATCTGAAGAGGACTCAAAAGCTGTCCACTACACCCAGTGTGGAACCTGCTAATCCTAATGGACATGATGATGATTATGTCAACACCCTGTGTGAATAAATGTATGACTTAATTACAATTGCATGTCCCAGAACCTATTAATGCTGATTCCCCAGTCCTCTGCTGATAGTTCAACAGTGGTCAGACATGTTCAACAAGTGAACAGGCTCAAGACAACAGTGTGTCTGAAAATCTTGAGAGCTTTCAACAGGACCTGGAAGATGTTAACAACTCTGGTAAGTCACTTGAAAATGATCCTAAGTGGATCAGGTGTCACCCCCAATGATCAAATAATTGGTGACATCAATAAAGGGATACAACCTCGTGGGACCGCTTAGGGAACTTTTGTATGTTCTCTAGTTTGTGTTTCACTGTGGAGGCTCACAAGAGGTGTGATGAGCACTACAAGAATGCCAATGGGGATCACTGCCATGCAAGAAGAACTCAATCAGTTTGAGAGAAACAAAGTATGGAAGCTGGTCCCTGCCCCTAAAGGAAAAACAATAATTGGCACAAAATGGGTTTTCAGGAACAAAATGGATGAGCAAGGTCATGTCATTAGAAAGAAGGCAAGACTGGTTGCTCAGGGCTACAGACAGGAGGAAGGCATTGACTATGATGAGACATTTGCTCCTGTGGCCAGGCTAGAAGCAATTCGTTTGTATCTAGCCTACGCTGCTCATAAGAGCATAAAGGTATTTCAAATGGATGTGAAAAGTGCATTTTTGAATGGGAAGCTGCAAGAAGAAGTATATGTCAAGCAGCCTCCAGGTTTTGAAAATGAACAACACCCAGGTTTTGTCTATAAGTTGGACAAAGCTCTCTATGGTCTCAAACAAGCCCCTAGAGCCTGTTATGACACTCTTACTGAATTCCTTATGAGCAATGGGTACTCCAGAGGTAAAGTGGATACCACATTGTTCATAAAGAAGGTGAAGTCCGATATTATGCTTGTTCAAATTTATGTGGATGACATAATATTTGGTTCTACTAATGAGCAACTATGCAAGAATTTTTCATTACTCATGAAATCCAAGTATGAAATGAGTATGATGGGAGAACTAACTTTCTTTTTAGGATTACAGGGTAAACAAACCTCAACTGGAATTTTTATAAATCAAAGAAAGTACACTTTAGATCTTTTGAAAAAGTTTAAATTTGATCAAAGTTCTCCTATTAAACCCCCAATGGCAACCAATGTAAAATTGGATGCTGATGCCAGTGGCAAAGCTGTTTCAGTAACAGCTTACAGAGGCATGATTGGGAGCTTGCTATATTTGACTGCTAGTAGACCTGATATTATGTTTGCCACCTGTTTATGTGCTAGGTTCCAAGCTAATCCAAAGGAATCACATCTTGCAGCTGTTAAAAGAATCTTCAGATACCTGAAGGGTACTCCAGGTTTGGGTCTTTGGTATCCCAAAGACTCAAGCCTTGAACTAACATGTTATTCAGATTCTGATTTTGCAGGCTGCAGGTTAGACAGGAAAAGCACAACAGGTGGATGTCAACTCCTTGGTGGAAAGTTGATCAGTTGGAGTAGCAAGAAGCAGAACTCAGTGTCCACTTCTACTGCTGAAGCTGAATATATTGCTGCTGGAAGCTGCTGTGGGCAGATTCTGTGGATGCAGCATCAGCTTGAAGACTATGGGCTTGTGTATAGGAAAACTCCTATTCTGTGTGATAACACAAGTGCCATAGCCATCTCCAACAATCCAGTATTTCACTCAAGAACAAAGCATATTGAAGTCAGACATCACTTCATCAGGGATCACATCCAAAAAGGTAATGTGGAGGTAAGTTTTATTTCCACAAATGAACAGCTTGCAGACATTTTCACCAAACCTCTGGATGAAACAAGGTTTAATTACCTTGTCAGCAAGCTGGGCATGTTAAACAAGAGTGACTAAGTGTCTCTCAACGGTCTAATAATTCGTATGTTTCACACTGCTCAAGTTTCTCTGAACAGCTTAGACAGAACAGGTTATACATGTTCTGTACTTAGTCATTTGTCTGAAAAACTTGAACAGCTTGAACATACAACAGGCTGAACAAAAACAGTTTAACCTGTTTATTCGTCCAGCCTGCTCTGATGGTTCAGTCTTCAACCTGTTCACTTCTTCACACTGTAACCTGTTCATCTATTGAACTCAACCTGTTCTCACAAAGGAGAGCAGGCTGAAGGAACAGTTTGAAGGAAGAACAGCTTGAAGACTGAGAACATTGTTGACCCTGATCATCACAGGTTTGACCATCAGCGTAGACCAACAGTTTAATTACCTTTCTTCATAATTAAGTTTCTTAAATTATGTTTTATTTAACTTAATTACTGCGGATAATGTATGTTACGTGTGTTAGTGATCAAAAAGGTCAAGTGGTCTGACAATGTTTCTGACATGGACAACCGTTCCGTTTTCCGTTAACAAACATTTCAAATCAAACCGCCCAAATCTTTTCTCTCTCATACACACGACCATTCAAAATCCTATAAATACCACCATACTGTTTCATCTTCGTCTTCCTCATCATTCCCAGAAATTCTCAAGAACCCTAAAATCGACTAAGTGTCTTTTGCTTCCTCAAACCTTCAAATTTCTCAAATGGCTCACAGACCCAATCCCTTTCTGCCAGTTTTCGTTGGTGAGGATGTTGTTAAACATCCTTCTGTCACCACGATGCTGACCCTGAAACCCACCAACTACATAGCAAACCTCACAATCCCCAAAAACTATGTGGGGAAGGGTTACGATCAAATGGTGGAATTTCTGCAAGTTCATCCGTTGAACTATGCCCTGACTGCATCTCCTGGTGTCCTGTACCAGGAGATGGTATACGAGTTCTGGTACACCTGCTCCTACAATCCAAACACTAAGGTTATCAGAGGTACTATTCTCAATGGGACTCAAACCATTGAGATTACAGTCGATCTTTTGAGGGAAGTTCTTCATCTTCCAGTGGCTGAGAACTATGATCTCCCTCAGCCTGAAAATGAGCAAATGGGCAATCTGCTACGCTTCTGTGGTGTGGCAGAACCCAAGGTTGGAGCTACTCTGTACAGGAAGGAGTTATCACCTACATATAATTTCCTATTTGCCTCTGTGGCAATGTCATTCAGCAGCAAGGTTGGTTCCTTTGACCAACTTAGTAGAGATGAAGTGCCTATAGTCCTTCAGCTGGTGGATGGGACTACACTTGACATGGCCAAATGGATCTTCTTGAACATGAGAAACCTGGTACAACAAGAGACAAGACCAGCAGCTGTCAGATATCCCAGGTTCCTGAGTCTCATCTTCTGCCATGTCTGTGGTGAGCATCTATATCACTCTCAACCCCTACTTAAAACTGCTGCATTCCCTGTGATAGGGAATAGGGTGTTTCATACTCCTGTACTGGAAAATGAGCCTCCTCTCTCAACACCAATGAGGAGGCTGTTGGGTTTAGTGGAAGGACCCTCTGCTGTGAGGGTGGATCCAGTCACTGCTGCTCCCGGTGGAAAATCCAAAGCCAGGTCTAAGTTGGTAAAAAGGACCTTGGCAGCTGAAGCTGGGCCTGTTAAAAAGAAGGCCAAAACAGCTCAAGCTGAGTCTGCTCCCTTAGCCTCTGTGGCTGAGGAAGAGCAGATTCCTCACCCTGGCTCATTTGTTGAGCCTGAAGCCTTTGTGGCTGGTGCCTCTGTGGCACAAGAAACTATGGAACAGTCCAGCCCCACTGTTCCTGACCCAGTCTCCCATCCAGTCCAAACAGATCCCCTCTCCTCTCCACAATCACCCACTTCATCCATCCGTTATCAAAGAAAATCATTAGCCAAAAAGAAACTAGCCCAGAAAACAGTCTCCTATGTTCCCTCTCAACAGGGTTCAGTTGTAAAAGAAGCAACCCAAGCTGCCTCTCCTATTTTGGGAGAAGGTTCAGCTCATTTGGAGCCTGCTTCACTCCAGCCTGAGTCACCCTTGAGTCAGCCTAGACCCTCTGGTTCCTCCCAACAGGAACCAGTTGTACAAATGGAGATACCCACATCAACTATCCCAGCCTCCCAACAGGCTGAGGATATTGAAAGACAGGAGCCCTCTCCGCTCCACACTGAGTCCACACTGTCCCCCACTCATATCTCCTTACACCCTGAGTCTGCACGAGGTGCCCACGCTGCTGATATAGACCAATCAGCAGCTCAGCCTCAAACTTCTGTTCCCCATGATTCAGCTGTTCAACACCAAACAGCTGCTGAGGGACCAACAACACAAGCTGATGAACCTCAGGGATCATACCATCCCTCTGGTGAGGCTGATCCCTCGATGCAAATTCCATCAGCAGGTTTCACCACTGCTGATGTTGAAATGCATATCCCATCTCCCCATGATGAGGTGCCTTTAGACCAAGGCACTGCAGAGGGAACCACCACTGGTCTTCATGAGGGTGCTGCAACACAAGCAGCATCTGAGAGGCCCCAAACATCATCTCCTTCTCCTAATGATGCAGCTACAGCCGCTGCTGAAGGACCCCTTGATCCCTCTAACCTGGGCCACCTTACTTTTGCCCAGGCTATGGAACTATTGTCCAAAGTTTCTCTTCCTTCTCCCTCTCATCCTCAAACACCAGCCTCATCATCATCTTCTCCATCTACTCACTCCAAACAGTCCACCCATACACCACCATCTCCCAAAGACCTGCCTTTGAAGGATCAGCTTTCATTGCTGACCAACAAAGTTGGTTCTTTGGAACATACCATGCACTCCCTACCATCCATAATCTCAGACTCTGTGTCTGAGCAGCTCAAAGGATTCTTTGATACGTTTAAAGAATCCTTCCCAGTTACTCCACAAGCTGACCACTCTCCACAGCTGCTTGCACTCACTGCACAGCTGCAAAATGTAACCAACTCTCTTTCCTCTATCCTCTCCTCACAACAGGACTCTGTGTCCTCTATGACAGCTATTTCTCAACAGCTGTCCTCTCTCCTCACTTCCTGTAATACTACCATTCCTTCCACATTGGCCAGCCTGAACACTCTTATAGGCTCTCTATCAAATTCTGTGTCATCAAACCTTGCTGATGTGCAAGATTCTCTTGAACTTCATCTTGCACAGCTCCAAAGTTTGTTGTTCACAGCTTCTGATAGAGACAACATTGTTAAGCTGACCACTTTTGCTGATTCCCATTCTTCTTCTCTTCAAAACTGTCTTTCCCAGCTTGGTGAGGTGAAGGACAACTTGGCTTACTTAGTGAACAGCCTTGTTGGTCCTAAACCTCCCAAACCTGCTGGCAAGCCTGCTGACTTTGTGTCTTCAGGCAGACCAGGGGTTGAAGTCGCTGCATCATCTCCTTCAAAGGGGGAGAAATCATCTGCCTCGAAGACTAAGTCTAAGGGGGAGAAGATTCCTTCTCCTAAGGAGATACCAGTGTCTGCAACCCAAACTGATCAACCAGCAGAAACAGGTGCAGCTGAAGGTGCTTCCCAAGCTGCTATGCCTACTCAGGCTGGCTCTCCAAACCCTGCTCAGTCTAAGGGGGAGGAAGTCATTCCTGAGGACAGGCCTAGCAGCAAAAGGAGGCACCTTATTCTTTCAGAGGAAAAAGAAGAAGAAGAAGAAGAAGAAAGTATTCCTGAAGCTGCTGTCCCTAAAGCAGCAGCTAAAGGAAAAGAAAAGGCAGCGGTGGATCCTATTGAGCAGAAACAGGCAGAAACTCAGTTTCACAAAGCCAGAGCCAAAGAGATGGGCCTCCCTATGCACAAATACTTTGAGTTTAGGGAAGAACAACTTAAGGCTCTGGAAGAGTTAAGAAAAGAAGAACAATCTGCCAAAGCTGCTAAGTCTCTTGCCCTCCAAGAAGCAAAGAAAATAAAAATGTCTACCTTGGAGGTGCAAAAGAAAATAATGGAAGCTGCCAAGCAATCAGCAGGAGAAAAATGGAAGGAAGTAAAAAAAGGTACTCAGGTCTCAGTGACCAAATCAACAGTACCTTCTGCCAGAGCCAAATTCCATTTTGACAACTTGGCCAAAAAGAAATTTCATGATGTTGCTACTAGAAGGCTGGCCAATGAAGGAATTGTCAAAGCTGTTCCCATATCAAGAAAAGGCACTCAGTGGAAACTTCAGATCACAAGGATGGGTGCAACAGGCCCTGAATTGGAATCATATGATCACGCTGATGTGGCTCAAATGGGTTACAGGGAATGGGTGGAACTGGCAGTTGCCCTGAGCCAGTCTAAGTCAGAAACGGCTAAGACTATCAGGGCATACATAAAGAAGCTGATGGAGAGAGTGAGTGAGTTGGGCCTGATCCCTAAAGAAGTCAAAGAGGGTGTCTCTGTGATATCCCCTAAAATCAAGGCCAGAAGGAAAAAGAGAGATTCAGAGCTGGAAGAACTCCTTATGATGATTGAACAAGGAGATTATGCTGTGGAAATTAAAGGAGTTGACCACAGCCTGCCTGAAGGAGTTGAATTTGAAGATGGCAAAGTGATTGAAGAGCCTGAGTTAGGGGCATTTTTTGTGGATCCCTTATCTCAGAAGAAATGTTTTCAAAGAGCTTCTGACCTACACAAAGTTGGTCTTAAGCAGCTTGCAGCCTTCAGAATTGCCACCTCCTTCAGTCAGTCCAGCCAATGGAGAGCAGCTGTCTGGGAAGAGCTGAAAGGATTTTATGACAGAGGTGAGCTCCAAAGTTCTAACTTTATGTTTCTTACAGCTGAACTTGAAGAACATGAAGAAACAAGGGAAGAACTTTTAAAAAGATTCAAAGAAGGGATGCCACCCCCTGTCGAATGAAGTCCACCTGCCATCTGGGTAGGTGAAGAATGGAAGCTGTCCATTAGTTGGACAGGCTTGCCATTATCTGCTCCCGTCTCAAACAGTCCAAATCTTGTACATTAGTTGTACACTCTGTACATTAGTTGTACACAATTACATTAGTTGTAATTTTTTATTTTTACATTAGTTGTAAAATACATTAGTACATTAGTTGTATTTTTGTAAGAACATATGTTGTTCTAGGTTAGTCAAGAATCAGTGTATATATAAACTGATCTTTTACTTTACTATAATGTTGTAATTTTATTTCAGCAAATGTACTGTAAAAATATATAGTGATTTTTGACAGGACCAGCTTGATCTGGTTATTGCAAATAGGGGGAGATTGTTAGGCACAAAAAGGCCTCAGTCAAACCTGCTCTACATCTGAGGGGGAGATTTTATAATCAAACCTGTTGATACATTTGAAGGTTGAATTTAAGGCCTGTTATATGCCTTATTGAATCCTGAAAATGATTTGCAATATCAGTCTAAAGCTGTTCTATACGTTGCATGTGTTGCAACCAAGACAGTTTGTCCAAGTTGATCAGTCTGCTGATCAGGCTGGACATAAACTGTCTACGCTGCTCTACACTGTTGAGCAGCTTGGGCATTTTTAAAGTGTTCTGTTCTTTGTGAACAGAACCTGTTCTTTGTGAACAGGCTAAACACTTTATGGAATTTGTTTCCAAGTCATCATGTATTGTTTTTAACTACCAGATCAGTTTACACAGTTGAAGACAAAGTGGAAAGCAGAACCGCTCAGCCTGCCCAAGCTGTTCTGTTACATGAAGACAAACGGATATTTGAAAAAGGGTGACAGACCTTTTTCTTATATCAAAATAGGCCTTTACAAGGAAGAAAGACGCAAAGTTGACATTCCTAAAATGGTTAAAGGCAATGCAACAGTAGAAAGTAAAAAGACAAAAGTTCTGCACAAGAGAAGGCAAGTCTGCTTTTCAGAAAAGTGCAGAAAAGTTATATTGTCTTTTCAAACAAGACTTCTCCTTTTTCATTCTGCCCAATGAAGATGTTTCTCTTAGATCCTCTAAGTGAGTATAAAAGGAAGCTTCTAAGGTCAGAAAGAATGTGAAAAAAGCTAAGTGCTTAAACCAAGAGTGAACGTGCAAGTGTGATATTCATGCATGCAAATCTTCTGTAAACAAGCTTCTGTGTGTCTAAGCTGTTTACCTAAGCTGTTCCTTAAAGTCTTGTAAAATACAGTGAGTGCATCTTAGTGAGTGTGTTCATTGTAATCTAGTTTGAGTGTGTCTTAGACTAGAAACCATACTGTTGTATTCTGTCATCTCAGCTTGAACAATTCCGCAGTCAAGCTTGTTTGTAATTAACATTTGTTGATAATACATACAAACATTGAGAAAAAGAGTGTGTAGTTTTTAAATACTGTATTCACCCCCCCTCTACAGTTTATTACTATATACTTTGGGAACCTTTCGGGACCTACATTAACGTCTAAAGAAAATAAATTCTTTATAATTTTAAATAAAGAAAATTTTCCACTTTACAATAAAATTACACTTTTATTATAAACAATGTCAAATCATTTAATTGATCAAACTTGAATCAACCGTTCAATTTAATCACTTTAAAACAAAATAAATCTTTTATTATAACCAACTTTATCACTAAAATTGAAAATTGAATCTGCCGTTCAATTTAACACCAAAGTGATAACATCAAAGTGAAAAATGAATTAACCGTTCAATTTAATCAGTTTATAACAAAATTAAATCTTTTATTATAACCAACTTTTATCACTGAAATTGAAAATTGAATCTGACGTTCAATTTAACACCACATTGAAGAATGAATCAACCGTTCATTCAAATACTTATAACCCGTACGAGAATAATAACGAATTTTATATTAAAATGAAAATTGAATCATCCGTTCAAAGCTTAAGAAACCAAAAGTGAATAATCGAATATGTCGTTCAAATTAAACACTTACAAGGCTGTTGCAAAAATTAAATCTGTCTCGAAACCAAAACTCGTTAGTAACGAAATAGAAATAATTAAGTGAAAATGGAAACACAATTGCTTCGAGACAAAACTCGTTTGAATCAAAACAATAATGTAATCGAAACTTTACTTCGAGACAAAACTAGTTTGAATCGACGAACCAATTTCTCAAATATTCCTAAGTTTATAACCGGTATCGTGGTTGTAAAAATCTGTTTTAAGAGTGTAGGGATACCGTGCCCGATACCAATTATAAAATATAAGAAATATATTATGAATTACAATTCAGAATTTAAATTACAATACACGGAAATAAATAGAATACGGAAATTAAAATTACAAGTAAAGGAAATAACAGTATTGAAAAATAAATTACAATACGAAAAGAAGGCTGAGTCTCATGTTTGACATGATTCCCTTAATACAGATTCGAAGTCTGTTTCCCAGGGTACAACAGCCAAAGTAGCGTGTACTGCCGGAGGTAACCAACTTGCGTGAAATAAACAATTTAATAATACTTATGTTAACAAATCAACAAAATAATCTAATCTAACATTCTAACTTACATTTATTTAGTGTTAAACAAATAACAATTTATTAGTCTAGTATTTTACATTTGATAATAAATTAAACACTTAAACAATAAAGGACAAGAGCAAAAAGAAGTCAATGATTCATAGAATTTATCTTATCTTAAAGTCAATAATACTCAAGAGAGCTTAATAAATTATCAAACCCAAACACTGATTTACGTATTTTTTTTTAATATTTGCTAAATGGATAACAAACTATTAAGTTTGTACGTTTTTCTTAGATTTTTTAATAGAAAATTTTCTATAAGTTTTATAAAATATAATTAAGATATTGGGGGTCAAACTTTAAAATTTATCGGGGTCAAAAAAATTTTCGACTTATTATAGAATACCAAAAAAATTTTTATAGGGATCATTGACCCCATAAAGTCAAAGTAAATCCGCCCCTGCCATTAAAATAATTTATTCGTCTTTTGTAGGTTTTACTCGGGTTCAATATAGACAAATATCAAAAACCAAAGTAGATCGGACTCAAGAGGACCAAGATTAATTAACTCATATACACATGTGCATTGAATGCATGCAGTGTCCATTAATTTTGTCATGGTCCTTCATTTTCTTAGCCAGTGTTTGTTATGTCATAATAGAAGATGGAATGAAATGAATTATTACGATGAAATGAAAAAAAAATTGTTTTTTACCCCGTGATAATGGAATATAACTTATTTTATCCACTTAGAGAAATATATTTGTCTAAACAATAATCAAGGGAACTTGGGTATTGTTTAGATCACCATTTGTCTTTCAAAATAGAAGTGTTTGGAATATTTTTATTTGTTTTTTGCATACATTTTTGTAATTCTTTGTTATATTCAAACCCTTCTATAATTAAAGTTATTAGTTGTCAATTAAACGGACTTTTATGGTCCAACAAAAACTATATTATAATAGATAACATTTTGCATCTACAAAGACATTACTACATGTATTATATTTGAAATAAATATTCAAATAATAATAACATTAAAAATATAAGTCACTATTAGCATTATTGCTTTGAACCCAAAATTACGTTAAAAGTATAACAATCGTAAAACAAAGCAAGTGCACGAAATATTTTTATTGACTAACTTATTAAATAAGATCGAGCTGGACTCATTATGATTAAGAATCTTAATGCGTTGGTCTCTTGGTAGACATTTCTTTTATCCATCCCACTGTATCCTACCCTATGCTACCCCAACCCACCCACCGATTCATACCCTACCCACCACTCACGCATACCCTACCCACCTCACCCTACCACCAATATTTTTCACCCACCAAACTTATCATCCCACCCAACTTACCCTATCACCAATTTACTTACTCATCAAACTTACCACACCGTTTCTCACATTTATATTACATCCAATCTATCTTACCTTACCTCACTACACCCATCCATTCATACCCCCACCATACCCACTCATACCCTACCATCACCCTACCCACCCACTCATACCCCATCCTCCCCCATTACCATACCACCAATCGACCCATACATCAAACTTACCATATTCATTTCCAACCTTATATATGTGCCCATCATATCATACCCCTACTCCAATCTCACTCCCTAATCTACCATACAATACCAAATCTATCACATTCTTTCGTACATTTACATTACACTCAACCACCCCTACTTAAAATCATCCTACCTTATCATATCTCAACCTCGTTTTTAACACTACCTACCTAATCCTATCCACCCATACAACCCCTACGGCCTACACGACACCTAACTCACCTTAACCTACCACATTTGATACTATTTAGACCTGACAATACGTGTAATTGTGTCGTGTGCCGTGTCAGACACGAATTTTATACGATACGAATTTGTAATACACGTACACGACACGAATTATAAAACATGTATGGAAATGAAACATGAACACGACACGCCTAAAACATGTGTCACACGACAACACGAAAACACGGAATTGAATCTGAATTATTTCATTCTTGCCAACCAACAAATGACAATATTTGAATTTATATAAATTACATTTCTTTCAGAATTATTTCTTTTGATAGATTTTTTTATAAAATATTTTGCAAATCAAATATCACGTCCCTTACATCAACAATCTCTCTTTTTGAAGTAATTGTAAATTCTATAATCGTACATTTGCACCAATAATAACAATATTAAATGTTGCTTTTTTAAAATTAAAGAAAAAAGTGAAAAAATGTTGAAATTAAAAGCCCAAGGAAGGAGATTGAACAATGTATAGGGATTAAAAAAGAATCAACCTAAGCCTACACAAGTCGTCGGGTCCGCAACCTACGCCATTAAATATTCTCTTCTTTAATTATTACTTACATTTCAAAAGGAAGTTTGTATTTGACTTTATATGGCATTCAACTTTAAAGCTTCTTCTTTTATTCCTTACACTCATAAATTATATTAATTTAAAATTATGACAATTTTAGAAATTATTATATTGTGAATTGCGGCCATTTATGTAAAATACCTCTATTACTTTTTTTTTTTTTAATTTCCCAAAAATACGTATTTTTCAATGGGTTTATTATGAAAAAAACTATCATGTTTTTCAATTTTTAGCGATTTAGTCACTCCATGTTATTCTTTACCATAAAATCTCTCATGTTACTGTTTCGTTGTTGGTTTTGTGAAATAATTGACTTATAACCGGTTATACCGGTAATAAATCTTGATATGTAGGTTGGCGGTGGTGGTTTGGAGGCGGCGCAACACCTGAGACCGTTCTTGGTCGGCGGCGGCAGTTGTGTGGTGGGCGCAGCCGAGAGATCGAGTGAGTGAGCGTAAGAGAGTGGGTGAGGCCGAGTGGTGGTGGATGTAGTGAGGGCGGTGGCGGTGATGGGGTTATGGGGGCGGCGACGGCGCTAGGGTTGAGTCGCTGTCGTCGTGACTGAGAGCGAGAGAGAGATGGAGAGAGAATGTATGGCGTCGTTAGGGTTTCCTCCTGTCGGCGCTAGGGTTCAGCTAGGGTTTCCTCCTGCTGGTGCAAGGGTTGAGTCGTTGTCGTCGGAAGTCGCTGCCCCCAAAACATGTGTGATGGTTAAGATGGTTGTGCAGAAGATGATCGGCACAGAAGGGCTGCAAGGCGGAAGTCGCCGGCAAGAGGAAACCGGCTACAGTAGGTAATTTTCCTAAAACCAACAACGAAACAGTATCATGAGGGGTTTTATGGTAAAAAATAATATGGAGGAACTAAATCGCTAAAAATTGAAAAACATGATGGTTTTTATCATAATAAACGCTTTTTCAATCGACTGATCATTGGGTTTAGTTAGTTACTCGGTTCTTTGGGTTTTTTTTATCATGTTCGTTTTTTATTATGTGATATACTATAATGTGTTATTCCATAACTTTGTACCGTTTTGATTTCGTGTTTTGATAAAAAATTATCATTAAAAAAGCGATATAAAAAATGCAACACATCTTGAGTTAAAAGGGTGCAAATCGGAGCACCAATGTAGAGCCTTAACTTAACTAGGGCCTCATTATATTTTAGCAAAGCCCGTACTATTAATATAATAATTTAATAGCAACTGAAAAGTAGTCAGTATTTATATATGAGGGCATATCGAGTCAAAAAAACTCATGATCTACTCGAGATTGACTCAAAAATAATTAAAAATCGACTTGGTGTAAGTCTAATTAAGCTCGAGGTATTCGAGTAGTTTGTCGAGTTGAGTTTAACTCACAATCATGTCAGCCTTATCGAGTTCTCATATCTTTACGGTTTCACCAGCTAATATATATCCAATGTTGTTGCGTTGAACCACTAAGTAATTCATATAATATTTCATGATATGTTTTAATAAACTATCGATACTTTTATAGACTTCATCTTGAGAATTTTGGCTTTAGTTTGAGCTCGAGTCAAGCTTAGAGTTTCAAATCCGATCGAGCTTAAGTCAAGTTTTGAGTTTCAAATTCAAGTTTGACACTACTCGACTCAACTCGATTACATCCCTACTTATATAGTTAAATAAACACAAATTTGAATGTAGAAGTTATACTTATCCAATTGCATTTTTCATGTGAGACAAAATTCTCATATGATTCTTATTAGTTTTATAACAAAATCATTTTAAGTAGTTCGACCTGAATTATTTTTTCATTAATCATTAATTTATTTTGAGTTTATTATATACGATTTTAAATGTCTCATATAGTATGTTACAAACCAATAAAGATTTATTAATCTAATATAAACCAAAGTATTAACGAAAATATATAGCTATTATATGTCATCAACCAAACAATATTTTATTTTATTGAACGACAAACTAGCATATTCCTGCTCCTAATCTACACCTCTGCCCCAAATGGGGACTTCAAGACTTACATTAACCGCTTAAATTCCAACTTGTTTCCGACGGGAGTCGAACCTGTGACCTCACACTTACATAACATCCCTCATACCAAATGGGCTAAACCCCATTGGTACAATCATTTAGTTCTTACCAACCAAATCACTCGAAACGATATAAAAGATATAATCATATAAATATCATAACCACGACCAATGGATATGTGCTATCCTAGAACGTTAATGATGGATTTTCTGTAACCAATCCTTAAGCTAAGCTATCATTATTGTATTTTTTTTTTTAAACGGCAAAAGAAGTGTTATCCTAGCAAGAAGCTAGAAAGAAAAAATTACAGACAATCAATGAGAAAAGCTCCATTACCCAAGGAAAGCCGCAACCCAAAGGTCCCAAATTACAAGCAATACAAAGGGGATCGAGCGAGTTGATTTTTAGTTTTTTACAAGTCGATCTCGAGTATCTCACGAGTTGTCCCCCCATTCGATCAATTTTTAAACTAAAAAATAATATCTGGATCTTGCTAACAATCAAATATTTGGAGTCCCTTGAAGAAGCATGAAACACTTTTCCATTCCTCAGCTCCCAAACACGACCATAAATATGAGTATACCACTCTAGTAAAACCTTTCAAATTGGCACCTGTCAATAAATAAGGGAATATGTGACTTTTCTAAGTCAAAGGGTATAGAATGCCATTTGTTGAAAGATAGAGGGTGTTAGATGGAAAGTAGCTTAGAATATATAAATGCATGAGACATGTACGTACACACTAGCTTTTCACTTTTACTTTCACAATTCTCAATTACAGTACATACGAATTTGTGTTCATCTTCTACCTCTCGACTTTCTTCTCCAAATTCATTTATCAATTCTTTGATTTCTTGACAACAAAGATTTCTTTCTTTCTCATTATTATTGACACTAGTACAAAATATGTCTTCCGTCACGTTAAAAAATCGTGGCCATAGACCTTTGGCCACAGTTTTATTTTTCATTCAAATCGTGACCAAAGGTCGCATCACTTTTGGTACCTTATTGCTAAATTTAATATTTGTGACTAAATCACATGTAAAACCGTGGTCATATCATAAAACTGTGGCTATATGGTAACAATTTCTATATAGTTGTGGTCTATATTTTTTAGTAACCGTGACCATAAAATACTTTTAGTCACAATTTATTTTAACACCATGACAGTTGGATACATTCAGACACACATAAACAATTAAACCGTGACCGTAGGGTACACTTAGACACACATAATTTATTAAAATGTGACGATTGGTTGCAATTGGACATTCATAAAGTAATAAACCGTGACAATTGATACATTTTGACACACAAAAATAATTACACCGTGACCATACCATTATTTTAGTCACATAATAATTCGTTTATTCATGACAATTGCTTACTTTTAGACACATGCAACAATACAATCTGTGACCATTGAATACTTTTTTTTAACAGCAAACTATCCTACTTCTACTCCTAAACTACTCATTTACCACAAGACTTACTTTCACCAACTAAATATCAACTTGTCTCTGACAGGAGTCGAACCCGTGACCTCTCACTTATATCTCCACCCTCTTACCGCCAGGCCAAAGGCCCTTTGGTGACCATCAAATACTTGTTGTCACATTATATTTCTTTTAAAATCACTATTGTTCCTTTTAGACACATGTAAAAAATTAAATCGTGACAATAAAGTAGTTATAGCCACATTTTTCTTAAACTGTGACAATTAATAACCTTTAACCTCACAAAACTAACTAAATCGTGACCATAAAGTAGTTATAGCCACATTTTGTTGCTTTTATTATGACAATTAATAACATTTAGCAACTGATAAAAAAATAAGTCGTGACCATAAACTACTTGTAGTCACGATATTTTTTCTTTTATCATGGTTAATGTTTAGTTTTTGACACACATAACACAATTAACCATGACCACAAAATACTCATATTAACAAGTTTTTTTTAACTATGACAATTGATAACCTTTAACCACACAAACCAAAATAAATTGTGACCATAAAATACTTATAAATACATTTTTGTTCTTTTATCATGGTTAATGTTTAGTTTCAGACACAATAATATATTAATCTGTGACGATAAAATACTTATAAGGACATTTTTTTCACTTAAACCATGACCACCGATTACTTTTAGTCGCACAAACCAATTCTTCGTGTGACCGTAAAGTACTTATAGTCACTGTTTTTTTCTTTTATCATGAAAACTATTACTTTTACACACTAATAAGAAATAAACTAAACCATGATCATTAGAAAAATATAGTCACAACATTTTTTTGTCATGGCTATTGTTTATTTTTAGTTACATAAAAACAATAAACCGTCACCTTTAAATATTAATAGTCACAAACTTGCTTAATCCGTGACAAAAAACCCCTTATATTGATTTTTTTTTTAAATGTGAGATTGATAGCTTTTAGTCACAAAACAAATTAAATCGTGACTTGAATGTACTTATAATCATATCTTTTTTCATTTTACTATTACTATTGTTTACATTTAGACACACATAAAAACTTAATCTGTCACCTTTAAATATTAATAGTCACATGCTTGTGTGTCTTAAACTGTGACCGAAACATAATTATGGTGATATGTTTTTTTTCTTAAACCGTGATCATTAATTACTGTTATATACATAAAAGAAATTAAATCGTGACAAAAAAAATACTTAGTCACATCTTTCTCTTTCATCATGAATATAAAATACTTTTACACACACATAAGAAACTAAACCGTGACTATAAAATACTTATAGTCACAATAATTTTCTTATTTCATGACAATTGTTTACTTTTGGACACACTTAATGAACTCAATCATGACCATTAAACACTTATAGTCGCAATGTTTTTCTTTTACCATACGTGGCTAATGAACTCCACCTTTTGGTCACACAAAGCGATTTCGTGACCATATAAGTTAGCCTTCTGTCACAGTTTATTCATGTGACTAATTCCACCATATAATTTAGACTCATACAATTAGACCTCAAGGTGTCCCTTTGGTCACCAAAAGAGATTTCTGTGACCATATACATATTTATCGTCACAGTTAATAACCATCACAAGATTATTATAGACATCAAACAAATAACTGTGACAAACGATGACATTTGGTAACAATGTGGCAACCGTGACAAGTCTTTATCACGATCCTTATGTTAAACCGTGGCTTAAGGTTTGAATGTGATTTGCAATGGTCACAGTTATTGAGATAAACTGTGGCTATCATAATAATACAAGATCATATATGACCCTTTAGTCACGTCAATAACAAAAACTGTGGCTAGGCAGTTTGGACAAAACCGTGACCATAGGTCATTTTTGTACTAGTGTGATTGATACATTGTTTAACCACAACAAAGTGGTATCACGAGCCAAGGTTGCGGTTCTTGGAGGTTTACGTAGGAGGTGTGTTCCGCCATTGTTGAGTTCGTTTCGAAGCTTTTCGGAACTCGTAGGAAAACGTTTCAATTCTTTGGGTTTACGTAGAAGGTGTGGTTTTCCCGTTATCGTTGTTCGAAAGTTCGTTGAAAGGAGTTGCGTTGGTGATCGACGGTTCTTGAAAGAATCGTTTTCTTCGTTTGTTTTTCGTTCTTCTCGGTTACACGGTTCTTGGTTTTGGGTCTATGGTTGGAGACGATAATCAACGACACAAATCGAAGGAGTTAAAAATCGATTTTGGGTGGTCTTGATTTTCTGCAATTTTATCTCGCCGGAAAAACGAGTTCAACCGGAGAAGAAGGAAAAATTCGAACTTGGAAGATTGGGAAAATCACGAACTTGTGATTCGAATTTAGCCATTCGCGAAGACAGTGGTCTTCAAACTTGAGAAAAAAAAAATTCGAACTTGGGCCATGCAATTCGAAGTTGGTCAAAAATATACGAACTTAGCACCTTGAATTACATGCAATTCGAATTTAACATCTCATTCGAATTTGGCATTTTCAAAAATTGAAGTTTGACTTTTTTTATTCAAATTTTGAACTTGTTGGCATTTAAATTGTGATTTCGAATTTTAGTGTGCTTCGAAGATAAGGGGTTCGAACCTAAGTGACTCTCGAACTTGAGTGGGTCTCGAACTTAGGCAGTTATCGAACTTGTTTTCTACAAATTTTAATTGAACGAACAATGGCACCCCCTATGATAGCGGTTGAGAAATTTACGGGCAAAAATAATTTCAGTCTATGGCGACTTAAGATGAGGGCACTTCTGAAAAGGGAAAGTATTTGGACTCCGTTAACGGGTAGACGACCCGAAAACATGGAGGAAGCCGAGTTCATATTGCAGGACGAAAAAGCGCATTCCACGCTTTTGTTGTCACTTTCCGATGAAGTACTTTATGAAGTCGCAGATGAAGAGACAGCTGAGGGCTTATGGAAGAAGTTGGAGTCTCAATCAGTGGGTTTAAATGTGGTTAGAAGCGACAGATACAGTGATCGATCAAGCAAAGAGAAAGGAAAGCAGAGGAGAGGAAGATCAAAATCACGGACAATGAAACCCGGTAACAAAGATACTTGTCACACTTGTGGTCAAAAGGGCCATTGGAGAAGAGATTGTCCGAAGAATCAAGCAAGTAGTTCCAATGCAAACGTGGCAAAGGAGGATACAAAGTCGGAGTCAGATTTTGTGCTTATGGTGTCGTCTTGTCATGTGGGAACTTCACAAGAATGGATTCTGGATTTGGGGTGTTCGTTTCACATGTGTCCGTACAAGGAGTGGTTCTCGACTTATGAAGAGCGGAGTTCTGGAAGTGTTCTAATGGGTAACGATGTTGCATGCAAGGTGGTTGGCATTGGGTCGATCAAGATTCGCATGCATGATGGAGTTGACAAAGATGTAGCACATGAGGCTTGGCCATGTAGGGCAAAAGGGCTTGGAGCTGTTGAGCTCAAGAGATCTGCTTGAAGGACATAAGGTGACAAAGTTGGATTTTTATGAGAATTGTGTGCTTGGCAAACAGACGAAAGTCAGTTTCTCAAAGGCCGTTCATCAGACTAAAGCTTCGTTAGATTACGTTCATATGGACTGTTGGGGTCCATCTAGAGTGCCGTCACTCGGTGGTGGTCGATATTTTCTTTCAATCATAGATGACTTTTCGCAAATGACATGGGTGTTCATAATGAAGCTCAAGGGTGAGTCATTCGGAAAATTCAGGAGCTGGAAGACACTTGTGGAGAATCAGTTGGAACGTAAAGTCAAGAAGATTAGGACAGACAATGGGTTGGAGTTCTGTTCAAGGGAGTTTGATGATTTCTGTGAAGAGAACGTCGTTGCAAGACACAAGACGGTTCGGCATACGCCTCAGCAAAACGGGGTTGCTGAAAGGATGAACAGGACACTGCTAGAACGAGCAAGGTGTTTGTTGCTGAATGCGGGTTTGTCGCGTGGATATTGGGCCGAAGCAGTAAACACGGCGTGTTATCTCATCAACCGTTCGCCTGCTACCGCCATTGATTGTAAAACACCGTTTGAAGTTTGGACGGGTAAACCAGCGGACTATTCGAAGCTCAGGGTGTTTGGGTGTCCGGCGTATTACCATGTAAATGATGGTAAATTGGAACCGAGGGCCAAGAAAGGTGTTTTCATGGGGTATGGAGATGGTGTTAAGGGTTACAGAGTTTGGTCTCCAGATGAGATGAGAATAGTGCTGAGCCGTGATGTTACGTTCGATGAGAAGAAGATGTATTCTACCAAGGAGAGTGTCACCAAGAAGGTGGAGGAGCACGATGTGTCTGATCGTGGTTCCAGTGACAACAGGGTAGAGTTTGTGAATGAAGAAGAAAACCAAGTGAACGTTAAGAACGAGTCTAGAGAAGAAGATGTGGAATACGGGAGTGAACCGTTGACAGATTCAGGCTTGGGGACGTCGTTTGGTCAAGGTTCGAGTTCGGGGTTATCTCGTGAAGGTGGAGCCGGTAGCTCACTAGCTCAAGAGAGATCGAGAAGACAGATAAAACCGTCGACTAGATATGGTTTTGAAGACATGGCCGCTTATGCTTTACAGGTTGCAGAATATATGGATAGCTCAAACGAGCCTAATTCCTATCGGGAAGCAATTGTGTCTAAAGATGCAGATCGGTGGTCTGGTGCAATGTCTGAAGAGATTGAGTCTCTGCACAAGAGTAAGACGTGGGTTCTTGTTCAGTTACCGAAAGGTAGGAGGGTTGTTGGCTGCAAATGGATTTTCAAGAAGAAAGTCAGTGTCGAACAGTCAGAAGAAGTAAGATTGAAGGCCAGACTGGTAGCCAAGGGTTATAGTCAGAAGGAAGGTCTCGACTACAATGAACTTTTCTCCCCGGTGGTTCGTCATACGTCAATCAGGGTGTTGTTATCGCTAGTCGCACATGGTGACTTGGAGCTGGAACAACTAGATGTGAAGACGGCGTTTCTACATGGTGATTTGGATGAAGAGATCTATATGTCACAACCGGAAGGTTATGTAGAGGTAGGAAAAGAAAATTTGGTATGTTTGTTAAAGAGATCGTTGTATGGCCTGAAGCAATGCCCAAGACAGTGGTACAAGCGGTTTGATAGCTTTATGGTGGGTCATGGATTTGTTCGAAGTCCTTATGACTGCTGTGTATATCACCAGTAGTTGAAAAATGGAAGCATGCTTTACTTGTTGGTGTATGTTAATGATATGTTGATCGCTGCGAAAGATATTAGAGAAGTTCAACGCGTGAAGAAGCTTCTCAGTACCGAGTTTGAGATGAAGGATCTAGGTCCTGCTAGGAGGATTCTGGGGATTGATATCTTACGAGACCGAAAGAACAAACGGTTGTTCTTGTCGCAGCAAGTTTATGTTGAGAAGATACTGCGTAGATTTGGGATGTACGATGCGAAGCCTGTGAACAATCCGTCGTCATCAAGTTTTCGTCCTTCATTGGTGGTGTCTAATGGTGATGATGAGAAAATGTCAAATGTTCCCTACTCTCAGGCTGTGGGAAGTTTGATGTATCTGATGGTCTGTACGAGACCAGATTTAGCATACTCAGTGAGTGTGGTGTCTCGCTTTATGTGTAATCCGAAGAAGGATCATTGGGTGGCAGTTAAACGAGTATTTCGTTATCTCAGAGGTACAATGGATGTTGGTCTCATTTACGGAGGTGATCGGAATGTTGAAGTAATCGGGTACTCAGACTCGGATTATGTTGCTGATCTGGACAGACGGAGGTCGCTTATGGGTTATTTGTTTACACTCGGAAATGCAGTGATAAGCTGGAAGGCAACACTTCAACCGTCAGTAGCTTTATCCACTACTGAAGCAGAGTATATGGCGCTAGCTGAGGCAGCCAAGGAGGCAATATGGCTGAAAGGTCTAATTGGAGATCTGGGAGTAGATCAGGAGAAGACGTTGATACACTGTGATAGCATGAGTGCTATTAGTCTGGCAAAGGATCAAGTCTATCATGATCGTACCAAGCATATTGATGTTCGTTACCATTTCAACAGATCTGAGTCGCGAATCAGAGTCGTGAAAATCGGTACGAAGGATAATCCAGCAGATATGTTAACGAAGACAATTCCTGAAGTGAAGTTCAGAAGTTGCTTAGACGTGCTGAACGTCAGAAATTGGAATTCACATTTGACTTAGCTAAAATCAAGATGGAGTTTGTCAATAAATAAGGGAATATGTGACTTTTCTAAGTCAAAGGGCATAGAATGTCATTTGTTGAAAGATAGAGGATGCTAGATGGAAAGTAGCTTAGAATATATAAATGCATGAGACATGTAGCTTTTCACTTTCACAATTCTCAATTACAGTACATACGAATTTATGTTCATCTTCTACCTCTCGACTTTCTTCTCCAAATTCATGTATCAATTCTTTGACTTCATGACAATAAAGATTTCTTTCTTTCTCATTATTATTGATTGATTACATTGTTTAACCACAACAACACCCTACATATTTAAACCGATATTCAGATTGAATAGATGATAGAGATCACAAAATTTGTTTGGGTCCATATCCCATCATGAGAAAATATCGTTCAGCATCAATCTTGTCACTTGACATTTGACAAATAAATGACACTCGTTTTCCTCGTAAGAGTCACAAAACGAGCACAACAAAGAAGGAAGATCCCATCCACGTTTATGTAAGTTGTTTTCATAGGCAACTAACAATGAAAAAGTCTCCATGCTAAAACATTTACCTTAGAAGGTACCCAATTTTGTTAGCATTGAATTTTTCTTGAGCCATTCTTTGAGCCCAAAAAAACGAAGAACGAATACTCTCTGATTTCTTCATGATTTTGTCTGGAGTCTTGAATAAAGAAAAGAAGTAGATACCCTAAAACAGATTTCAGAAACACCAAACGACCACCATACGATAGATTATTACCTTTCGATACCGATAATTTCGAAGAGAATCTGTTAACAATTCGGAATCCGGGCCCAATGTTCGCATCTATACATCAAACAACCAATAGGTAGACCCAAATAAGAAATAGGTTATGTACCAGCCTTACAATTGAACCTCCTAGCCATGAATTCAACCTCAGAATTGTCGATCACAACACCAAAAGTACTACTTTTGCTCAAATTAATCTTTAATATCATTATTATATTTATCATTATTTTTATGAAATAATTGGCACTCTATATATTATAAATTTAAATGCACAATTGAGATTTGAGATTAACTTATGCTATTAATTATGTTAGTATATAATGAATATGAATATACCGAATTAAATAGAATAAAAAACTGTTTTTTGTTTAACTTTTTTGATTTAAAAACTACTATTATTAGAGTTTATATAAATAAAGAATACCCATTTTTACATGTCACGTTAAAAGTTAAAACCGTTTATTATTTTTCATAATCTTTACGTTGGTAATTTTATCACCGATATGATTTAAGTGTAATGGGATGAACTTGTTTGACCAAAATAATCTTATTACATATTGAACAAGTTGGGATGGTGCGGAGTGCACACTTGTTCAATATTGTTTAACATTAATTATCGGGGGTTCGGGGGCAGCCCCTGGTGGCGGGGTCCAATGGGCAAAGCCCCTGGCTCCAGGTCAGCTTGGAAATTTTTTATTTCGACTAATGTTGCTTTATAAAATTTGATACGAAATTCGGTTGAATTCGAGTTAGACCCGACACTCGGTTGAATCCGAATTTGGACCCGAAATTCGGTTGAATACCGAATTTGGCGGTTAAAATGGCGGTTCCCGCCAAATATTACCCGCCGTTTTTTGGTCATTTCAGTACGGTACAAGAAATTATAACATTCCAGATTCTCTGTTCGAAAATTCTGCGTTTTATCCGATTGGGATTTCGATTGTACCATCGAAATACTTCAATCTGAAAGTGATTCACGACTCTAAAAAATCCAAGTGTTTTTGCAATCCTCCGTAATTTCTACGGTTTATCTCTCTATACTTTGAAATTTCAATGTCTATTAAACTTTGATAATTATTGAGAAAATTTATTATTGCTGACTGATAGAGGTTTTTTTTATTGACTGATAATTAACATTGTTGAACCAGAATTACTACTTGCTGAATCATGACTGCAGATTAATGATTTATTAATTGATTAGCCTTAAAAATCATCACATTATATATTAAAGATAAGTCAATTGCTCTAAAAACCAGAAATTATGGTTTAAAAATTTTGGTTTTAATCATTCGATTGGTATATTATTCTCATTTTTAATCATATACTTGTAAATAACATTTGTATAATAACGTTTGTAAACATTATTTACAAAGTCGTAATAAATCAAAGTTAACTAAATGATGTATACATAGTATTGTGGTATATACTATATAGGATACACTACAAAAAAAGTGTCATTTAGTGACACATGCTTTTAGTGACACAAAAATAAGTGTCACTATATCTTACTTTTAGTAACACTTATAAAAAGAGTAGATATAGAGCAATATTTTACCCACACTTTTTCTAAATTAGTAACACAAAAATTTTGTCACAAAATACTTGAGGTCTATGCCCACATACTTTTTTAGTCACTAAATATCTATACTCGCTCCACTTTTACTCACTCTTTTTTTTGTCAAAAAAGTGTCACTATAGGTATCGAAATCTTTTACCTACACAATAAAAAGAGTGGGTAAGAGTGGAGTGAGTATTGATATTTAGTGACTAAAAAAGTATGTGGGTATAGGCCTCAAGTATCGTGACAAAATTTTTGTGTCACTAATTTAGAAAATTATGGGTTATAGATTGCTCTATACCTACTCTTTTTATAAGTGTCACTAAAAGTAAGATAGTAACACTTATTTTTGTGTCACTAAAAACATGTATCACTAAATGACACTTTTCTTGTAGTGATAATATACTAAAAGCAAATATTTTTGGGCAAATTCTCATAAAACATAGTTTTGTTATTATTGAAAATTCTCAATAAACAAATGATAAAAGATTTTAAGAAAATTTTATTACTATAACATAACCAGCACTACAATAAATATGTTATTTGTTCACACATTTTTTATACGCTTTTTAAAAATGTATAAAAGTTTAGTAAAATTTCTTAACTTATAAACATGTTTAAGATTGTTACACTAATAAGCGTGGAATTGTGGAAATATATAATAAGTCATCCTAATTATCACATTAAAATTATAAAGAAAAAAATAAAATCCGTGTGTATAAGTGTAGTCAAATTTTAATTTCTCTTACTTAAATGTTAAAAGTGTAGAGATCAATTTGTCACACACATTTTTTGCGCTTCCTTTTATGCGGATAAATTATGTGCGACAAATTGATTTTTACACTTTTAAGCGTAGACAAATTACCAGTTTGTCCACATTTATGTGTGCGAACTTTCATTAATACAAATTCGAGTATAAAAACTCCATTGTTGTTTCAAATTTGTTCACACTTATAATTGTAACTAACTTTTACATCCTTATAAGTGTTAATAAATATAAAACTTTTTTACATATTTGCTAAAAACGTGTAAATATAAGGTGTACAATTGTCATTTTTGTTGTAATGTAAGTAACATGCTTGTTTTATTTTTATTATATATGTTTTAGTTAAAAACAAGTTTATAAAGGACACAATAATCAATGGGTCTTTGACATATCACAATGTTTCATCGTTTTTTTCATTTGAAAAAACAGAAAATTGGATTGATTCATCGTTTTTTCGTCGCAAAAAAGTATTAATTCGAATTTTCAATTTTCCATAACTATAAAAAAGGATGAGAATTTACGATTTTTAATTTGTTTAAATGAAAAAATGACAAATCATTCAGATTTTCAATTAAACGGAAATAACAATACACAATTTCGATTTTTAATTTTTACATTCGGAAAAACAACGTACTGTTCCGAAATTTAAGAACATTAATAATAATCTAATTAAAATTAGGATTAACATATTACAAAATATTAGTACATTGTTATATATGAGCACGTTGCTATTTATGATTACATTACTATTTATAAGCATATTACTATTGTGTTTAAACCCGGTTACTGTTTGATGTTGACATGAGAACTTATGTAGACATCCAGTTAGCGTCACACACCGTCCACTCAGCAATGGTTGCTATTATAAAGAAATTGGTTGGGGTATAATGTTTTATATTAAAAGCTCAGATAGTCGAATGATATTTTAGACTAAAAATTTAATAGGTTGCCGAAATAAAAAAAACTATGTCCAGCTGGTTATTATTGTTTACAAAAAAATCTTTTATAAAGATAGAAGATACAACCATTATAAATTTTTCTTTGAAATCTATATAACAAAAGTGAATACATTGACACAAGATATCATCACATTCCACCTAAAAAGATAATTATATATTATTACTTTTAAAATTAAATAAAAGATAAATATAATTCATTATTTCTGATATCTATATAAAGATTAATAAATATAAAAGATAAATACTATTATTTTTAAAATAAAATAAAATATAAATATAATTTATTATTTCAAATATTTATAAAGATAAATAAAATATATTATTTCTTATATCTTTAAATATTAATAAATAAATAAGATTTAAATTTACATCCAAATTAAAGTTTTTATATAATTATCTATATGTCTAATTAATAAATATATTATTTATTTATAAACTTATTAATGTATTTTAAAAATAAATACAAATCATATAAAAATATTAAATATTAAAAAGGTTTACATAATACAATATTAATAAAATCATATTTCATAACATTTTATTTATTATAAAATATATATAAACATTATTGATGTAAAATTAAAATTATATCGATTAAAAATATATACATTTAAAAAATAAAAAATTTTAAAAAATGTTAAAAAAAGTAACTACTATTTATGAATATTTAAAAAGATTGATAAAAAAAATATATATGACAAATAAAATTGTAATTTTGATTTTATTTTTTGTAAGAGTTAACATTATATGGTAGTACTCGTGATTAAAGCCTAGTTGTTAGGGACATGAGATATATAATAAAGGTTCAGTTAAACCCATCTATATATATTAATAAAAGAAAATGTTCAACGACACGTGTCATTAACTCAGTTAATCAAAATTTCGTTTCCCCGTCCAATTTCCATATATAATTCTCCTTATTTAGTTCTCTATATATATTAAAAGTTTTTCATATATAAAATCTCCTATCTATATGTATTAAAAGATTAATAAAAAATATAATTAAGTATTATCTAATTTAGTTCTTATAAAAATAATTGTTTATTTTAAATGATTTTAATTACTTTCATATTTAACTCTTAGTTTTAGCTAACTAGGTTTATTTATACATATAAAATTAAAAGTAATGCAATATCTTTAATAAATGTTTATAAATTATCTAAATTGTGTTTTATGTCAAAATAAAATTTAAAACTTTTTTATATAGAAATATAAAAGTAAAAAAATTTAAAAGATGAGACACGGTAATATTATTCATAGAAAATATTTTAATTATTGTTAGTAATAAAAGTAATAATATTTTTGTAGTTTTTGTAGCAAAATAAATATTTTTGTATGTAATTTATGTTTGTATAGATTTTTAATAAACCTTTTCTTTTATAAAATAACCACGTTATACGTGGGTTAATAACTAGTTAGTAATATATAAAAAAATATTTATTTCAAGGTAGTAACAAAAACAGAATCGGACGGTGGAAAGACAATCAGATGGAGAAGTGGTATTTGTTGCCGCCAACACATGAATATAAGATTCGCGGGCTAATAATGAAACGTAATACACATTAGAGACGTGTGTTTATTAATCGTCTTGACTTCCATCTTTTCTCTCTCTCCTTTAATTTTTTTCCTACTTTTTTCTTCTTCAAAAATCACCTATTTTTCGAATTCAATTTCCCCATGGACAACAACAACAAGAAAGAAGGTTTAGTGTTTAGGTCCACCAACTGGTGGTTACCACTCACAATCTCCAATTTTCAAGCAATCGTTTGCAATTAGGTTTTAGATACTATTTGTAAACAAGCAAACCCCAATTTCAATTTCAATTTCAATTTCAACCTTAATCATTCATTCTAGATAACATTGGGTTTTGTCCGCACGTGAGTGAGGATTATCTATCAATTATGGGTTTGGTGTTTGATTTTATTACCTTCTTTGATTAATTAATTGAACTGGGTGTTTGCTCAACTTTTGATTTAATTATGTGTGTGTATATATGTATATTTAATCTTGATTTTGTTTGCTTCTCATCCAATTATTGCGATAATTAATCTTTGTTTAATGGTGGGAGGTGGTCATTGTTCAATGATAAGGAGGGTTGGTTGGGTCTATTTGTATTTTATAATTACTTTAACGTAATATAATATTGTGAGGGGAATCATCAAATTTTCTTCTTGTTCATATCCAAAATTTGTCTCCCTTTTAGGAAGATTTTCTTTCACCTGCTTTGGTTCTGTCTTCGTCTTTCCTCTAGATCACACCTTCATACCTCTTTCTCTCTCACACACAGTCAGACACACACGGGGGGACTCAACTTCTGACCTTCTGATTCATACAGCTCATATGCCTTTTGATGCACAGTAAGTGTTTGATTAAATGCCCATATGAAATTTGTTCATGCTATTTTAAATATAAAGTCAAAGTTTATGTGTATGGAAAACATGTTCTTTGGAAATTTCTTTTTGCTCATGAAATTTGCATACTAAAGTAATCATACCATCTTTTTTTTAGTTATGTCTGATCATTTAGGATGACAAGAAACTAGATTTCAAAATTTTTGTGTTCTATGTTTCTTTGATTTTCTGGTGTGTTTCTGGTTGAATTAGGCATTATATGAGCTTGTAAAGGGATTTTTCACGGTATTTTGGAGATCTGCTTGATAGTGGTTGCCTTTTTATTTGTGGGAAATTAAGATGGCTACTTATTATCCTACTTCAAATAATCATCAAAGAGATGTGTTTCCAAGTTCATATCTTTCGAGCCAGCAACAACTCGAATCGTATCAAGAATCGTCTTGTCCTCCTGTTGATATGATGTATCAAAACCAGACGGCAACTGACACCTCTTTCTTAGAGCTCTTATCTGGTAACATGCAACCAAACCCCCAAATCCTCTCGCGAGTTGAGGATCGTAGCAATTTAGACGAAGAGCGTAACTTGCAGTATCAAGAATTGTCACTCAGCCTTGGAATGCAGATGCCTTCTTCCACTATGGATTTGCCTGCTTTTCAATACAATTACTTGGATTCCCATCTTCCAGATTCAGATGATCATGACTCTCAAAGCAATAAAGTAGAAAACACCAATTATTTGTCATTCGAATTGGTTGGTGATGGTGCACATAGCACTACCAAAAATGGTGCCATGAACAATGGTCAATGCTCTGTTTCGAATGCATATGATGTTTCATATGGGCTTGTGGGTAGAATCTTGGACTCCAAATATCTCAAACCGTCACAGGAATTGCTTGAGGAAGTAGCTAATCTTCGTGATGCACTGAGTCAGCTAAAGATAAATAAGCTTAGCAATCTACATAAACTTCGTGTTGATGGCTCTGGTGATAAAGATTCCAAAATAAACTCCCAATCTGCCCCTCTTGAATCCACTAATAGTTCCTCTGGTGAACTTTCGGCTACCGAGAAACAGGATATTCAGAACAAGGTCACAAAATTGTTTTCGTTGTTAGATGAGGTAACCACTCTTTTGTAATTAATTCAATTCTTTGAATGCTAGTGAAGTACCCCTTTAAATGTTGCATTGTGACTGCTAATTGTGGTGTAGGTAGATAGAAAATACAGAGAATATTGCCAGCAATTGCAAATTGTTGAAGCAGCATTAGATGTGGTGGCTGGTTGTGGGGCTGCAAGGCAATACACAGCACTTGCACACCAAACAATCTCTCACCACTTTCGGTGCTTACGTGATGCAATTAATGGGCAAATTCAAGTGGCTCGTCAAAGCTTAGGAGAGCAAGATGATTCGTCGGATAGAGTGTTACCACGTCTACGTAACATGGAAAAACAGCTCAGGCTGCAAAGAAGTCTCCAACAGCTTGGCGTGCCTCGCCATTCGTGGAGGCCACAAAGAGGGTTGCCAGAAGGCTCGGTCTCGATTCTTCGTGCTTGGTTGTTTGAGCATTTTCTTAACCCGTATGTTCTTTAAAAGGCGATCTCATATTGCTTTCAGTTCATTCATTTGCTCTTATATATTTCTAATGTTGATGTTCTTCAGATACCCGAAAGATTCAGAGAAAATCATGCTAGCAAAACAGACTGGTCTCACCCGAAGCCAGGTAAATCCTGAATTGAAAATATGAAGTTTGTTCTTTCCTAGTTCTACTTTCCCACCAATTAAAAAAGATTTTTGAGGTCAAATGGAACATGTTTTCATTAGATTGCAAATTGGTTCATCAATGCACGGGTGCGCCTTTGGAAACCCATGATTGAAGATATGTACAAAGAAGAATTTGGTAATGCCGAAGGAAATTGTACATCATCCCAGGAACGGATACCTAAACCACTAAACAATAACTCATCATCTTCAGAAGATAAAGATAAAGATAAAGAATTGGCTCGAGATACAAGTCCAATGGTTGGACGTCTTGGCCAATCTAGCGACTCAAATCCTGACTTTTTCAACGAGATGGAAGTCAGCAGGTCTCCAACACAAAGGCATACCGATTTGGCAGACCACTACAGGTTCGTTGAACCCCAATTATTATCTGATTTTGTGGTATAATAAACAGCATGCCTTTTAGTGTTGGTAAAAACAACCGTTGTCAAAGAAGCCTACACAACACACACATGCTAATCTTGGTTTGAATTTGTGAAGAAGCAGTGTAGATACAAATGTGAATATAGGTCTGTTTTGTTGAGATCATATAGCGAAGAATTCTTTCCACAGATCAGTTTGTAAGTAAAGATATCATCATATTCGCTCTCTTTGTGAATTCATTGGATAAACAAACATGTTTATTTGTTGAGTATAATAGTGACATAAATGTACCATTTCTTATGTAATAATACAACAATTTGTTAACTTGTTTCGTATGTAGTATTCGATGTTCCTTATCGCTTGTATACAAGTGTTAAAATGCACGAAACTGAGCTAGTCTGCTTGCCAAGTAGCCGGTAATTATTATCGGGGACCAGACCAGACCAACCCATCTATTTTACTTGTGTCCTTTTCTGTAATTTCACCAAGTCATATACGTTTTGTTGCGTTGTAGGGTTTTAAAGTTGCTTGTGAGGTTACTAATTTGTTTGTGAAAGTAACAGACATTTATGACCTCCACTCCAGTCCACACCCTCTGTATTTCATCATCTTAGAAAGATAGTTTTTAGTTTCCTTAGTTTATCTTGGTAAAGATAATCACTTTTCTATTAAATTTGAATCTTTCTAAATGACAATTCATTTGTCTGCTTTTCATTGATCAATCTCCTTTGACTTTAGACCCGATTATAGCTAGGTGTTAGCGGTAAGGATGTGGTGGCGGCATGCAGGGTCCGCTGGAGTGATGGGTAAGGTAGGATGGCTCGATGAAATCTCATTTGAGTAAGAATGGTTTAAGTCGTATAATACCAACGTAGCTTTCCAAATGTATCGATATGGTAAATGAATTTTTTTTCGTACACATATGGTATATATGCTTTAGTTTTTCATTATAATATGATATATTTCTACATAGAATTTGATTTTTCATAATAGAATCTAATTTTTCAACCGGGTTTACATGTAAAAATGTATATGTTTGAGTAGAAAACTAAAATGCATGTATCAAATATAAAAAAAAATATCATGTATTATATCGCTACATTTGAAAAAGTATGTTTGGTACCGTGTATCTTGAACCCAAGTAGGAAATCATAATTAGTGTTAGATTTCTTCATTCATGAAATTTAAAAGAAATTGATAGAATTTTCAATACCATTCATTTCATCATTTGCCATCCAAATTCATAAAACTCCTTCAATTTTTCAGAACAAACCATTCACATATTTCAAGTTCCAAGTTCGCTTAATAGATTTGTTCCTCAATTATCAAAATGACATTTTTCTATTTAGATGGTCTTTTTCGACTGATATTAATAAAAATTTCTTTCAGTTGTCAATTAATTCTTTATATAAAATTGGATTATCATTTAATTGTGATTTATTCTTTGTATATATGTAAACAATTAATGATGATAAATTGGTGTCAAGTGTGTAATTGTAGTCATACAATACGTGTAGCATTAGACGTACATGTCAAAAATCAATCGTGTTTTTGGCTTTAAAAAATCGTTGAGTTATTTTGTTTGGATTTAGAATATTGGGCAAATGACCAAAAATAGTAACAAGTTTTGACATTTCTATCATTAATAGTAACATTATTTATTTTTTATCATTAATAGTAACAACTTTTTATTTTTCTATCAATAATAGTAATGGGTGACCTGCAAACCTGTTTAGCAGGTCACCAACGTTTCAGTTATCAAAAAACAGTAACATTTTTTCAGATTTTTATCAATAATAGTAACATATCAAATTAAAAACATAATTTTTTATTTTATTAAGTTTTCTAATATTTCATAAACATCATAATAAACCAAATTTTTATTCCGAATATTTACGGATAGATAATATTCAATTATTTAGTCACAAGTATATGTAATAAAAATGAAAAAATATGCTATGAATCATTTCAATTTTTACTTTTTCCAACATAAAAACTACGAACTCTCATTTTCTTAGTTTTTCTGAATAAATTAATACAAATCGTTTCATTTTTTAGTTTTTTTCAATCTAAATGGGTCACAATTTTTTTATTTAAAAATCAAAATGAGTCTCAATATTTTTCATTGATAAAACTATAAACCACAATAAGTCATGATTTTTCCATTTATAAAAAAACTAAAAAATGAATGGGTCGCAATACTTTTTCATTTGTAGTACTTTTCATTTGGAATAAAAGAATTACAAATTGATCGGCTTTTTAGTAAATTCCAAACGAAATTGATTACAAACCATTCAACTTTTAGCTTTCCTGAATTATTAATAATCCGCTAGAATTATAACCCGTTGAAATGTATAATCGACCCCGATACGTGTTCATTCCGCTAATCGCCATACCATTGTTCCAACACAATACTAAAAATTTAATCAACCAATAAATTAAATCCACGTAATATTTCTCAAATGCGGGGTGTTACAATTTTTAACAACACAATAAATTATGAATAATTATGGTTTATAGTTTTTTTGCTTGAAAAATATTGCAACCAAATTTTTTTTTAGTTTTTTATATAAAAAAAAACTACAACCCATTTAGATCGAAAAAAGTAAAAAACCAAAATAGTTCATATTATTTTGTTGGGAAAATCTAAATATAGAATGATTCATAGTTTTTTCGTTTAGAAAAAGTGAAACTGAAATTATTCGTGGTATTTTTTTTCGTTCATATTATATATAATTGTGAATAAATAATCAAATATTATCTGATCGTAAATAAATATTTAGAATATATGTTAAAAATTTATAAGGTTATGAAAAAATAAAAATTGTAAATAAATAAATTTAATGAAATTAAAATCAATAGCCACTAAAGATAGTAGTAATGTAATTAAATAAATTGAAACATAAATTGAGTTTATTTTGGTGTTTATGAAATCTTAGAAAAACTAAAAAAAATAAAAAAAAGTTTAGTTTAATATGATATGTTGCTGTTATTGATAAAAATATTAAAAGTTGTTACTATTTTTGATAACTGAAAAGTTGTTGGTTTGCAGGTCACCAATTACTATAATTGATAGAAAAATAAAAAGTTGTTACTATAAATGAGAAAAAATAAATACTGTAACTATTAATGATAAAAATGTCAAAACTTATTACTATTTTTGGTCATTTGCCCTAGAATATTTAACTAATGAGAGAATTTAAAAAAAAAAATTGAATTGTTAAATGATATAATAATAATTAGATATTTAGACATATATGAGAATTTTAAAAATTTAGAAGAATATATATGTAATTATGAAGTTTTATAAGAATGTATATGAAATTCCTTCTATAATTTAATTTATCTTTTATATATGCTGGAAAATGACAAAATATTGTATATATGGTCATTTTTATATTATGGAGTTGGTAGGTTTTATTTTGGAAATTGACAAATTATGGTGATATTTAAAGTTAATTTGAAGATGGGAAATGGACTTTGAAAAGCATGTCAAATACGGACAAGTGATACAACTTTCGGTTGAATGCGTCAAGAATCACTAAATGTATTATAAAAATCCAAAAAAAGTATTGGGACCAAATAAATAATAAGGTACGGTACCATTTTTATTTTCTAACTCAAATAAAAGCTGGCTGAAAAGTAAAAATATGCCATCATTGACATTAAAAAAAACATTTGATTGGTTAAAATTTTACGAAAATGTCTAACTTTATAATGATATAAATGGTTGTTCATTAATCTATCTATATATATAAATATGCTTCGTGTGAGTACTTTAAAAATGCAGAGTACCGTGAGAACCTGTGAACACACGAGTTTCAGATGTGAACTTGCTCCGAAAAAAAGTTTTTTTTTTGAATTTTTTTCATATTCATTTAGATACAAATAAAATAAGGTTATTCGTAAAAAATTATACACATTCACACTTTCTAGCATCTTAAAAGTCATGTGAACGTGAAAAAAATTCATGTGAACATGCTTAACACGTTCACAACAGTACAGTTCATGTGAACACACACGTTTCACATAGTTATAGTGTGTGTTTATGTGTGAGTTTTTGCAAGTAGTCTTGTATTATTAATTTAAACATGATTATGAAAAAAATTAAAAAAAAATGGTTTAAGTGAGGTACCTCCGGTACTCCGCAAAACTAGTGGTACTCATTTGAACCCGAATCTATATATATACATGTATATATACATACATACATATATATATATATATATACATGTATATATACATACATACATACATATATATATATATATATATATATATATATATATATATATATATATATATATATATATATATATATATATATATATATATATATGGGTTCAATGGAAAACCTATATGCATCAGAAAACCCGGGAACCACTTTATAGCCATTGGATCAGGTGATGCATCACGCGGAAATTGTGATGCATTTGTGGTGGTGCATGGAGGTTTTCCAAAGTTTTCCGATGCATGTTGGTTTTCCATTGAACCCCCTATATATATATATATATATATATATATATATATATATATATATATATATATATATATATATATATATATATATGGGTGGGTTCAATGGAAAACCACTATGCACGTGAAAACCATGGAAACCTACGCAAACCGTCCGATTTGATGCATTTCGTGAAAAACACGGTGACATGATCGTAAATAAGATGATGCATCACGCGGGATTTTGATGCATCACGCGGGAAATTTGATGCATCACGCAGGATTTTGATGCATCACGCGGGGAATTTGATACATTTGTAGTGGTGCAGTGCCGTTTTCACAAATTTTCAGGTGCATTGTGGTTTTCCATTGAACCTTCCTCTCTCTCTCTCTCTCTCTCTCTATATATATATATATATATATATATATATATATATATATATATATATATATATATATATATATATATATATATTAGGGAGAGGATCGGAGATACAAAAATATTTCACATAAAAGATAAGATTGACAACAAGCATTATAAATAACAATAATCAATTAAGATATAGAAAATTATACCTTTATTAAATTCATGATGATTACAGGAAATTGGAATACAGGAAGGAGCAATATGAATCTGAAAGTCTAAACACTTGGAGCATTGGCTAGTTGAAAGAACATTTTTTTGAGAAGGATTTTTTGACATAAGAGGATAATTTTATGATGTCTTCTTTCATTACAAAGTTCACCTTATATAGACATTTTCAAAGGTCATTTTTGTGTAGTAAAGGTCATTTTGGAAGGGTATGTGACTTTTCCAATAGTAAATGTCATCTTGTAAGGCATCTTGCATAGTAGATGACTTTCTTCAATAGTACTTGCCATCAAATTCTTGTGTTGAAGTTACCAAATATGTCGTTGAATGCCATCATGGATATTTCTTGAAATAATTGCTTTCTTGAAATATGGATATTTCATCATACACACCTCGGGCTCCAGTAATGAAACGGTACCCGAAACTGGCTTGAATCCAGTACAATTATATTTCGAAATCTGCATATGGGTCTTGAGCTTCTTGTAGGAAATCATCAGGAATGGAATTAGTAGGAGAATCACGAACATTATTAAGTATCTTTTGAATTTCTTCAGGAGTAGAATTTTTTATTTTTTTGAATTAATTCGTAATCGGATAAGGAAGATGAAGGAGAAGAAACAAGAGACACAGATTTATGAATAGAACTATGATATGATTGAACTGCATTAAGATCAGCATTTGATTCATCAAACTTGTTCCACAATTTCACTTTATATTCACGAAAAAGGTTGGTGGAGAAGACTGATTAGGATTATTATGACTGGCAGGAATAAATTTATAATGCCACGTTAATATCCATGGTATTTTAAATATAATAGAAAAGCGAAGAGTATGCTCAAATATTGGAGTATCGGAAGGAAACAGTATTTGGAATTGTTTGAAAGCATTATTAACAGAGATAGGAAATGCCCGAGGAATGATTCCCATTTATTGGAACCAACGAACAAACCACAAAGGATGTTTATTAGGAAAGGTTTTGGAGAATGAGTCAGTAAAATAGAAGAAGCATGAATGCGAAAAATTACGAAGAAGAAAAGCATTAAACCAAGCTGTCTGGTAATCATAGTAATTAAAACGTGGTCTAGCATTAAAGCAGGAAAGCGTTTTTTCAACATGAAGTCGGGACCCCCATTCAGCAGGGGTTATGATCTTCATTATTTTGACTTTGCTATAAGCGATCTTAGATTGATCTTGATTATTAAAGAAATGCTCAATAATTACTGAATCAGTGTCAATTAAGATGGCTTCATAGTACTCTCGAGTTTTTAGGTTATCAACATAAAAATGAGAATTTGGTGGATAAAGATATTGTAGAAGAGGTATGAAGTTTGTCCGGGGAGTAGTCACGTTATCATCAATTTTCTCAACTTCATTTGTTCTAAAATTTTTATTAAAAGCTTATTTGGGTTATCAATGTATGAAGTTCCCTGATTGTTATGAAGGAGAAGGAATAGGAGATCTTGGGGTAGTATGAATAGGAGATTTAGGTTTATTTGAGGGGGTTTGGGTTTTTTGGGAATAGGTAGGGATGCTGGAATGTTGGGTAGGAGAAAAAGGTTGGGTTAATTGACAGTAAGGGGACCGAATAAGACGATTTGAAATTAAAGGATTAACGTTGGAGGAAGCCGAAGGAGAGGAAGGAACAGTTTGCTTTGAAAGGACTACCTTCCTTGTAGGAGTATTCATGTTCCCTATAAAAATTCTCTTGATAAAAAGTCAGGAAGTGAATTGTTTTCTCGTTTTTAAAATATTATTTGAAAATCAACTTTCTTTATAAAAATCAATATCAGGTTTAGTAGGGTTGTAAGTGTGACACCCTTGTCACAACAACCACCATTTACAAAACACCCAGGATTTAAACATCAAACACAATTACAATAATGATCTGATAACCTAGTTTAAGTGCGGAAGCATTAAAAATACATAAAATAAAGTAGTGCAACAGTGACATACACCCTACGGTGCTACAAGGTACCATATCTAAGTCTACATACCCAATACAATTATTACAACATCCAGAATATAATATAGCATTTGTCCCAAAACATGATTACCGATTAATTAGTACCAAATCTTTCGAATCTTCACAACTGACCTAACTAGAAGGTCCGGCGGCAGACTTCCCTTTTTCCTGTAAAAAAAATAAACAACTGAGAGGGTAAGCGAATGCTTAGTGAATACCAATGATTTTACACATTCCACAAATCCTTATGATGCCCCCTGAAGTAACACCGGTAACGCATACCGTATACTTCCACACGTACACATAGTACGCAAACCCGAGCCGCAACTCCTTCGAGATGACGCTCGGCATAAGAAAAACAATCCATCTGAGGCAAACGTACGATCGGGGATGACCTACTGCCTATCCTGACCACAGAGGTGTCAACTCTTGGTCATATAGCACAGTAACACCGGAGTACAAATGCGACCCTCAGGTCCATCAATAAGATGCACAACAAAGAAACGGACATGCAACAAGTATGAATGTGCATAAACATATACGCAAGTTAGTAGAGTGTCAAACGAAAGTGAAACAACATGCCTCAGTAGGCGAAGCAAACATAAAGCAGATGCAGACATGTTAAAATCAAAGGTACTCACCGTGGGTGCGTTATTAACTTTATCCAAATTTTATTTCTCCTCGGGCTTTCAACCGGATCACAAAGTACCCCACTGTGGGTTAAACAACAACACAAGGGACCTGTAATTCATTTGTAACAACACATCATGTCAATAATTGTTTAAATCCATAAAACCAAGTTTTACAAGTTCTGCAATATTTTTTCCCATTTTGGATCCATATCCAAATTCAAACCACAACTAAGTTTGAACCCAACTCAAGTTCATACCTTATCCTTTGAATGACTTTTGTTATTTTATGTATTGTCTATGAGTTTCATTCATATTATTCGAGTTTAGAGAGTGGGTTTCAATTTTTAGGCATCAAATTCGAATTTTAGGGGCTAAATTCGAATTTCCCTTCGATTTTAAGGCTAAACTCGAACATATAGAGATAAATTCGAACCATATTCGAATTTAGGGACCCAAATTCGAATTTAGGGACCTAAATTCGAATCCCATAATGTTAAATTCGAATATACACTCGAATTTAGTGCAAAAATCGACTTTGTTCTTGCATTTCGACTATGTTCTTGGTATTTTCGAGTTTGTTCATACCCACAACTTAAATCCTTCATTTCTAAGCCTAAAATCATGAATATGTTATGTATTATGCCTAGGTTTGATAATATTACGCATACTCTATCATATTCTAGCTAAAACTCAAGCGAAATCGGCTTTATTCATGCAAGAAATGCTAAATTCGAATTTCATGTTTTCAAAACCGAGATATATAAACTTAAAAGGGTCGATTCTTACCTCAATCCGTATGAAATCAAGAATCCAACCGTAGATTGTTTTAGTACTCCTCGAGATCTTTCCGATGACGTATAAATCTCAATAATCGGCCGGTCGGTTTGTGAGATAATCTAGAGAGAAGTAGAGAGCGTTTCTACAATCAATTTAGCATCAGGATGTGGGATATTAAGGCATGGTAAACTTTTAATTTTTTGTTTAACATGTTTAATGATGTCAGTATGTTCTTGAGTCCATGGCTTAGGATTTGTTTTTAATCGGTCGTATAGAGGTTTACAAATTATTCCTAAAATCTTTAAAGAAGTCATGAATATAGTTCAAACATCCTAAAAATCTTTGAAGTTGTTTTTTGTCTTTGATTTCATCAGGAAATTTATTAGAGAATTCTTAACTTCTATTAATGGGTTTTATCCTTCCTTGATCTATATTATGTCCCAAAAATCTTATTTCAGTTTGAAAAAATTTCATTTTTGTAGGAGATACTACCAATCCATTGGAGTATATTAGGTCAAAAAAATTATTTAAATGTTTAAAATGTTGATCTATGTTTTTGAAAATATCAAAACATCATCGATATATACAATTGCAGAATGACTGATTGGTATTAAAATATCATTCATTATATTTTGAAATTCAGAAGGAGCATTTTTTAATCCAAAGGGCATTACATTCCATTCGTAATGTCCAAAGGGAACATTAAACCCAGTTTTGTATTTATCAGCTTCATCAATTTGAATTTGCCAAAATCCTGATTTCATATCAAACTAAGAAAATATCTTTGCATCATATAAATTTTTGAGTAAATCTCTTTTATTGGGAATAGAGTATCTTATCCATTCTTAGACTTTATTTAAAGGTTTGTAATTAATTACTAACCTAGGAGCTCCTCTTTCTATTTCTGCATTATTTATTACATAAAAGGCAGAGCATGACCATGGTGATTTTGATTTGCGAATTAAGTCTTTCTTTATTAATTCCTGTATTTCCTTTTTACATGTATTTTCTAATTCTTCATTCATGTGAATAGATCTACATTTTGAAGGTATATCTTTTTCATTAAATCCCTTGATATATGGTAGGCTTACTATATGTTGTTTTCTTTTCCAAAAAGCATTAGGAATGTTTGCACAAACATTATTTTTAAATCTCTCATCTATCTTTTTAATTCTCACTTGGGTTTGTTTATCGTTTAATTGATTAAATATACGTTTTTCTTTGATTTCATTAACTAGAAAGTTAATCTGTTTACTTTTATTCTTTAATGTGTTAACTTCTCTATGGATTGAAGGTTTTGTAAATTTAAATATGATATCTTTATTTAGTACTTTAGTACAAATACCTTCTTCGGTAATACTTGAAGGGTATAGTTGTGTAATAAAAGGTGTTCCTAATATTAATTGTGAATTAAGATTTTTTATTAAAATTAAATTGGTTTTGTAGCAATAGTTATTGTTACAAATATGAACATTAGATAATTTATATTCTATTTTTAGTTTTGATCCACTGGCTGAAAATAATCTTTGAGAAGTTTTTTCATAGTATGAAGTTGGTATTAATCCTTCTTGAATACAATTGATATCTGCTCCACAATCTATTAGAGCTGTTAAGGATAGTTTAAACTCGTTATTAATTATTAGATTAATTTCAACATTTCATTTTTGGAAAGTTATGGATTTTATGTTATTAATAACCGTAGTAGCCTCTTCATAGTCATTTTCTTTTTCTTTACCAAAATTTTTTATTTTAGTTTCATTATTAGTGAGTCTTAGTTTTATTTCTTTAATTTCTTCCTTTACCTTATTTAATTCTTCTTGTAATTCATTAAACGTTTAATGTTTTATAAGTATTATTAAATCTTTTACATATATCATTTAAATTATATACTTGATTATTTGAAGTATTACTTTTATTATATTGATTAAACTTCTCTTTTAATTTTGTTAAATATATTGTTTTCAATTCATCATCTCCTATTTTATCTATCATACTTAATAGCAAATTAGCATCTACATTATCAAAAGTTAACGTATTTATTTAGCTACACACACAATTTCCTATACAATCGTGTTCATTTTTGCTATCGCTGCTTTCACTTGAAGTATTTATTTCATTAAGATCATTTTCTTCATAATCTGATATACTTTCGTTATCTGAATCAGATTTTAATATAATGTTTCTAATTATTTCTTTTATTTCGTCAGAAATATTAAGTTCATTAATTTTCTTTTTAACATAACAATCTTTTGCCATATGTCCTTGTTTTCTGCATTTATAACAAATTATTATATCTTTTCCTTTATTATTGTTTTTGAAATAGTGTTTATGTTTATCTTTTGTCTTAAAATTTTTTTTATTGTTATAATATCTTTTTTTTTTTCTATGAAATTTATAAACTTTATTATTATTATTATTTTTATGAAATCTTCTTTTGGTTTCTTTTATAGGTGGTAATTTTAAAGGTTCATAACCGTATTGTTGACAGAAGTTTCCTAATTCTTTTCTACCAAAAATTCCTTCTTTCTTCATTTTAGATTTCAGTTTTAAGTCAGCCCAAATTTGTAATCCTTCTTGATTTACAAAATGAATTATTTCACCATAAGTTAAATTTTTATAAGGAATATCATTATTATAATGTTTTATAAGAACATTTCTTATTCTTTCACAGAGTCAAAATGTAGGACTGGCGCCAACAGTTCATCACGGAAGAAAGGACTCACTAAGCCGGGATCACTAACTAAGACTAATCTAATATGAATTAAATAGAAAATACTAATATAATAGAAAAGAACTGTCTTTTCTGTATACTTTCCCCGGTTTCGCTGCTACCGCGGGCTTTACGCAATCGATCGGATTATATAGATATCCCTTCAACACAACATAGGTCATCGAAAGGATCTCGGAGACCCACCAAAGCACGAAAGCCAGGATCTTTCATAAAATGGATTCCTATTCGAAGAGTGCATAACCGCATGGATAAGCTCACACTAACTCGTCATTTTAGGATCCAATTCGAGATTTTCCTTGAGAGGTATCGGGAAGGAATTGGAA